>JBAWJQ010003803.1:0-319056 GCA_037783105.1 Bactrocera zonata | reverse complement strand
GTCGATTAGGGTGCTCGGCAGATTTGACTTGATCGAATTTGGATATTGTAATCTAAGTGGTTTAGGAGTGTTCATTAAAGCTCTTAGAGGTTGTGGTTAGGGTGAAAGCGCTGGAGAAGAAGCGCAGTTAGGGAGGGAGTGATCTATAAGAAACTCCGCCTCAACTCTTTTAGATTATCGGATCACAGTAGCATTTTACAAGCAGAACTGGTTGCCATTAAGGTAAAGGTAGATGTATTAATCCGATGGCTGCCACTTTCAGGAAGTTGAGCATTCACTTCGAAAGCAGGACACCAATACTAGCTTTGAGCTTGCTCACTGTCCGGCTACACTATTGATAGCATCAAGCCTCTTTATAGAAGTTATATTGTGCATGCATGCGGCTAAAAGTCTTGCCAGACGCTAACAGGTAAAGTTGTTTGAACTCAGATGATGTTTAAATATGCAGACACTTTCACCGCCACTGTCTAGCTTTGCAAGATTGAGGTTGAAATATCTTGGCAGTCATATCTTCGGCGAACTTAGCGAAATAGACCGAATTGATTGAGAAATTGTAAAAGGCTCAAAGCGCTTAGTGGACTTTTGCAAACTTTTTAAGCAATATTTAGATGTCACAATGAACCGGCCTTCTCCGCGATCCAATTGGGATCCGTTTTTGGTTCGACCATTTAATTTAACCTAACCTAAAGTACCGGATGCAAAATTATTTGGTTTGTTCCCATAAAAAGTATAGTTTTTTAATCAAGATTCTTCAATAGTAATTCATATGTTTTGGTTAGAGAAGTTAGTTTTTCTTAAAGAATTCTGAAATTTTCGAAAATTTTATTATACGTGGTAAAAAAAAGGATTTTCCAGTCCTCGAAACAGCTAATTTTGTTTAATTTCTTCTATCGACTGAAAACGGGTTCGACGGAGCGGCAATTTCAGTTTGTGGAACAAGAAAAAATCACAAGGAGCCAAATCTGGTGAATACGATGGTTGATCGATGGTATTTATTGCGATTTTGGTTCAAAGAGACTTTGTTTACGGTACTATTTAAAAAAAAAAAATCATTTTTATCGGGACGAGTCCAAAATATCCACCAAAATCATTCGAGAGATTTTGAGCTCTCTTGCAATGTCTCTAAAGCTTGCCTGATGATTTTCAATTACCATATCCTTCACTTTTTTAATACTTTCATCAGTTAAAGATCAGTCGAATGTCGTGCAGAACGAGGCATGTCTTCAAGGATCTCTCGACCGTCTTTGAAGGCTTTGTATCGTTCGTAGACTTGAATTGTGATAATTTATTTGGGTAGAAATACAAAATTTGAGACAAATTTTTCGTTCGAAAAATGTGCTTTTTTGTCTTAATGTATATTAACTTGATAAATATTTATAGTTTTAGTCTCTGCCGTCACCACTCAGATTTAAATCTACCTAAAAATTAACTTCGAAAATTTTTGTTTAACTATAATCTGTAATACTTTTCATTGAAGCCGAATACTATCACATGTCAAACACGTGTATGCATCTGTATACACATACATATGTACATATGTGTAAACATAAAGCCAGACAATCATAAATAATCTTTTATATAAGCAAAGATGCTACACCCTTTCTATTTTTTCAAGAATTGTATTTCTAAAACCCTTGTAGAAAAAATATAAATTAATGAATTATTAAAATCTCCTTTAATGTAAATATATTTTAATATTTAATCTTAAGTAAACAAACATTTTTTATGCAGATAAAAATTTTGTCTACAGAATTTCTTATAATTTTAAAAATTAAAAAACTTTTCAACACAATACAGTATTTCCTACAGGGTATACGCGCACACCGCTAATGCGATTTCTATATTATTTGTGCCAAAGTAATTATCATTTGAGCAAATAAGTAAGTCAACGCACACACCTTTGAAATCTATTGACGTTGTGATATAAAATCTCCATGTCGGCGGCTCTCTGAAGTTTTTATCCGACTATTCGTATCTACATATGTACATAAGTCAATATGCGAATAATAAAACTGTTCCCTTTTGAAAAAAATTCCATCATTGCTGCGAAGAGATTGCAGAGTGAGGGTTTTTCCAAAATGTGCAGACTTCTTTGTACAAATGCAGACTTTCCAAATATTTTTCTAACTCATCGCTTACAATGACTAATTTGATTGTAAAGAGTTTTAGAATTTTACTACATAAAAATGTTGGAATAAAAAATATTTTCACATAAATTTGCATTATTTGCTATACACATACACATGTAAATACGAGATAAGTTAAAGTAAATCATCATAAATCATATTAATTTATAAGGCTAAGTGCACAGTGGGACAGTGTAAAGAAACATGCTTGAAATTTCATAAAATTAAATTTAATTTTCAACAAGATTTTTGAAAAAAGCGAATAAAAACCTAGTCTTAGAACTACTAAAAAAAAGAACTTTTTTTTATTGGAAAAAAAAATTACTCTAAAAAATTTTATTCAAAAAAATTTTGCCCAAAAAATTTTTACCAAAAAAATTTTACCCAAAAAATTTTTTTTTACTCTAAGAAATTCTTTTACTCAAAAATATAGTAAAAAATTTTTACTAAAAAAAATTATTTCACAATTGCTTAAGTTTTTTGTTGTTCTTGAATTTTATCAGTGTGAATACGTTTCCACTGGTGATTAATCGAAATTCACGAAATCAAATTCAAAATATTATTGCCATCTCTAAGGGCCATTTTCTCAATATCTGGCTAACAACCAGTTATTTTCCGGTTAACTTTACCGAAAGAAGGAGTCTTGGTCAAGCTAACCAGAACTTAACTGATAGATAAAATTCGTTAAAATTCGTAGCTGAAAGTGGAAATAAGAATGCCAGAGAATAAATACATATCTGATAAACTTATGCATAAAAATATACGAGAGCGGTTCGGTGAGTAGCTTCGCCAGTCGATAGTCTTACTATCGCAAGAAAAGTTAACTATCTGTAGTAAATTCTCGTCGACTATTACTGTCAAAATTTCGTATAAGTCGAACTCTTAGTTTTGTTTTTGTACCCTGCGGAAGAGCTTATAACTGTTAATTTTATCAAAATAGAAAGAGAGCAATTTCAGTCCCTGATTTGATTCATGTTTTAGAAGGGAGGGTTATAAGGCTGCACCTCATACCAAAGGTTTTACAAGATCCCACTCGAAACTGGTGTTTTGTGGTTGCCAAAACTCCTAGATATGGATCTCTAGATCGTTAAAGTTCGACGAAGCGCTTTGGCCCTACCAAAAATTTGTAAAGGTGGCTAATATTAATTTCAGCCACTTCGACCGGTTCGTCGAAAAAGTGATTACCGTGTAGTTGCTGTATACGATGGCACTTCTCTTTCGATTGCGGCGGTCAACATGTTAGCACGCGTTAGGTTTTTAAGGAACTATGCCAATATCCAAATGGTTGTATTCTTCTTAGCCACCAACATAATCTTGTTTGAGCTCACTTTTTCTAAGTAGATTTTTTTCCATGCTTAAAAACTGTTTTATTGCAGAGGTGGGAGAGTGACCTATGACGAGTGTGTCTGGAAATTGTTGACCGCTATCTGATCTAATAGTTGTGGCTTTTTAAAAGTCTTCACAATACTGATCTTCAGGTGTCGTAATTGAAATGGTGGGAGTTCTTCTAACTCCCCAAATTTTCTTAATTGTGAGTTGATCGTTTGAGATTTTCTCAACTTGAGTTGTCATTGTGGTAACTGGTTCCGTAACTATTTCACTTAGTATCCAACCGAATATAGTATTCTGTATTAATAGTGTTTTTGAAACTTTTTCAACACCTTCGAGTATTATTTGAGGTAAGAGATCGCTGTCTAATAGAAGGTCTATTTGAGCTCGGTCTAATCTGGATCTCGAATTGTCAAACCACTGTGGTCAATATAAACTACCTGAAGATAAGCTAAACGGTAGCAGAGATACTACTAAGTTGAATTAAAAAATGAGGTCCGACTAGTTCTTAAAATTCCGCTTTAAACGGTACGTTACAGATAAAACCATCCACCGTATTGCGCAAATTGGGTCCCTTGTGGCCTCATTTTCTTTTCAAAGTTGGAAAAGTGTTTCCTAATTAGATATTTTGATCACTTTTACGTTCTTAAACGTCCAAGAAAGTTATCTTTCAGAGGAGTAAAGAAAACTCGGAGAATCACTAGATGTTCTCATTTGACGCAGAAGGTATCTTCCACCATAAAAACTGTACGGTACCGACAAATTGTTCGAATTAGGCAGTTTGGGATCCGTGAGACTTCTTTTTGTTTCTAAACTGGAAGAGGCCAATAGCGGTTAGAAATTTTGATAACTACCATCAAACTAGTTCAAAAAGTGGTAATATCACTAGGTCAGATCTATCAAGATAAAATAATTTATAGTCAGCAATAAATCGCAATTTTTCCTAAATTTTCTGTAAATTTGTAAATTTTGGCTTAGTACTTATCGGCCTCCTATCTGGATATATTTAAAAAACATATATGGAATTTTCGTTAATTACATCCGACTTTCGAATAGCTGATGATTTTTAGAAGAACCACTTTTATTTTCCAAATCGTCTACACTCCAAATTGATCTTAGAAAGGCCCTTAAGTACTTCGGTACAATGAGCAGCAATTATTTTGATCACGTGCACAATAACATTTAAAGTGCTCGTGTTAGTGGGAGTTCACTGTACATATTTGCATGAAATATAATTTGATTACACACTTTAGCCCTTGATAGCTTGTACAAAAAACACAAAACAAAAACTTTATTTATAGACTCTCAAAAATTAAGCTTTAAGTTAATATTAAAATTAAGTCTTCATAATTACCGTTATGGTTTTAAGCTGCGTGGCACTCCAACAGTTGGATTCTGCGTCCAAAAGTACCCAAATATATTTATATAAAGCACTTAGTACGAGAGTGTGTGTGTGTG
The DNA here is from genome assembly GCA_037783105.1 of Bactrocera zonata. NCBI lineage: Eukaryota > Metazoa > Arthropoda > Insecta > Diptera > Tephritidae > Bactrocera > Bactrocera zonata. The sequence goes on along the minus strand of JBAWJQ010003803.1, from coordinate 314,143 downwards.
TGCGTGTGTTATGTGATCGCTCCGGTGCCGAGCGCGCAAAGTACAAAGTCACGGCTAACTTTTCACGTTCAATCGAAAGATACAACTGAGAAGTGATCTCGCCGAGTTCTCAGCTTTCAATGGAGATTTATCAGCCGCACAAAAAAACGGTAATTTGGATGCGCGATTGTGAGATGCCACACACAAGCGCACAAACCGACTCGGCTATACACAGATCCATATGAACATGCATCTATATATAGATATGTCTATGGTTTGTTTATTGTTTTAGTTCGTATTGTTGTTTGACTTTTTCGCTACGATTATTATTGTCGCTCTGTTTGCTTATGTTTGTTTGTACAAGTGTAATTGCAATTGTAAAACGAAAATGTGAACGTTGAAGATGACGATGGAGATGGAGAAAAGCGCGAAATCAAGCAAGCAGTCTATAAAAGGCAAGCAAGAAGGGCTGGAGACTGTGAAATGAAAATAAATTAAAAACGTAAAAAAGCATCTATTTGCACACATACATACATACATACACACACGTGAATGGTTGTGTACAGGTGTGCTACGTGGTTTACCTTTCCTATACATGTACATACATACATACATATGTACCTATGTATATATGTATTTATGTAAATGCCTTCAAGCAGCAAGCGTGGCTTGAGAAAAATTTTGGTCAAGTCCAGCAGGCCTGGGAAAATGCGATCTTGATGCCCTGTCAGCATGTCTCGTTGTGCGTTTGCAAAGCTCGAGCGTGTGCTGGCAATTCATCACATTTAAGACACATATACTTATGTATTTTTGTATGCATATGTAAATATATATGTATGTATTATTCGTTAGCTTGTTTGTCGTTTTTATTATTATTTTAATTAGGCACCAATTAAAGTAATTCGAGAAACGCGCATTTGAGTGATTTAATTCAGATAAAAATGAATGGCTATTGACATGGAGAGCAGTGAAAGACAGTTAAAGAAGATTTACCGCAGGTACATACATACATATACATATACATATGTATGTTTGTATGTGGTTACTATATTCAATTTGCTTAAAAAAACTGTTATGTGGACATAATTTCATTGTGGGCAAAAAATAGTGAGACTTAACTCATAATTTTAAAATTCTTCATTTCTTCTTCAAAATCTATGTCATCACTCTCAAAGTAATTCCCCTTGGCATCAATACCCTTGTGCCAACGTTTTTTCCAATTTTTGAAACAGTTGCTAAAGTCAATTTCGAAAAAAACTTTCAACGCGCGTAGCGATGCTCGTTTAATGGCTTCAGTTCACCAAAAGGTTTCCCCCGAAGTAGTTGTTTGAGTGTGCAGAATAGGCAGAAGTCACCCAAAGCAAACATCAGGCGAATATGGTGGTTCGGCACGATATTGGTTGAAAATTTGGCGAAATCTTCACGAAGAATCAATCTAATATGCGACAAAGCATTATCGTGTTGCAAAACCAAGAGTTTTCGGCCCATAACTCTGCCCTATTTTTACGAATAGCTTCGCGCAAACGACACATAACACTCAAATAGTATTCTTGTTGACAGTTTGGCCGGTCGACAGGAATTCGGAGTGCACCAGACCTCTATAATCGAAGAAAGCTGTCAATATAACCTGGATTTTTGACCTGCTTTCATGTCGTTTTTTTCGGCTTTAGATCACCTTTGCGTTAACGCGGCGCTGTTTTTCGAAAAAATTTAGTGATTTTGAAACCAATTGCGCTTTCACTTTTCTTAAGCCCAAATGATTTTTCAAAATGGTTTTCACTGGTCGTCCCGATATTCCAAAGATGCCAGAAAGATATGTGACTGTTAATCGTCGTTTCTCAAGTAGTTGTTGTTGGCCATCCTAGACGTGGTTCGACCTGAACGCGGTCTCGACCCTCTTTAAATAATTTGTACCAATCCAAAACATCTGCTCGCGACAAACAAGTATCACCGAACGCCTTTTCCCACGTTCTGAACGTTTCGGCACAACATTCTCCGGTGGTTACTGAAAGAGTCACTTCATTTTCTCAGAGGAGAGCCATTTTTTGCCTTAATGGTTTCACCAACAAACAAAATTGTCGCTATCGGGTTAAAACAAATCGTCGTGTGTTTCAGGAATTGCAATTCCATCCTTAAAAGTTTACCGTTTGATGCGGTATGTGGTATGGCGGCATCGTCGGATCTTATTTTTGAAATGACGCAGGAAAGACCGTTACCAGCAACAGGTAGCCTTACATATAACATAATTTTTACCAACTTTTTTTCCCCAGAATTCGATGAAGTCGCCGCAGACGATCTCTATTTTCACCAAGACGGTGCGCCGTATCATGTTTCACGTTCAAGCATGAAGACAAAATTTGTCGACTCGTTAATTATGGGAAATGGGCCAGTCAATTGGCCGCCATGATCATACGGTTTAACGTCAATCCGAGTTGCTGTGAACGACGCCGAATCGGCTCTTCATGGTCTTCGTGTACATTCCCAGCTACGGATGCTATATTTTCTTCACTGTGAACTGAACACGATCTATTCGGTCGAACACTATCCAAAATTGAATGCATATAAGTACATGGATAGATGTGTGTAGTTGTTGTTTATATATGCCATATGTAGAAATAAATATTTATTTACTTACAAGATAAACTCATTCATTGCTCCACAGTACATGGAGTTGTAAATGACAAAATGAGATTTTCACTTTTACACTTCCTGCCTTATCAGTTTGCGCAACGTCACACACACACCAATCTTCCGCTAAGCACATGCTGACTAAGACCCGTCGATGCGGCTCACGCGGATGCAGACATCAATCTCGGCTATCTCGTTGCATAACTGATGTCACATGCTTATATCTATATACACATGTAGATGTGAGTGTGCGTGTGTGAATATGAATATAGAGAGACAGGCTTTGTGACATTAAGTATTTGTAAACAAAATGCGAACGCTTATCAGTTTGGCCTGTATTTACCTTTTGTTTTTGGTCATTTGTGGATTTTTCTTTTGTTTTCTCAATTTCATTTCCATTTTAACATATTTGCACTGCAAATACAAGAGTTTGTAAATCGCGTTTGGCAATCGGACTTACCATGCTGTTGCAACATATTTGCATATGTATGTGCCCAGCTATAGTATTTCACATATAGTTACATAGGTTTACTATGCATGTATTGTATGTGAGTATATGCGTGGGTGTTGCTTCCCTCAAGCCGAGCAGTAACAACGCGTAAATGACTTGAAAATAGTCTAATTTTGAAACATTCGCTACATGATATCTTTATGAGTGCGTCCAGGATGAGTCGTCGGTTAGTCCCAACGGAATATATCACTAAATGCACTTTTTTATGAACCAAGCCTCCTTTTTGTACCGCCATGTCCGAATTAAGCAACTTTTCTAATACTAGAACTTCCAACTTTTTATATGTTATTAATTTCCAATTAAAACCTAAAATAATATTTTAGGACTCTCAGTCAAGATGGCCGATTTTTCACCACTTTTTGCGGCAATTGAGACCGTATGCCAGCAATAACGCAGAGAGTATTCTTTGCCATGGCGTCAATTGACTCGGGTTGATCTACGTAGAAAAGCGACTGCACATAACCTCACAAAAAATAGTACAGCAGTGTTAAATCGACACAGACTCTCGACGTCTTCCTTTGGAGCGTTGAAACCAAAGATCGTCCACATCGACAACGTTGATCAGGCCCTAAAAAGTCATTAATTATGGATCTCCGTTATCGATGACATTGCGATCGGCTTTCTTTTTGAAGAAATATGAACCAATGATTACCCATCTGCCCAAAGAGCACACCGACAGGGGTTTTTTGAGGATGTAATGGCGTAAAAATGGCTTCTCGGTCTGGCTCTTGCATGTTTTGGATTTTGTAAGGCCGCAAATCAAGATCCTTTCACAAAATATTCCCTAAAGTGAATGAGCACAGCTTCAATCGGTTTGTATATACACGAGCTAGTCCCTGAGTTGTTGAGATATCGATATGAAATTTCGTACACATGATTTTCTCTTTTACTTTCACTTTTATTCACGAAATTTGGAATGGTAACCCAAGAACTATTGTCATAGGCCTACAATTTTCGTGCAAGTTATTCAGATGCATAACGGGAGCTTTAAGAACAACTCCATGGGCAGCTACTGAACTGGTATAAAACCTCTTCGCTGAAAACTGCGCAGCTAAATCGACGGTACGACTACTGCCTACAGGACCGGGAAAGCAGTTTCAAAGTTAACATAGAAAAGGATGGCTGAGGTTAAAGTATGTTAACTACGCGCAACAGTCTAAACATCTATACAGATGGGTCGAAAATGGACGATGGAGTAAGTGCATTAATATGCTGTCCAGAGTTAGACATAAGGCAACCTTATAAGTTGCCAGACGACGGCAATATATTTCAAGCTGAGGTTTTTGCTATTGCGAAAGCAGACCTCTAATGCGCCTGCAAGCAATTCCAGAGTCAAAGTCTACATAGACAGCCAAGCAGCAATTAAGGTAGTAACCTGGTATCTCATATCGCGCAGAGGTGTCTTGGGAAGCAAGGCAGCAGTGGAAAGAATTGCCAGAAGCAAGCAAGCTCATTTCGACTGAGTGCCAGGCCACAAAGGCATTGAGGGCAATGAAATAATGAACGAGATTGGCAAGAATGGTGTAAGGCTAATATCCAAAACGTGATCAACATTGAACCCTTGCATTGTCTATACGACGATCTGGACAGAAGCAAGGTAAAGAAAATCAAAAAAAAAAAGATGGAACGAGGTATCTGGGTGTAAAACAGCAAAAGTCATGTGCAAAAGAGTAGATCGGAAGTGCACAAAATTCTATTGACACTCCATAGAAGAGACTGCCGGTATATAATGGGAATACTAACTGGTCGAACGCCCGCAGGATGCGATCGAGAAGACTCCAGCAAATGTCTAGAGCAGTGCACCAGGGGAAAAATGGAGCTTCTCTCGTGCACTTGTCCCGCATTGGCAAGACTACGCTGTAAGCAGCTGGGATCCCCACGGTATGATACACTGGAGGAGGTATCGATCGTGACGCCGCAGAGTTTGTTAAAATTCGCGTCAAGAGCAGGCATCCGAAAGGATGACTATGACTCCATCTGGTATCGCAAAGGACCAAAACTTGTCTATGCTTGACTTATTGGCCTACCAGATTATCCTAACCTAAACTTTTTGTAGTTATACTACTGTGCCCAAAAAAAAGGTGACATTGTATTTATTTTGAAAATTCTTTATTCCTCTTCCAAATCAATTTCATCCCCTTCAAAGTAATCCCCTCCCGATGCAATGCACTTATGCCAACGGATTTTCCAATATTCGAAACACTGGTTGTAGTCACTTTCCGGGATGGCCTTCAGTTCCGTCTTCGCCGCGGCTTGAATCTCCTCTTTCGTATAAAAACGGTTTCCCCGGAGCGGTCTTTTGAGCTTGGTGAACAGCCAGAAGTCGCACGGCGCCAGATCAGGTGAATACGGTGTTTGCGGAATGATATGGGTTGAGTTTTTGGCGAAATGATCACGAATTACGAGGGCAGTATGGGATGGTGCATTATCGTGGTGTAAAAACCAAGAATTGTCTTTCCACAATTCCGGCCTTTTTAGGCGGATAGCGTTACGCAAAAGGTGCATAACGTTCAAATAATATTCCTTGTTGACTGTTTGACCGGTTGGAAGGAATTCATAATGCACAACACCACGATAATCGAAGAAAACAGTCAACATGACCTTGATTTTTGAGCGACTTTGGCGCTATTTTTTTGGTCTCGGCTCTCTTTTGGCACGATATTCGCTCGATTGATCGGTTGTTTCGGGGTCGTAAGCATAGATCCAAGTCTCATCGCCAGTTACAATGCATTTCATGACACCCTGGTAGTCAGAAATTATCGTTTCACACACTTCAACGCGACGTCTTTTTTCCAAAAAATTCAATGTTTTCGGTACCAGTCGAGATTTGACGCGCTTGAGGCTCAAAACATCCTTCAAAATGGTATTGGCTGAGCCTTTCGATATGCCAACTTCATCAGCTCTCTAATTGTTAATCGACGGTTTCTCAACACCAAATCTTTGATTTGTTGAACGTGAGCTTCGTTGGTTGAGGTTGATGGTCGCCCTGGACGTTCTTCGTCTTCGACACGTTCACGGCCGACTTGGAACTCACTATACAACTTGTAAACATTTTTTTAGATATAGCCTCATCGCCAAAGGCTTTCTGCACCATCCTCAACGTATCCGCAGCAGAAAATTGATTCCGTAAACAAAATTTAATGCAAATTCTTTGCTCAACAAATTTCGACATCGCAAAAAACGAAAAACTCACTTTTACCAGCTCACAAAACGACACGTATCTCAAACACTAATGAATATTTTGACATTAAATTTGACATAGATTTGACTGACAGTACTATCAACTTAAAAAAAAAATAATTCTCCAAATCCTTCGACGCGCGCAGTTTAAATTCAAATGTCACCTTATTGTTTGGGCACAGTAGTATTTTATACATAGTTGACATACAAACTGACGGCTCAAAATCAGCATAATGAAGGGTATACCATACTATAAAAAATTCCTCTGTAAAGGGTTGTTACTATTTTTGGTTGAGGCGGTAATGATATTTTTAGTCATCAAACATTTTTCATTATTTTATTTTTGTAATGATTTCAAATGCAGAAATTGTGATGACAAGAACGCGGTGTGTATTTATTTAGTGTAGTCTTGAAATATAAATAGACGAATGATAAAAAATATCAATAGATATTTTTATCGATTGCCAAAGATCGAAATTTCGTCGTCTACTAGAATACCACCTTGACACCTAATTATAGCCTATACATACTAGTAATTCGTAGTAATTCTCTTTAAGCATTAGTAGCACAATGCTTTTTTTGATTTCCGAGATCTTATCGGTCGTTCCAAACTTGCTGATTTATTTTATTTAAGTAGTACGTGAAATGAGTCATACATATCTAAATATAAATCGTTCTCTTCTATATTAAAAAGCATTTTGCTTATTCACAATTATTTTCACAAATTTCTAATTTCATTGATTACTTTGACTCAGTATTATTTCAACGTTTAGCAATTTCCTTATCTAATCTTGTTGGACGGAATCATTTGGAATTTTGTGCTAAAGTCTGATGAGATCAATTTTATGGCGATCATGAGTAGTGCATAAATAAAAATAGGCAACAGGCATAAAACCCCAAATAAACACAGATACAACTGCAACTGGGTATATACATATGTACATAAGTATATTCAGTTATGTGTGTGTGAGAAAGATTTTCTCGAATAAAAGAAGAACAAGTTGAAAATTTCTCCACGATGTTAAACGATCAATGTGTCAATAGGTAATAAACAAGGTATTTTTTGAGCAGGTCTTTTTTGAACAGACCTCGTACACGTATACATTCCGTGTCTACGTGTCTGTATGTATCGACACTAATAAAGAAATAGAACTCTACAGAATACGTGCCATGCACCAAGTAAGTGATTCTATAGCTCTCTTACGTAAATCGATCGATTTACCTCGAAACGTTAGTAAGCCTTCCGGCTGCATACCCACCCGCACCGGCTACCCGCAAACCATTGAAGTTTTGAGACTTTTATCTCGAAGCAATTTTGAGACGTTATTTACCCCCAGAATTTACATTTAATCCATAGCAATTTATCATTCTTAAAATCAAATTGATAAATAAGCTGAGTCAATAACTAACGGGAACGTGTGTACACACATAAATAGATACAGCTCATGTGGCGGCCAAGAAAAGAGATTTACGTTGTTCTGAAGTTGCCGATCATGATTTGTAGTTGGTGACAAGTGTTTGCGGTGGTGCGGTGCCCATTGTGGGGGAGTCGTGGTCGGCTTTAGATGGATGAAAGTGTGTTGGCAAATGGAAAATGATAAATAAATTTGCGCTGGTCGGCTCTGAATCGGTCAATCAGCACCTTAGCGTCATAACTGAGGCAACCTTGGGACTATAGAAGGCGACTACCTTTCCGGAAGGTGGATAGCTTCCACAGATTGAGGACACAATAAACATGAATTCTAATAACTACAATTAATTAAATAAGGACGTGGGAGATAGCAGGTCGGAACCGATATCGGTTAAACTGGACGGTCTCACGGTGGGGATCTAGGGTGCTAAGTCATCCCACGAAAAGGGTGAAGGCAATACCGGGGAGTTTAGTTTACCATCGTTAGAGGCGGTAAGTTAGCGGGAGTCGGTGGAAATTTACCAACATAAATCAAAGGTAGGGCGGAAATGCGAGGCGGAATCGCCAGTACTAGTAGAGAAACCTCTGCTAAGGGGATCACGGAATCCCCAGCGAACGCTCAGAGCCCTGTGAGGAACCGTGTGACCGCAGCTGAAGTCAGACTGCCGATTGGCAGTCATCATTTTGGAGTATTACGGTGGCAAGCAGGTTGATCAGGAATCTGACCAGCATTCTAGCACAAATCAATGAGCCAAAAGATGTTACGTGGTGCGCACTAAGGGAAAGTGGGACCTAACGGGCCTCAATCTTCGTTGAAGCGTCAGAGGTCGCAAGAGGGGAATCCTCTCTAAGGAAAGCGAATCGGAAATCCCTAAACTTTACAGCTCAGTAGAGCTTAGCGTGTAGGAACGCAGCAACGGATATACAGCCATCTCCTATGAAGAATGGAAGTGGCTAGCGGCTAGGTGGTCAGGGAAAACCCTGAACTTCCTCATATGTTCGAGAGTGTCGGATGACACCTTGGTATGCACAAACTAACAAAGTGTGCCGACGACGGTCGGCATCCTTTTATAAGCAGGTGGTAGCCAGGGAGGGGGAAAGTATGGAAGAAAGCAAGGCTCGAGGCGATGGCCAAAGCTGATCTCACAATGCGGCCTCGTGCTCGTGTCTGGCGTTCAGTGGAACCCTCCTTCTCTACCTCAGTGGAAATTGAAGAGATGTGCAATCCTTCTCTTCCCACCCAGGACTAGAGGTAATTAGTTAGAAATTCAATACTAGAAATGAAAGTAATAAAGCAAAAGGATAAAAATCTACAGAATTTCATTTATATCTTCCGATCTGTCGGATTATTGCCTTACCAGTGAATACTAGTGATGATGACAGGCCAATTTGTTGTTGTTATTATTAGTTTTTTCTACGTTAATGCCTTATCGGAAGGTGTTCACGTCTCGTTGATGTTTTTATTGTTGTAGAGCGCTTATCTTAAATTCCAAATTCGACGACTTCACACCTCGAGATGCCCCATATCTATACATACGTTAAACAAATTACCCAGATATATGTATTTGTATGTATCGCATGAAAGTGCATATATGTACGTATATTAGGTGTGTTCTCAAGGTAACGATGACGGTTCAATTTATGGGTCTACGTGTCACGAAACTAATTTAAGTCGAAAATGAAGCTGACTCATTTTTTATATGGAAGTCTAAATGTGCAGTTTATTCAGATTCAGATGTCAAACTGCACTCGAATAGTTTCCTTTAAAAACGGTTGTCAAAGATGCTTGTTCGAGGAGGTTTAATGGATTCTCTTATAACCGTATACTTTTAGATACTTATCCAACTCAAGAACAACACCCTAATGAACATTTCGGCATATATGTGCAAATATAAATATAAATAATAATAATATAATAATAAAAATAAAGATATTTCGAGATGGTAAATCCCATCATATCGATCACGTGCCTAAATAACAGCTTCAATGCCAGGAATTTCTTCCAATTTGGTAATTAGAAATGTCATCAGGCAATGAATTGGTGAAGTGTTTTCAATATGGCTATCACTTCGATTTTGTAATCTTCAAAAAGTGGTGGCTGTCAAACCCACAACCTTCCCATATTTAGGTTGAACCAATGTGAATACATATGTACTGTTAAACGAGTATCTAATGATCGCAGATGATTGATAGGTACTTGTTCTTCTTCTAGAGTTTATATGTACATACATACTATATACAGGTATATTCATAAATTTTAGTGTCTTAGCTGATGTACCCTGTAAGAAATGCTGGGGTGTTTGTGAGTTTGTCTAAAGTGAAATTCTGAAACTTGACTTCAACTCGACATATACAGAGAAATAATAATATTGCATTCTTCGGGATCCCGAAAAAAATTTCCGAAAACTTTACTCTTGATGGATTGAATTTAACTCGAAAATATATAATATAAAAAAATATTAATATTACAATAAGTCGCGGAAAATTCGGGATCCCGAATTTGAAAATTATAAATTCCGAAATTTTTAACTTAATAGGTTAATATAACTCGTCAAAATACAAAGAAATAATAAAATTCTTTGAGTCCCGAAAATTTCGGGATCCCGTGTTTCATAAATAAAAATCTAGAAATCGAAAAACTTAAGGGTTGACTTTCACTTGAAAGCATCGGATGTTAATATTACCATAAGTCAAGAAGTCAAGATCACGATCTACCTAAATAAAGAACCCGAAACTCCAAAACTTAAGGATTGACTTTAACTTGAAACCATAGAAAGATACATATATTAATATTGCGGTAAGTGCCGAAAAATTCGGGTGAACGAATTTGAAAATTCAAAATTTCGAACTTAATAGGTTTACATACATACATACATATGTACATAGTATGTAGTATGTACGTATGTAGCTCGATAATATATGAAAAAATATTAAAATTTAATGAGTTCCGAAAAAATCGGGATCCTAAAAAATCCCGAAATGAGAAAAATTAAGCATTGACTTTAACTTGAAACCATTGTAAGATCTATTAATATTGCAATAAGTCCTGAAAAATTTGGCATCCCGAATTTTAAAATTCAAAATACCGAAATCTTGAACTTAATAGATTAACATAGCTCGGCAATATATAAAGAAATGTTGAAATTCAACGAGTCCCGAAAATTGTCGGGATCCCGAATTTTAAAATTAAAAATTTCGAAATCCCAGAACCGAGTATATCAAATAATATCAAATTTCCTATATGTTGAATATACATATATATTTATTGAGATGTGAAGTAAATGAGTATAACACATCACTAGTTCATTAGTTCCATTAGACCACTAGGCATGTGTACTATAATAAAATATTTCGGGTTTTCCTTCAAAATATTTTATTTATTACTTTGCTTTTCGAAATTGAAGAATGCGTTCAAATCATAAGCGAACGAGATACGAACGGAAAAACATAAAGATAGCAAAGACGTGGACTTGGATGGACATTGATTAAAAAGCTACATATGTACATACATACGGACATACCAAATATAAATGGGCATTTTGCACCCTCATCGCCGATAACAGCTTAAAATAAACTAATGATAGAATGCCGCAGAAAATGTGACAAATTGCAGGTGAACAACGATTTATCATCTTATCAGTAAGTTCAGTCGGCCTTCGAGCAGTCAGATACATGGCAAGAGGCTACGAGAGTATTACAAATACTTCGAGCAGAATTTCAAGGAAAAAAGTATTAACCTGGAAATCTTTTTATTGAGCACACATTGCATTAGATCGGTACACATGCAACACATATATGTATGTGTGCATGTTCATTGTAAATATACACACATATATGTACTTGTATGTATGTATTGTGAGCAGGAAATAGGGTGGGATGTTTATTGCCACAAATTTATTGCCTCATAGTCGTTCAATCTTTATTTACTTAAGTATTTATTTTAACACCTGCAAGCACAAAGACAACATTATTCTTTTAAAAATATACTATGTACTTGTTCTGCAATACACATATGTATATATACATATGTACATATTTATCGATTTTCGGTATTTGAAAGTAAATCACCCCTTCAATATTTGCGACATGTCTCAATGAGTAATTCTTTTAGATTTGGTATTTTTATGGGATAATGTGCTCATACTTGTTCAAACAATGGAGATACTCCTCGGCAATATTTTACTCTTTTGATATTTTGAAATACTCCGTTAATGCTTTTCAGTCATATGACTAAGGTGTTATTGCAATTTTGACAAACTGGGAGTATTGAGGTACCATTCGATCGTTTTCTGCGTTTTGAGATCATGTATGTGAAGTATTTGAACTCAAGAGCTCCTTAAGAGGCTATTTAATATTTTTAAGGGGGTATTCTAGTCTAGAAATTAAAAAAAAATCGAATTTTTTTTATATTTTCAAAGTTTAACTATTCAAGAATATTTTCGGAGATGTAGGCGTTTTTCTGACCCGGCATCCAAACTGCTTCTGCAGGAACGCGAAACTTTAAACGCGTTTTTCTGAAAACTGACTTTTTCGGAACGATACCCGCGATTTCTCAGGTTCTACTGGACCGATTTACTTGAAATTTTTATAGAGTCTTCTTGATAGGCTTATCTATGGTTGGAACTAGCCCCATCCCCAAATTTTTATTTTATTATTTATAAAAAACTCGAAATAGTCAGAAAAAGTGATCCAAAAAAGCTTTTTTTTAGGCAGTCGCCATTTTGTGAAATTTTTTTTCCCCACTTTTCCTTAGTTCCGGCCATTGCAACATTATTCTAGATTAATAATCTTTTTTTTCTTTTTGGTTTCAGATAACTAGGAGGGTTGAAATCATGGGTATGGTCACGTGGAAATTTTTAGAGACCCCCCACTTCGTCAGCTCATAATTTTTGAAATTTTTTACTTTTTTTAGTTTTTAATTTTTTTTTTACTCTTCTAAAATTAACAAATAACTAATTAAAAAGTGGATACTAAAAATATTAATTGCCCTTTTTTTACGACCCTTTAAAAATTACCTGAAATTCATGCTTCTAGACTAGAAAACCTCCTTAAGGATAATATATTAGATCTACTAGAAAGGTCTGCATATATCATAAACCAACAATAAATGTATTTGAGCGCAAGCAAAACTTTTAAAATTGGGTTAGTTTCGTACTTAGCTTCACCCACTAAACTAAAATACCAAATAATATTAAAGCGAATTCCAAAAAGATATCAGATTCAGAAACACTTCGCACAAGAACCTTAGTACCAAATCCAGCATCTGATCGGAAGACGAAGACGATATGTAGATATTTCTGAGAGCAGAAAGCCAGCAGATTACAGAGATCTAGAAAAGTATGTTTTGAGAAGCGTTCAGTTATACTCTTGTTGTACATATTTCTGAGAGTAGACAGCCAGTAGATCTCAGATCTTAAAAATAGAATTTATATTTCTCTTTATATCGGTCAATCCACATAGGGTCCAAATAGAGAAACACTGGCACTGTTTGAATTGGGTATCTTAAAAAGATAGTCTCCTTAGAGCTTATAATAGTTATTATTGATACTGTCCACTTTTGAGAATAGCTGAAAACTAATTAACAGATAGGTATGTATGTATCCAAGTGTCATCTAAAATTACTGAACTTAACTCATCACCTTATCTTAGGAAATTATTGATAAATAAAAAACCGAAATTGTGAAATAACAAATTATTTTACATATATCATTATCTTTTTCATTATTTTTAATGTCAAAAACAATTTTAATATTCCTAAATCAATAGATTACAAAGATAGTTTTGATTCGCAACACAAGACAAAAATATTTTCTTCCCTATATTGTCACAGATAATGCAAAATAATGCCATATCAGTTTTCATAATTGTACAGAAGAAGGAAAAATGACTGTGCCCAAGGTGAGATTTGAATTTAAACTGCGCGCGTCGAAGGATTTGGAGAATTATTTTTTGTTTTAGGTTGGTAGTACTGTCAGTCACATTTATGTCAAATTTAATGTCAAAATATTCATTAGTGTTTGAGATACGTGTCGTTTTGTGAGCTGCTAAAAGTGAGTTTTTCGATTTTTGCGATATCGAAATTTGATGAGCAGGGAATTTGCATTAAATTTTGTTTACGGAATCAATTTTCTGCTGCGGGTACGTTGAGGATATTGCAGAAAGCCTTTGGTGATGAGGCTATGTCTAAAAAATATGTTTACAAGTGGTATAGTGAGTTCCAAGTCGGCCGTGAACGCGTCGAAGACGAAGAGCGTCCAGGGCGACCATCAACCTCAACCGACGAAGCTCACGTTCAACAAATCAAAGATTTGGTGTTGAAAAACCGTCGATTAACAATTAGAGACCTTTCTGATGAAGTTGGCATATCGAAAGGCTCAGCCAATACCATTTTGAAGGATGTTTTGGGCCTCAAGCGCGTCAAATCTCGACTGGTACCGAAAACATTGAATTTTTTGGAAAAAAGGCGTCGCGTTGAAGTGTGTGAAACGATGCTTTCCGACTACCAGGGTGTCATGAAATGCATTATAACTGGCGATGAAACTTGGAGCCTTGCTTACGACCCCGAAACAGCCGATCAATCGAGCGAATATCGTGCCAAAAGAGAGCCGAGACCAAAAAAATCGCGCCAAAGTCGCTCAAAAGTCAAGGTCATGTTTACTGTTTTCTTCGCTTATCGTGGTGTTGTGCATTATGAATTCCTTCCAACCGGTCAAACAGTCAACAAGGAATATTATTTGAACGTTATGCATCGTTTGCGTAACGGTATCCGCCTAAAAAGGCCGAAATTGTGGAAAGACAATTCTTGGTTTTTACACCACGATAATGCACCATCCCATACTGCCCTCGTAATTCGTGATCATTTCGCCAAAAACTCAACCCATATCGTTACGCAACCACCGTATTCACCTGATCTGGCGCCGTGCGACTTCTGGTTGTTCACCAAGCTCAAAAGACCACTCCGGGGACACCGTTTAAGTGCATTGCATCGGAAGGGGATTACTTTAAAGGGGATGAAGTTGATTTGGAAGAATAAATAAAGAATTTTCAAAATAAATACAACGTAACCTTATTTTTTGGGCACAGTAGTATATCTCACACATTGACCGATGTTTTCGGTAAAAAGTCAAATAGAGATACTGGGGTCCACGTATACGATATCTAGGGGCTTGAGCAGTTTTGGTTGGATTTGGACAATTTTTAGTCAAAAGGTTGCATACTTTAAATGAATTTATTATTCTTGATTTGTGCACTGGAAAGTGAAAGAATCAGATGGATTTTAAAATTAAAAAGGGAATTAGGCGTGGTTGTGGACCGATGTCACCCATTTCCACAGTGTGATTTGTAGAAATTTATTAGAAATCGGTCAGTCGGGTGCCGAAATATGTGATTTACCAAAAGCGGCGGCGGAAGTACCAAACATATTTGTTGCCTGCAGCATATGCAAAAGGGGCTAAATTGAGAGGACAGGTTTCGACCGGAAGTGGAATTACGGTAATATACTTCCGGTCCGAAAACTTAATAGGAAGTTATAAACCGGACACGGATGCAAATGATGATATGATTTCCGTTTTATAAAATCCAAAAAACAGGCAAAATTTCGGAAGTATGTTACCGTAACCTCAGTTCCGGCCCGGATGTTGTAAATATTTAAGATTTACATCCGTTTCCTTAACTTCCTGACGGATGCCCGAATCAGAGAAAGAAACCGGTTGTGAAGCAGAAGTTGAGGCAGTAAGCGGAAGTGACTGGATGAATAGTACCGTAACTTAATTTCCGGCTCGGATGCAAGAGGTTCCAAAACATGCTATTGTATTCTCAGTTCTGGCCGCATGTTTCAGCTTATAATGTCCTTTCGAAAACCTAAACCGGAAATAAGAAACGGTAACGTGTATTCCTTCAGAACTATTGTAATGCTTTTCATGGTTCGCATGACTCCTCAGTACCGTTAGATGAATAAATTGTACAGTTGGTGCAATTCTTAAAAACCATATGGACATGGCGACAGCAATATAACTAAAATCATTCAATGTATGTACATATATTTTTACTTATACATATAAGTAACTTCATGTTACTTCGTACCGAAACGTGCGCAAATCCATTTCAAATTTATGACGCTTTTATGGATCCGCCGCCAAAGACCCAATCGATTGCGATGTGTGGAGTTATTGTGCATCTCCGTCGACTCGGTCCTATCGCGCAGCTATGTTTGTCTTGCCAATGTCCAAGCGTCCCTGGCCCTTCTGCGGAATTCGTGCATGTGTTGGAATGCAAGTGCAACGAGTCTACATAAGTGTATGTGTGTGTGTGTGGGTTCGCGCGTTGATTGACGCCCCATTTGTGCTTTTTCTATTATTTATTTACAAAATGAGGAGCAGAGGATTTATTATTTCTGAAAAAACATCAAATGTATATGAATATGTATGTACATATGCATGATATACATACACTGACGGACAAAAGTTTTGGCACAGCTGATGTTGGTTCTTTCAGTGGTCTGTAGTTCCGTAAATTTAAAAGGTAGGTTCAAATAATGTACTAATAATATACTCACCTTTCTGTTATCTATCACGATACTTAATTTCATTTATGATATATCTGTGGTTGTTTTGTTACAATAATTTAAATAAAAAGCGAATATATTTCATTGGACAAAAGTTTTGGCACATTTTGAGTATTTATTTAAAAATTAAAATAAATGCTAATTTAATAACGAGTATTCAAACCTTTCATTTTAATAACGTCATTTAAACGATTTGGCATGGAGTGAACCAATTTTCTTGTCACCTCAGATCCAATGTTAGTCCATTCATACTGCAGTACCTCTTTTAATTGGCTTTTACTTGTTACGTTGTGCTTTTCAACCCTTCGTCCAAGTTCATCCCATAAGTGCTCAATCGGATTCAAGTCTGGTGATTGAGGAGGAGTTGCAAAAACATGGGGAACGTGATGAATGATCCACATACGAACATGATAAGCTGTATGTTTGGGATCATTATCTTGCTGAAAATAGAACTGATTCCCAAGATTCAGCTTTTCTACAATTCCTTGCAAGTTTTCTTTCAATATGTTCATATAGAAAGTTTTGTCCATTACTCCATCAACAAATACTAAGTTACCAACGCCTGACGCCGCCATACATCCCCAAACCATGACTCCTCCACCTCTATACTTTACAGTATTACTAACATTGCTTTTGTCAAATTCAGTATTTGTCTTTCTCCATACCCGTATTCGACCGTCGCTTTGGAAAATGTTAAATTTACTTTCGTCTGTAAATATTACTTTCTCCCAGAAATCCATAGGTCTGTTTTTATACTCTTTAGCAAATTCTAAACCCTTCTTTTTGTTAGCCTTGCTGATAAGAGGTTTTTTTGAGCTATTCTGGATTTGTACCCGTTACGAATAAGCACCCGCCGCACTGTTTTCGGATGTACATGTTTATTTAGTTCTTCCTTGAGTTCAGCAGCAATCTTTGTTGAAGTCAGTTTGGGATTTTTTTTATTTTACGTACCACATGTTACTCCTCTCTGGAACTAAATTTGCGCGGACGACCCGAACGTTCGCAACTCTGGAGACAAGGAACATCTTTAAAACGCTTGATTATGCTCCGAATGGTAAAACGACTTAACTTCATTATTTCACCAATTTCTGCATAGCTTTTGTTGGCGGAATGAAGATTTAAAATAATTTTTCGCTCCTCTGCTGTCGTTTCTGCTCGCCTCCGACACATTTTACTGAATTGTAGTAATTAATGCACGCTACGCAAGACTATATTTCACTTTAAAAGTTAACGGTTTCTATTATATGGTACAGCATCATGCGGTCACTTGTTGTTGTCAGTTTTTTTCTTTTTTAAGCGAAATCAATGGAATTATTTCCAAGAACTCTAACTGTGCCAAAACTTTTGTCCACAGAAATATATTCGTTTTTTATTTAAATTATTGTAACAAAAGAACCACAAGCATTACATAAACAAAATTAAGCACAGTGATAGATAGTATAAAGATGAGCAAATGACTAGTACATTATTTCAACCTTCCTTTTATATTAACGGATCTATGAAGAACTCAAGAAACCAAAACCCACTGTGCCAAAACTTTTGTCCGTCAGTGTATGTATGCATGTTTGTACATACCTTTGCTGTCATGGATGTGCTTTTAAAGTGTCGTTTTTGTAGTTTTTATTGACCATTGACGCCGCTAATGCGCCAATACGCTGCCAATGAGACGAGCAAGCAGCACAATCGCTGACGCTGTCGTCTTCACAGTCGTTTCTCAATTCGGTTATCAGTTCGTACGTGCCTCCTCTCGAGTAGACGACTCGGATGGCACTGTGTTGGCTTAGCGCGCATTGGCGGGCACTAAAACAACAAATATACAGCTATAAATACTTATGTATATAAGTATATATAGTACATACATTTATGTGTCCGTCCGGTGCCGCCATCAGCGGCCACCGCACCAACAGCGTCGACAATAAAGTTCACATCACTCTTGAGTTCTTAATACGAGACCGTTAGTGGTTTGATAGATTGCCATTAATGAAATTCAGCTCCGCTTGCCATTTTCGAAATTAATGCCTCGTTTTTGCTGCTCGTCATGTGATTTGTAATGATGCGCCGTCCATCGTCCATTGTCGGTTGTGTAACATTCGGTTCCACTGCAGTTACATTACAATTCTCGGTTGTTTATTAATTACGTAAATGTAATGCGCCGTGATTCTTCTTGACTTCACGTGAGAGTGTAATGTATAAGCATATATATGTACATATGTAAATATACGTATGTACATACAAGATTGTGTATATGTATATACATATTTCCGAGACTTTGTCGTACTCATTTTTCAGCCAAATGATGACAGACTCAGTCTGCTTTGGTGTGAGGAGTAGAAGTTCTGACTTTTTGTATGTGCTGATCAAGCGGAGCGACAGGAAGTAGCATGTGCTCGCTATAACATTTTTGCTTAGTGACGGCAAGCTTTGCCAAGTATCTTTTCCGAGTATTTGAGATGTGAAAGTGACTGATGATACTTATTTTTCGTTTTCTATGTATTCAGTTTTAGAACCTCGGTTTGACCTTTCGAGAAGCAGCCAGTTCAAGCGATTATGTTCAGATTCGGCGATAAATGTATGCAATAATTTCAGTGTTGAACATTAGGTTTGAAGGTCTTCCTCACCCCCTGTTTTTCCCGGCGGGTACTGCATCGAATGCTCTCCGCGTTGGAATGTTTTCAACCATTCGGACAAAATGGCGAAGCCAACGTTAATTCGCTGAACTATGCCGTCGTTTATGTCGTACAGCTCATCGTTCCATCGAACGAATCATCAGCTGCTGTCATCATCCAAGCTTCGGCACCTTATAGCATGACGGGGATGATGAGTGACTTGTGGACTTTGGTCCTACCTACTATAATAGGCTGTACAATCTTATAGAAGATAGATAGCTTCTCTATTTAGCTTTGCAGCTCGTATTATTTTCTTCTCCTTGTAGGAAAGCTCGTTTGGTATCGAACGGCTCGGAGAGATCCTTTCTTTTGGTGTTGCTCAACGTCAGTTAACATAGACGTATTAGTTTTGCGGAGATACCAAGTTCAAACAAAGCGGCAAAAAGGCAGCTTCTTTTCGTGCTGTCAAAAGCAGCTTTGAAATCGACGAAGAGGTGATGTGAGTTCATCCTCGTTTCAGAGGCTTTTCAAAGATTTGGTCTGTTGCTGATCTTCAAGCCACACTGATAAGGTCAAATCAGTTTGTTGATGGTCGAATTTAATCTTTCACACAGTATGCGCGATAGAACCTTATATAGAATGTTGAGGAAGCATATCCCACGTTGGTTGGCACAAATTATGGGGTTTCCTTTTTTATGGATTGAGCAAAGCACACTTAAATTTCAATCGTCACGCATGATTTCATCCGAGTGGCATACGCCGGTGTCTCCTCGCCCAAAAAAGGGAAGAATGAGCAAATCCAAAGTGAAAACGATGCTCTTTGTATTTTTTGACATCAAAGACATCGTCCACCATGAATTTATTCCTCCTGGACAAACCGTCAATGCCAAGTTTTACTTGGAAGTCCTCAAGACACTAAAACGAAGTATCAATCGGGTCCGACAAGACATCGCAGCCGATTGAACCGCTTTACTTTTGAACAAGGCAGGCATTCTAACGCTTCTGCAGCCGCCCTACAGCCCAGATGAGGCTCCCCGGCCTCTTTTTGTTTTCTTGTCTCAAAAAGCTAATGAAAGACAAAGGGGATCCAAGCAGCATGCATCTCGGCTCTCAAGACTAATCCGGAGAATGCCTTCCGTGATGCATTCAATGCTTGGAAATCACGCTGACAGCGCTGTATCGACGCAGAGGGAGCCTATTTTGAAAGTTTCTGAAAGTTTATTAGTTGAATAAATTTTTTTAAATCGACTTAGTCCTATTACTTTCCGGGCAAACCCTGTACAAGAGTATGCTCCGGTCTTGAAACCTTCTATTAATCGTCGCATCTTTTCGTGAAATTTTAGAGTATTACCCCTGTCGGCCAGCTGGTCAAGTTCTTCGCACTCATGCAATTCGACCTCCACCTTTTTTTCTCTGCAAATGCGTCTCGTTTGCCTCTTCAGCGCTCGGTATCTATCCCGATTGTAACGTTGGGAGGTAGACAGTCTGATTTCTCAGGATTTCTGTAATATTGTAAACCTTGACGAAAGTATGCTCTCTTGGATATTTAGAATCTTCGTGCAAATCTCCATATTTCAGATCTTTTACAGCTTTTGGTTCAATACTTTAAAGTATGTTTCATTATGACCTAATTGCCATCATCTATATTGCAAATTCTACAATATTGGTTATAGTAATCCCTCGAAATATTTATGGATCGTAACATTGACAATTTCTCAGATAAGAAAAATAATTCTTGAAGTTTCCTTATCGGAAAATATATAAAAAGTTGTATTTGTTGTAAACTATTGAATTCATCGGCGAATAATCTGAGAGCTCTACCACACTTTGTGATCTTAAATGCATGGAGAGCTAAATTTTTATGAAAATTTGTGAATTTCAAAACTTTTTGTGTGGCGCTTTTCGTAATTACAGCCAAGCCGCAAATCAAAACGCAGGCATACACACCATGTAAATATAAATATATGTGTACGAGGGTGGTTCAATAATTATTCAGTCCTCAAAAGAATATTGAAAAGAGGAATTATTTCCAAATATATCTCCATAGACTTGACTCATGGAGGCTGTAACTTCCTGAAGCTGACTAAAAGTGCGATTTCCGAAAATACGTAAAGTTGGCTTTCATGGAAGTGATAACTTCTTCTAACTAACCTCTAATCTTACCTCTTCTTTTGAATCAAATTTCTCACCGACTATTAATTTTTTCTTTTCTCAACAAAAAAAGTTGGTTTTAGAGTGGATAAGACGGCGCAGGTATTAGAAGATTCTAGTGACCGTTTTGTCTTTCCCAAAATAGTCGATTTGGTTATTATCTTTCCGCCCGATAGTCGAAGATTGTCTTTTTCCGAGTTGGTTCGTCAGATGAAGTCGATTGTTTCGACTATTCCTTGGTCTTTGTTGTAACCATGTTTCGTCGATACAATGTAAAAATTTTCAGATTACACTTAAGTAACATAAATCACTACTGTGAAGTAGTTCTGGGGGCTGAGCTCGGTGCCCGGAAAGTATTCAACACAGGATATGATTTTACGGTTGTTGTTGTTGTAGCGACAAAAAGCCTGCCCTAAGTAATTTGAAGGAATCCTACCGGTTTGACAGTCTTTGGCTGGATAAAAATCTGGGTTCGCTCCGATTACGAAGACCCGATTGTCGTGGGAACGGACTTCTTGCGAACTCTTTGCCGTCTTTTGATATGCTTATTGTCTCAGCTACATATTTCCGGCATCTTTAAACGCCGATCCACCAATACGAAAACTGGTCACATTATTTTACGTACAATGCCAACCATTTTCAGTACTAATTGGCAATTTGGAATGGACACACTAGCCACCTTGGTAGGGTTCGAGGCCCATCTAAAACCTCTGCCGTATTTTGGGTGCAGCACACAGTTGCAATCTAACCCCACATTCAACTTACAAAGTGTCAGTTCTTCCCACATTCGGGCGACCAGTCCGCATGAATAAGTTAGAGCGTACTCCAAGGGCTCCTGCTCCCCGTGGTACCAGAATTAAGCCTCCGGTCAGATCCCGTAGCCGAAACTAATACCAGTTGAGCTTCAACACTGCTCCGTATACTCCGTTTTCGGAACATCTGGGCGTGACTTATCAGAAACCGACATTCGTCCACATTGAAACTCATTAAACCAATTTTTGCAAGTCGGCATCGAATGGGAAGAGTCACTATATATAATATCCAAGCGATATTTGAGTTCACAGAGCGATTTCACTTTCAAAAACAAGAATCGATTCCCCGACCTATAGGCCGTCCACTTCTACACGCGGTCGAAACAAAACTACAAGTCGGCAGTATTCGGCTACGAGAATGTAATAAATGCTAGAAAATTTCTCTTGCGATAGTGACGCTATCTATCGGATGGGTAGGCTAAGTCATTATCGGACGTGCCTCGTAATTAATTAGAGTTCGCATTTCCTTGTGCTCTAACGGTCGTGGCGCCTTGACGCTGCAAGTAATTCCCCTTTCAATGCAAACATCGAAAATCAACAAAAACTCGAGCATGCATACAAACAGATATATACCTACATATGTATCTATATGGCGAAAAATTTCAACATTTTCTATATAATTCTGTCAAAGCTACAGGTAAGCTATTTTGACTGATGATGTGTTTTTTTTCCGAAATGCGAGCCGCTGCTCTGTGCTTAGTGGCAAATGACTAGACAAGACTACGGACATGAGTGCTTGGGTGTGTGTGTATGACAGCAATACATGTGTTTGTATGTAGTGTAGACTCACCTGGCTGGGATTTGCGCGGCATTAGATAATATCTGCGCGATTCGAAATGTTAAAAGTTTTCTGCTTGCTGTGTTCGTATGTGTGTATGTGTGTATGTGTGAGTGTGTGCATAAGGTTGGTGCCAGGGGGGCGCAGTCTCAATGACGCTGCTGTCGCGAAATGAAATAGTCGTGCAAATTTGTGATTTTATTTGTATGTCTGTGAAAATGTGCTTTGCTCTGGAATTCATTTTGCTGCGCTATAACAACAAAAAAGTTTCGCTGTAACAACAACAGTGTCAAAACAACAAATAAAGCGAAGAAAAAATAATTAACACAAATTTAATTAACTTAAAAAATTTGTTGTCTCAGGCATTTGCCGAGACGTGTCCGTGTGATGAATAGCTTCTGTGATGTTGTGCTTAAACGATTTTAGTCATTATGTGTGATCGATTAGAGCGAGAGCAGCATGTGCGATGATAACGCGTGGAACAAAACAAATTAACACATAACAAATGATTTAGAGACTTTAGAGATTAGAGTAGATACTGTGACATTGCAAAAAAAATATACTGGCGCAGCTTTAAAGAATTTATCTTTTGAGAAATTTGCTGAAAATTTATTTCACATTTAAGGCATTTGTGACAAAAAGTACCCGGAAATTGTAAATTAAACGCAAAATATTTTATTATTCATAAATTTCAAAGTAATCCCCACCGGATGTAATACACTTATGCCAAACTTTTCATAAGCACTTTTTGGGATGGCCTCCAGCTCCTTCAGCGGATTTTGTTTCATCTCTTCGATCGACTGAAAATGGGTTCCACGGAACGGGAATTTAAGTTTGGTGGACAAGAAAAAGTCACATGGAGCCAAATAGGGCGAATACGGCGGTTTATTGATAGTTTTCATAGCGTTTTTGGCTTTAATTTCGGATTCAATACTGGTTCGATGCGAAAAAATTCAGCTTTATCGGGACAAGCCGAGCAAGAACGCGTTTCATACCAAAATTATACGAACGAACTCGTGAGAAATGTCGAGCTCTCTTGTCATCTCTCCAACATTTGCCTGACGATTTTTAAGTACAACGCATATCCTTCACTTTTTTAATATTTTCATGAGCTGAAGAGGTCGTCCAAAACGAGGCATGTTTTCAACGATCTCTCGACTGCCTTTGAAGGCTTTGTACTACTCTTAGGCTTTTTTTTGATACAACTGAATCAACATTCGCAACGATTCCGGACACAGTCCTTATAGGATTTTCATCAACATGAGAGCCAGCTACAGCATACTACTCATCTAGTCACTCAATTTCTGGTTTACTTTGTTTTCTGCGTTGGGGCTGTAACAGATCAGTACATACATATATTCTGAGAGTTTCACTCACCGTCTATTTTATTTTTAAGGGCACCCTAGTGTGACAGCCTGAAAAAGGCAATTTTTGGGAACTACAAAATACTATGACAAATAAAACGCATGATGTTTTCCTCCAAGGTCTGAATCGTAGCGGGATTGTCCGCATAGACTTTAGACTTTACGTATACTTACAGGAAAAAGTCTAACGGTGTGATATCACATGATCTTGGTGGTAAATCGACCGACCCAAAACGTGAAATTATTTGCACACCGAAGTGTTCTTTCAATCAATTCATTGGCGGATGTGACGTGGCGCCGCTTGTGGAAGTGAAATATCGCCGAGATCATGAGCTTTAATTTCAGGTATCAAATAGTCGGCTATCATGTCGCGATAAGGGTCGCCATTGAGGGTTACGTTCTCAACGACATAATTTTTGAAGAAATAACCGTTGTTTTTCTGGAGAAAATGGCAGGTCTTGAATCTTTTCAGGCTGCTCTCTCTCCCAAATGCGGCAATTTTTCTTGTTTGCATATCATTAAGCAGAAAATAGGCCTCATTGAACAAAATTTACTTAGAAAACGTCGGATATTTTCAAGAGACCACAGAACGAATCGATGTCGCTTGGGAAGATCGAACAGCCGTTCAGTTCTTGCACAAACTGTATTTTGTACGCTTTCGAATTAAGGTCTCGAAGTAAAATGCGCAAGTCGTCCAATACGTCCGTCCGAATTGCTGTGAACGGCGCCGAATCGACATTCCAGGGTCTTCGTGTACACTCTCAGTTACGGCTGCTATATTTTCTCACTGTATGCTGAACGCTGTCTATTCGGTCAAATATTTTCCAATAATAATTGCTGGGTCTCAAGATGGGTGATGGTGTTGCGAACGATACGTACAGTAGTCCGATAATGTTGACCATAAGTTGAGTCAAGCGCGAAACGCATTCTTTAAAAAAAATTTAAATGTGAAATTTCTTAAAAAAAATTTATAAACGTTGTTCAGGTGTGAGCATTTCCATGATGAAATGCCAAAGAATACTGAACCAAAATAACATGGCAGCTTGACACGACTCCCGCGTCATCTGACAAAAAAAAGGCTATTAAAAAAAGTATCTCTTCTATGATAACCTGTTATAATACTCCAGTGCTTACCATCACTTGGTGTATAATTATTGCGGTTGGCCTAGTTGTTTTCATAACGTATATGTGTGGGTTATTTCGTTATTTCGTTAAGGGGGTATTCAAGTCTAAAAATTTAATGAAATCGAATTTTTTTGTTTTATATTTTCAAAGTTTAACTATTCAAGAATATGTGTACAAACGGATTTTTTAAAATTCAAATTATTTTCGGAGATATAGGCATTTCCCGGCATCCAAATTGGTTCGGCCGGAACGCGAAACTTTAAACGGGTTTTTCTCAAAACTGACTTTTTCGGAACGATACCCACGATTTCTCAGGTTCTACTTGACCGATTTACTTGAAATTTTTATAGAGTCTTCTTTATAGGCTTGTCTATGGTTGAAATTAGCCCCATCTTCAAATTTGTATTTCTATTATTTTTAAAAAATGCGAAATAGTCAGAAAAAGTGATCCAAAAAAACTGTTTTTTTAGGCAGTCGCCATTTTGTGAAACATTTTTTTCCCACTTTTCCGTAGTTCCGGCCATTGCAACATTATTCTAGATTAATAATCTTTTTTTCTTTTTGACTTTACATAACTGGGAGGGTTGAAATCAGGGGAATGGTCATATGGAAATTTTTAGAGACCTCCCACTTCGTCAGCTCATAATTTTTGAAATTTTTTATTTTTTTTTAGTTTTAAATTTTTTTCTTTACTCTTCTAAAATTAACAAATAACTAATAAAAAATGGATACTAAAAATATTAATTGCCTTTTTTTACGACACCTTAAAAATTACCTGAAATTCATGCTTCTAGACTAGAATACCCCCTTAAGTTTTTTTGCCTCAATGGGATTCTTTAGCACTGATTCACAATAGAAAAAAATCGTTTAATACCATAATTATATGATGAGTTTACTGATAATTATTAGGTCACTTGATTATATATTTCGAATAGTAAGCAGGATGACGTAATGAAGTTTGAGTTAATTTTCTACGAAAACAGGGTAATCGGTTCAAAGGTTGCACCAATAATGAATATTGATTACTTGCGGAATATTTGACTAGTCAGAAATGCGAAAAGCTCAAATAAATTGAAATGTTCTTGGAATAGTAGAAAATTGAATGTCTCTCGCTGTCATTAGTCATTATGCCCTGAACAGGGTTCAATAAGTTTGTCACGAAGTTTGCAACACCCAATAGGAAACGTCAGCGTGACGAGCTAAATCCATTTAATTATGTCAGTCTGTGCGGCAGTCTATATTTATGCGAAAAAAGTTGCTTAGTTTTTGAGATGTCGATCTGAAATTTGGCACCATTCCTTTACACAACATGGAAACGCCGACATCGCATCACTATAGCATATGATTGCCATACAAACTGAACGATCGGAATCAAGTGCTCGTATGGGAAACTATTTTATATGTCAAGATATTTTCACGAAATTTGGCATGGGGTATTACCTGAAGTAATAATGCAATCTTCGAAGAAATCGTTCAGATAAAGCCACTATAGCATATGTATATGGAGTATTCCATACCAAATCGACCACTTTTGAACCCGACCCCTTTAGATTTGGTCCCCAAAATCAATTTCTACAAAAGTTATGGCTATTTGAAAATAAAAAAGCCATTTTTTTTTGCAAAAATTCATAACTTTTTTGAAGTTGGACAAAAAATTTTGAAAAAATTCTCAAAAATGTTTTTCAAAGGGTAGAAGAGGATGGATAAGTTTCAGCAAAATCTAAAGGGGTCGGGCTCAAAAGTGGTCGATTTGGTATGGAATACCCCATATGTAGCTACCATACAAACCGAACGAACAAAAGTAATGAAAAAACTATGTTTGTTAATGAGGAAAATATTTTTTCTCATTTTTACTATATTTTTGTCAAATGCATTGCTGTGTTTAACTGTAAACGCTAGCGTCGACAGGAAAACGTGATTAAGTTAGAATTCTTACAAAAATTGTTTATCTCTTGTCAAACACTTAAGCTGCGATTTTCTGCAACTTTGAAAAGCTTGTGTATAAATTACTATATGTATTATATGTATATAGTATATGTGTGTGTATATTTGTAGATAATATATTGGTGTGCATACTTAGAAGTATTACCAGTGATGCCAGTATTCATCACGACATTCTGCTTAGCGACTAACGTTTCAATTTGATGCATTCACCCTGCGCTCGCGTGTTCCCTCCACTTGTCCTACTCTTAACCTACTCAATCGTGTGATAAAACTAATCCCCAATGGCATTCAAATAAATTGTATTTTGTTGTTGATTGCAAGGAAATCACTTGGAAATCACTAAGTCTAGACAACAAGCATACTTTTCTATCAGCTCCAACGCGATCCTCAGGTGCTCCAGCTGTAAAATCTAAGTACCATAAATAATGCGCTTGTTGTTTTTTGTTGCTGTTGTTGCTTGTTTATGTAATTGCCCGTTGCAAGTGCAATTCTGTTATTGATTTTATTGATTATTATCACATGATTGCCAATAAAACTATTTATGACTTAGCACAAGATCATCAGTGCGATTGATAAGATCAAATGCTCATAAAAATAGTTCCAATGCATTTCGCATTTGCAGCGACAAATCGACAAACTGACAATGTGTGGCATAGTACCAATAGTCAATTTATGAGTTATTAAATAAAATATAGATAAACGTTGATGTAGGGGAACAATAAACCCGCGCCAAGGCGAGTGTCGCCATATAACAGCGCTGTTATGATGGCAAGCCAAGGATGGATATAAAAACGACTGGGTACCGTTGCAGAGAATGGAGGTGGCTTGTAGTAAATTATATTTATATTGGCGTGTTCTATAACTTAGCAGATTCTGAGAACTCACTTGTATATAGACTTTTTATAATAAAAGAGTTTCATGCGGAATAACTTTATTCAATGAATCGTTTATGGTAAGTCTTAGAAAGGTATAGAAATTTATTTACAGTAATCTTTGGATCCAATATATGGTTAGAATCTTATCAATCTCAAAGCTTGTGTAACAATCACCTTCAAACTGTAACCATATACTCGAGAGGAACTCTATAAAATGGATTCCCTGAGAGGAACATAAATCTATTTGAATGTCAACTTTATGTCCTTCCTGGGCCTACTCAGAGAAAGATAATCTCATATTGTTATCGACCATAATATATATACATATATATTTTTATATAAGCTGTAATACCCCTTTAAAGTGCATTTCTTATCGCATAGAAGGGTATAAAAAAATTTTCATCTTGATTTTATATGGTGAGCTTGTATGGCAGCTATACGCTATAGTCATCCGATCTGAACAATTTCTTCGCAGATTGCTTTGGCAAATAATTCCTGCCAAATTTCGAGAAGATATATCGTCGAATAAAAAAGTTTTATATACAAGAACTTGAGTTTGATCGAACAGTTTCTATGGCAGCTATATGCTATAGTGATCCGATCTGAAAGTTTTTTTCTGAGATTATAGCGCTACCTTGGAAAATAATCTGTGCCAAATCTTGAGAAGATATCTCGTCGAATAAAAAAGTTTTTTATACAAGGACTTGAGTTTGATCGATCAGTTTGTATGGCAGCCATATGCTATAGTACTTCGATCTGAATAATTTCTGCGGAGATTGTAGCTTTACTTTGAAAAATAGTCTTTGCGAAATTTCGAAAAAATATCTGGTCGAATAAAAAAGTTTTCTATGCAAGGACTTGAGTTTGATCGATCAGTTTGTATGACAGCCATATGCTATAGTACTTCGATCTGAATAATTTCTGCGGAGATTGTAGCTTTACTTTGAAAAATAGTCTTTGCCAAATTTCGAGAAAATATCTCGTCGAATAAAAAAGTTTTCTCTACAAGGACTTGAGTTTGATCGATCAGTTTGTATGACAGCCATATGCTATAGTGATCCGATCTGAAAGTTTTTTTCTGAGATTATAGCGCTACCTTGGAAAATAATCTGTGCCAAATCTTGAGAAGATATCTCGTCGAATAAAAAAGTTTTTTATACAAGGACTTGAGTTTGATCGATCAGTTTGTATGGCAGCCATATGCTATAGTACTTCGATCTGAATAATTTCTGCGGAGATTGTAGCTTTACTTTGAAAAATAGTCTTTGCCAAATTTCAAGAAAATATTTCGTCGAATAAAAAAGTTTTATATACAAGAACTTGAGTTTGATCGAACAGTTTCTATGGCAGCTATATGCTATAGTGATCCGATCTGAAAGTTTTTTTCTGAGATTATAGCGCTACCTTGGAAAATAATCTGTGCCAAATCTTGAGAAGATATCTCGTCGAATAAAAAAGTTTTCTATACAAGGACTTGAGTTTGATCGTTCAGTTTATATGGCAGCCATATGCTATAGTGATCCGATCTGAAAGTTTTTTTCTGAGATTATAGCGCTACCTTGGAAAATAATCTGTGCCAAATCTTGAGAAGATATCTCGTCGAATAAAAAAGTTTTTTATACAAGGACTTGAGTTTGATCGATCAGTTTGTATGGCAGCCATATGCTATAGTACTTCGATCTGAACAATTTCTTCGGAGATTGTAGCTTTACTTTGAAAAATAGACTTTATGAAATTTCGAAAAAGATCTTGTCGAATAAAAAATTTTCTATGCAAGGACTTGAGTTTGATCGATCAGTTTGTATGATAGCCATATGCTATAGTACTTCGATCTGAACAATTTCAACGGAGATTGTAGCTTTACTTTGAAAAATAATCTTTGCCAAATTTCGAGAAGATATCTCATCAAACAAAAGAGTTTTCTCTACAAGGACTTGAGTTTGATCGATCAGTTTGTATGGCAGCTATACTCGTATTGTATAGTAATCCGATATCGACGGTTCTGATAAATAAGCAGCTTCTTGGAGAGAGAAGGAAGGAGTAAAATTTCAGTTTGATATCTCAAAAATTGGGGAATTAGTATGAAAGGAGTTGTGAGAAAATATATGAATACTCTACTTCTTCCCTATTGGACTTCAGTCCTTCCTGACGTTGTATTCTCTGCTTAGTTAATACCATATGTTACCTCATGGAATCTTTCACAGTGCGATAGTTAGCAGGCAATAAAAAGAAGAATAACCGTTAGATATCTTAAATACATACATACATATATATATGTACTTCTAATGTTCTCATAAACATTCAACCATATAAATATATCATATAGTATGTATACTAAAGAGCCTGTTTCTTAAGCGTCCAAATCACAAGTCATTCGGCATGTCAATCTACATACCTTTGTATACATATGTATATACATATAACAGTTAGTAATTCACATACAGTTATTTATGTATTTTGTTAAGCCGAATGGCCGTGATATATTCACATTCTCTCAATGATGGTGGCCGTGTGGCATTGAGGGTGGTGGGTGGCAGCTAGCGAATGACTGTGCGGTTAATGCTTGTGCATATATGTATGCATGTACATATATACAAACATATGTATGTATGCTGTTTCTCCCCTACGATGCCTTCAGCCAGCAGCAGTTCATTTGAATGTCGTTGCGATGGCGCTGACCTCGTTGTTGCTACAATTGTTTCATACTTTATTCTGGCTACCATACATAGTGCTTACACACATACATATGTATACATCTATATATGTAAATATAATATAAGTAGGTGTGTATGTCTGCACCTCAGTGTATATATAAATAAAAGTTTTATATATTTGTAACAAAGTTTTTGTTCTTTGTTGTTTTTGCCGTTGAGATGGTGCGCATTTTAGTATAGTTTAAGGTTTCTGCTTACACATATGTATAAATGTATATGTTTCTATTTCAGAATATACATATATATGTATATAGGTATATAGAAACATTTGCATACCGACTTGCCGACGTGCTCATCACTCAGGTTGAATAACAGCGTTGTGAAATAGGGGTTGCGGTGGAGCATCTGAAATGAGTGCACGAAATGTTCAGTAAATGTTGATTGCTAAGCAATAATATAAACAACAACAACAACAACATGCTAGTAATATGTTTTTAGATTTTACTGAGTGCTGGCTTAAATGCGATTACTAAATACCCTTTTGAAGAACTAAAGGCTTAAAATGTAACAATGTGTGTACTGTGTGTAAAATGTAACATTGCACAAATGTTTCGCAAATTAATTTAGTAATTATAATAAAATATTATTTTTGTAAAACTGAATTTTTTTCATTTACTATGTATTTTTTTTAGAAAAGATCTTTGATTATTTTAAGGAAAAATGTAATGAAATAAATTTCAAGATATTTTTCTGATTACTTTTCTCTAGAAAATATTATTATTTTTAAATAAATGTACAATGTTTAAGGAAAAAATTAGAAAATAATTTATTTATTGAATTTATTTAATTGTTTTTTTAGGAAAATTTGTTTTGATTTTTTTAGAAAAATTTTATAAAAAAAAATTAAATTATATTTAAAAAATATTTTTTTTATATTTCAAATTTTAAAGAAAAACGTTTAAAAAGAAATTTTAAGGAAAAATTTAGAAAATATTATATTATATATGAATATTGAACTATTTAAAGAAAAATTTTCGAAAAGAAACTTTCAATTTTTTTTATGAGTTTTTTTTAAGTTTTAAAAAATGCTTAAAGATAATTACATAGATTTTTTTCTTTAGAAAAAGTTTAACGAAAAACTTAGAAAATATTTTATACATACTATATTGAATTTATTTAAATATTTATTAAAGAAAAATGTCAAAAAGAAACTTTAAAATCTTTTCGGAATAAATTTTTTAAATTTAAAAAAAAAATTTCGAAAAATATTTTATATAAAAATTTATTTTTCAATTTTTTTAAAGTAAAATTGTTTCGATTTTTTCTTTAAAAAACATTGCATAAAAATTTAAATTCAAAAAACATTTTATATATGTATATATTCAACTTTTTAAAAGAAAAATGTTCAAAAAGAAAATTTTTTCTAAATAAATTTTTTGAAGAAAATTCGCAAAATATTTGATAGTAAAAATTATAATTAAATATTAAAGGACAAATATTTCCTACAGAATTTAATCAACATAATTTTCATTAAAAATTCGTGCTTTCAAATATATAGCATTTCCTAAAGAAATTATCAATAATTTTTTTTTAAGAAAATTTTTGGATTTTTTTTATTAATTATTTAATAACAAAAAGTGAAAAAAAGGTTCAAATAGAACTTTTCTTAAAAAAAAATTGTTAATTTAGAAACAATTTTAAAGAAAAAATTGTAATTAAAAAACTTAACGAACACATATTTCCTAAGGAAATTAATTAAGATAATTTGCTTTAAACATTCGTGCTTTCAAAATATTTTGTACAAACAAATATTTTGTTTAACAATCACTTTTTCTGTAGAAACTATTTTCTTAAACATAATTTTTGGATTATGTTTAAGAAAATATTTTTGAAGAAAAACAATTTGGTTAAGAAAACTTAAAGAACAAATATTTTCTAAAGAAAATTTCAATAGACTATTTTTAAAAATTCGTTATTTTATAAAAAAAAAAATGATATTGTATGATAATTACGTTTGCTGTAAAAAATTTATTAAAGAAAGAGTAGTCTTCTTAAAAAAATTATTTTCTATTGTTTATCGCCGTTTGTTAAGATTTTTCTTAAAGTTTATATTAAATGTATATTATCATTTATTATTTTTATTATTATTTTTATTATTTTTTATCTTTATTATTTTTTATTTTTATTATTTTTATTAGTATTTTTATTATTTTTTATCTTTATTATTTTTTATTTTTATTATTTTTATTAGTATTTTTATTAAATGTATATATTCACATTTTGGTGAAAATAAGGGAAAGAATAGCTCATGAAAATTTTATCTGTCAGTAGAGAAGTCATTACTTGTATATGTCAGAACGATCACAATCAAGTTGTTGTATTGATACTTTTTTTGTGAAACACTAATAACGTGTTTTCTTGCTTTGGTATAAGAAAGCTAAGTGCAAAGAGTGTGCCACACGAGCTCATTGAAACCGACGAAAAATTGCAGGAATTGTGATTCGAGTTCCTTTCGCATCCACCATATCTCACGACCCCCACGTTTCTCTATTCTATGATTTCGCTGAAAGATAATTTAGAGGAAATGGAAAAAGCAGCCAAATCGTCTGCAAAAAAATGTTTCCAATGTTAAAATAAAAATTCGAATTTTCTTAAAATAATTTGATTTTCCCAAAGAAGACTGTCTACTGCTCGAGAGAAATAGAAAAGACGATGACATCAGTCAAAGAGAGTTATAACTTAAAATATGATACAAAAATCTTTGGACTGAAAAAACACTTTTCTTTTGTATCTGGATCTACTTTCTTGTCGGCAAAGGATTTTACTCCACAAACTCGCTGATGAGTTCAATGACATATGAACATACTTTAAGTATTGGAAAATACGATGGAAAATGCATATATGTACATAATTCTTTATTGTAGAAAATTCAGTTAAATATTTTTGGGACAAAATTGAACTCAAAATGTGACAAACAGGGGTTAATAACAGCCCTCGGAGCAAATCAAAAGCATTTCCTTGCTTTATTTGAATCAACCAATACGCATAACAAAACATACATACAAACAACTGTACATATGTAAGTATGTACATATGTGTTTACACTTTAATGTAGCCACCTTTGCGTGAAGGTGAACGTCGCTAACTGTAATTGTATGCTAGCGAGAGAGATTCACATCACAGCCGGCAGAAATCTAAAAAAAATATTGATTTTCTCTGGCCATCAGGTGCTTCCACCCCCACACTCTAGGCAAAAACAACAGCAAGTAAGGTACGAACAATAAAAAACAACAACAAAAACCCACCAACTGACAAATCCCCTTGATGATTGTGCGGCGGCGGCGGCGGCGGCAGCGGCGGTGGTTGTTTGTTTGCGAAGCGTCATGCTACAGTTGAGAAAAAGCGATGGCAAAAAGCTGATAGCAGCGAGCAGAATTAGTCAGGCTTACATATCCTCGCCTCGGGGCGAACTACAGCCCACATCAAGGGAAGCAACAGCAACAACAACTCAAGTAATGAGTACCAGCCGACAGCAACCCCCATGCAATGCCACTTGCCACACGGTGGAGGATACCGAGAATTTATCACAGAAACATCAGAAATTCAGAAGAACGCTGTACATAATATACACAGATACATATGTACACAGAGCAACATATATACGTACATATGGCATATAATGTATTTGTAGTGGAATACATCATCATAACGCACACACGTACATACATACACTTGTACATAGCTTATATACTTTCGAAAGAGAATCGGCCAAGGCAACACAAAACTAACAACAATAACAAACCGGCAACAATAACAAACCGTCAACAACAACAAACAGCAAACTACTGATGACTGCAGTTGAAATGATTTCGGCTGCGGACGCACTTGTAAGGGCGTCTCTGGCAGCGCCAAGCTGTGGCAGGTGAGCACGCGGAGGCGGCAGGTGGGCCAATGGTGGGTTGTGCCGCACATCGAATCGAGAGCTTCGTTTCTATATACATATATACATAGAGATAAATAAGTGTGTGTAACTATTTTTAGTGTATCTGCAGACTGTACGTACGAACATTAACGAATTCATAGATTTTTTCTTAGAAAGCGAGCAAATCCAATTAGGAACGCGCGTCGAGGGAAAGAATTCACCTGTCGTAATTCTCGTAATTTCCTCCGCAAGCGTTGAGGGTGCTGTATTAGTACATGGCCTCAGTGTGTGTATGTCTGAGTGTTATAGCAGTTGGTGGGTGCCAAAGGGGCAAAGTGGGCTGAACTGATGGCTGTCAAGGCCTGCTGCAATGACTGATAGTAAAATTTAGCTTAGCTTTGGGTGGAATTGTGAAATCCGAAATGAAGTAAGCGAGATGGAAAATCTGTGTTTTTTCTTGGTGGTTTAACTATTAATAGTTTTAATTTAGTAATTCTAAGATATGTTAATTGAAGAAACTTTCCTTTCTTAAACAAAAACAGAGTTGAATCTCTACTGTCAATATCTACAACATTGAAATAGAGCTCCAAATAAGGAACCTCAACTTTTGATGACTGGTCAAAGTCGATATATTCTTCTACACGGAGTACAAGTTCTTGGTAAAAATATAACAGCCTTGACTATTCTTGAACAAACCGAAAACGAAGAAAACTTGAAGCTGAAATTCCTTTCTTTTGAAGTCTTCCTAAACGATGTACGTAGATAGAGACTTTGGTAACTAATTTGGTAATACCAATTCTGCTTCTTGTGGTCTGTCCATCGCTGAGGACCAATTAGCATCTATTACTACTAGATATCAGAAATGACAGTTGGACCGTTACAGCGAGAGTGTACTTTTTTTTAACCGATGTCTACGAACAATTTCGTGGATATTCTGACTATTACCAATGCTAACCTCTGGACCATAAGTGAACAGCTATCGGTCTGTATTGAAATTAGAGGCCGTAACTGAGGTTGAGCAAAAGGCTTTGTCAGGCTCGGGAAGGACCTCTTCAAGCCGTCCGATACCAAACGAGGTTCAGACAAGAAGACTCCCTATCGTGCGACTTTCATAAAAGCGTATGCCGATGATATTGATATCAATGAGTGAACGAGGACAAAACGAAATATCTCTTGTCATCAAACAAACAGTCTTCGTACTCGTGACTTGATCCCCACGCCACTGTTGACAGTCATAACCTGGAAGTAGTAGATAATTTCTTCTATCTTAGAACCAGCATAGACACCATCCACAACTTAAGCCACGAAATTCAACGCAGAATCACTCCTGCCCACAGGTACTACTTCGGACTGAGAAGGCAACTGAGAAGTTGAGTCCTCTCTCGACGAACAAAGACCAATCTCTCTAGGTCCTCTTCATTCCCTGCCTGCTATGTGGTGCAGATGCACGGGCAATAACAACACCTTCGAGAGAAAGGTTCTGGGAAGATTTATGGTCTTTAGCGCATGGGCAGCGGTGAATACCGCAGTCGATGAAACTATGAACTGTACGGGATGTACGACGAAATTGACATAGTTTAGCGAATTAACAGTTAGTGGCTACGCTGGTTAGGTCAAGTCATCCGAATGGATGAAACCACTCCAGCTCTGAGAGTGTTCAACGCAGTACCGACCGGTGGAAGCAGAGGAAGAGGAAGACTTCCACTCTGTTGTAAAGACCAGGTGGAGAAAGACCTGGCTACACTTGGAATCTTCAATTGGCGCCAAACAGCGAAATCGAAGAACGACTAGCAAGTGGGGCTTAATAAGAAGAAAATATCTTCGAAATATTATGCGGGTATTTTGACCAAGTGTTATTAGGAATGCGAACCTCTGGACCGCAAAAGAAGAGCTACCGGTATGCAAATATTGAAATTAAAAATGGAAATGGGTCGAACATATACAAGAATCACATGACGTCATTATCCGAGCATCACAAAACTGGAATCCTCAAGTAATTTAAAGATATGAGAGACTAACTAACACGTGATGGCGGGAAGTCGAAGCGGAAGTGCAGAAAAGCGGTTATTTGTGTGCAGAAATCAAACCTCTATCGCAGATAATGTGTCCTTGTCGGTTCGTACACCTCATTTACTCTTGTTTTGCGATATTCGTCCTTATTAAACTGTAAATGTCATTAAACCACCATCAGATACTTTTTCCCGATTACCTGGAAAACCGACTGATCCGATAAGTTGACCTTTTCCTCGATGTCGACTTCCCAATAAAGTCAGTCTATAGTAGTACTAATTTGCAAAAGATGATTACGAAGTAAATTTTTGTACCCTGAACAGGATAAATTTAGTTTAGCGCCGAGTTTGAACCACCTATAAAGAAAAATATAAATGATAAGCTATGTCGATTTAGCCGATTCTGTCTGTCTGTATATTTGAGATATCGATCCGAAATGCGTACTCGTTGCATACGTTCCAAGAAGCTACTCATTTGTCTGAACCGCTGTTAGCGGATCACTATAACATATAGCCGACAAATAAACTGAACGATCAAAGTCGAGTTCTTGTATGGAGACCTGTTTATATGTGCAGATTATTAGAGCTTCGGTCTAACCGGACCGGTTTTCTTGTTTGTTCTATATTTTTGCTTGTTCCGGCTTAGTTGTGTACCATTTTGAACTATAATTACTAAAAAATCTCATCAACGAGACTGATACATGGATTTTTCTAAGGTTACCGAAATAATATATTCAGCAAACGGGGTTTCTCGTCGCTAATAGAAGAGATAATTTTCAAAAATATGAGTTTTCATAAAAAATCATTCTGCATTACGAGCTGCTTTTGGGGCTTAGAGCTGATAGATCTTTAGTTTCACCGTCAATTATTAACGAATAAATATGTTTGCTTGTAAGAACTGTACACTTCCCAAAGTTTAGGTCTACGAAATTAGAACTAAATACCAACATCAACACGACGTATGGCCTTTAGCGGAGCGACTGGTCGATATCATTTGCATATTGAGTATCCGAAAAAGTAACTTGGTAATCTATTGTTTACTCCGACTTCCTGCTGTCATCTGCTATTCTCCGCCCGTGTCACTGTCAACGCAAAAGAGTCACTACAAATATCGTCAAGGATTTTTGGCATGAATTCAAGAAATTTCTTGGAACTACTTTTGTGAAGAAAACTTAACCCTTTACTGTAGTGTGCGTATATTAGTGATGGGCTGCACCCAGTCAGCCAAAAAATATACTCGTATTATGTTAAGAATTCAGTTGTTGAAGAAATAAAAGTAGCAAGGAAGCTTATGGAAAGTTCAAGGCGGCTTAAGAGAATAAGTTCTCTCTAATAATACGAACTTAACTCACACAGCAGTGTGTGTTTGGCTACCTGATCGATTACTAGGTGAAGTGGTGTGAGCTCAAGCAAGACTTCAAGTGCTGCCGTCGGACGAGTGCGTATTACACTCGACTGCGATAGTTGGAGCCCTACCGTGGTTTGCGAAGCTTTTACGGCCCAAGCCATCGCGCGATGCGTGATCATCGGTCGCACAATCACCTACCGATTCTTGGCTTGCAGCCGCAGGATTTACCAGCTAGTCGATTGCACACCATTAGTGCCTTAGTCGCTTTGACCATGGTCCGATTAACATGCTGCTTCCACTGCAAAGTGGAATCTAGCGTGAGACCAAGACATTTGACCATGTTGGTCATCTCTATCTCTCTGCCCCTAAAGGTAAGGCCGGACAGGGATCTGCGTCTCGTGAATGGGACGACGGTCATCTTGAAGGGATTGATGTTCAACTCAACTCCACTGCACCATTCCTTTGCAAGGTTTAAACCTCTTTGTGTTCGGTAGCTGAGAGTGTCCTCGAATTTCCGGTGCTGCCTCATCCCTTTTCTCTAATGTCCTGGCCATGCTCTTGTGAGACGTTTTGTCAAAAGCATCTTCGATGTCTGCAAAGGCGCATACCATCACTTCCTCCTTCCAGCGAACTCTATATCTTCGAAGTTAGCTAGTGCAGAGCAGTTTAGTTAATCTGCCTGTTCTGTAAGCATGCTGGTTCACAATTTTCAGCGCCTTCGAACTTATTTCATGATCCACGATCTTTTCCATACTTTTTAGTAAAAGGTTAGACTATGTTACCTGAAGGATTTTTCCAGTGAATAGTCCTTTCTTCTTACCGTGTGTATAAAGATTGCCTCCGCGGTCCTCCATATTTCAGGAATATACACCAGTTCGAGGCTTTCCCTTATCAGCCGAACAAGGTGAGGCAGTAGAACTTGATCTTCCGGAATTTTTTTCGGGAAAGGCGCCCGCAAAGTGCCGTAGCTCTTTCTTCACTCTGGTCGTATAAGTCGTATCTTTTGATCGCCAATACTGTGTCAGTCTTGCTTCTAGCCAGAGCCAAAGTTCGAAGGGTATTTTTGAAGGTCTCAAAAATATAACTTGTCCATTTTTTCTCGTAATTACGTCAGCTTTACTAATTTCTGCTTACTGGGTGCTGTTTTCCTCTATTTAAGCACACATGCTGTCATCCATATTTCACTGTGCGCCAGTTGGGTTCGCGCCCCCCACTGCCTCGTATACAATTTCATCTGCAAGGATTATGCAACAAAGTTTCTGCTGCCATAAAACGGTTTGCGACAGTTTTTTATTGGTGCAACATTGCATATTGCAGCAGCAATAAATTCTGAAATATCTCGGCGAATTCTTCCGTTCCGATTGTGCGCACGATGGCCATACGCCGCGCGCCCTGACCCGCGCCACACAATGCCAACGACGACGACGGCGACGACGGCGAAGACGATGGCAGGCAAAAACGCCTAAATGCGAGCCAAATGTTGCGCAACGCCACTGAACACAACTTGACTGCGCTCAGCCACGGATTTCCTCGAACGAACGGAGGCGCAAGTCAAGGTAAACCAGAATACAATGAACGGCCGCAAGATAAGTGCAAGGGGCGTCGTGTGTAAAGCCCGGTGTGCAGTCGCTGGCGAGCGGCGTGAGGAATTGCAGTAGCTGCAGATTGCAGTTTTTGGAATTCTCTCAAATTGCAAATGCGATAAGTTGGCACAAAAATTATTTTGCCAGAATACGCCGTTACACGGACCCCGTGCAGCCATTGCACCCCTTCTGCTGGGCGCAACGGCAGGTAATTTCGCCTGATGGCTGCATTTGCAATGAGTACACATGTTCACACACATACATGCATACACGCATACAATTACACATCTATATATGCAGCTACTTCTATATCTCGCAGATACACACGCTTGGATTTGATTACGAACTTTGAGACTCACACACACACAGCCGTAAACACTCTAGCATATGCATATACAATCACACACAATGGAAGCAATAAATGCACTAAAGCGCGAATGACAGCAAGCAATAACAACAAAAAAAATAGCAAATGCAAGCAAATAACAAGAATTTATTTTTTGGTGGTTTCGTTTACCCTCGATTGGTTGTCGTGGCGACGTTGATTTTATGGAACTTTCGCATCAAACGAATGCGGGCGCTTACTACGCCATATGCTGTGCGGAGTTGCCAGCTGTTCGGAAATTAAATTTAAAAGTTTTTTTTATTATAAATTTGTGGTAAATGTTAGCAGGAGGCCAACACTCGGATTGGGTTTTAACTAGTCATTGTCGAATCGGCTACAACAAGACTGCAAAATTTAGGGCTTTGGAAACTGTGATCTATTCACAAATTATTGCAGCATTGGTTGCGATACATACTTTGTTTGGAAAATCTTTACTATCACAGTTTCAGGTTTAGAGATATTTAAGGATTTATATACCTTCTTTGTCGAAGAAAAAAGGAAAGTTTGGATTTTTTTTTAGGTGTATAGCAATTATTTCATTACACGAATGTGTTTAGTTTTTGATAGTACACTTTATTAACAATGTTCGTGCGAAATTTCGTGTAAAAATATCAAATAGTTTTTAAGAGGTGGCTGTTTCCTTAGAGGCCTTTTTTTGGCAGAGTCTTGCGGTGACAATTCCCCAGGTCGAACAAGTCAACTGCAGCCATAAAAGTAAACAAATTTCATTAGTTTAGTGTAATTCTCTGTGCTTGAACGATCATTTTTCTGATTTTTTTTTTTGTGCACACGGGAACGTTTTATGCAAAAAATCAACTTTTTGGTCACTAGAAATTTCACTAAAAAATTCATTTCGGCGAAAAAAAGCTTGTGCATAAAAAGTCCATCGTTCGAGCAGAGAAAAATTTCATTACCGCAAAGTAATTTTTCAAAAAACACCATTTCGAGATATTCGCGTTTAAAGTTTCAAGTTCAGTTCAGGCTAGAAGTCTTCAGTTCAGGTTAGAAGTGCTATAACTTTTTTTCTACTGCTCGAATCTCTATGAAAATTTGAGAAAATGTTCTCAAGCAGTGGTTCTTTAAGATAAAGCAATAAAAATTTTTCGATTTTTTGAAATTAAAAAAGGTATATAACCCCTTAAGATTCAAGTAGAACTAGATTTTGATCGGCCAGTTTGTACAGCAGCTATATGTTATAGTGGTCCCATCTGAACGACATCCTCAAGGATTGAAGTATTATTTCGGACATAATCTATGTCTAATTTTATTAAGATACCTTGTCAAATAAATAGGTTCTCCATAGAATAACTAGGTTTTGCCAGTCATCCAGTTTGTATAGCGGCTATATGTTATAGTAGTTCGATCGGGGCAATACGGTAGAAGATTAAAGCATAAACTTGCAAAAATAATCTGTGTCAAATTTCTTGTAGATACCTTATCAAATAAAAAGGTTCATACAAGAACTTGATTTTTATCGATCAGGGTGTTGCAAATGTTTATTATCATTCGAAAAGACATTCCCTGGTATTAATATTTTTTGTAGATTATCTTTTTCAAATGGTCCATCCGTTTAGTCCAATTTTGGATGCTCGTTCAGGCCTTTCGACTGGTAACACAAAGAAAAGGTCTAACAGTGTGATATCACACGATCTTGGTGGCCAATGAAATGGCCCAAAATATGAAGTTTACAGCTCACCAAAGGGTTCGCTCAATAAATCCATTGAGCGTTTCGATGTGTGGGAAATGGAGTCGTCTTGTTGAAACCAAATGTCACCGAGATCACGTAGGAAATATGGACCGATGATTCAACCTGCCTACAAGTCACACCAAGTCGTAGTTTTTCTGGATAAAATATCAGATCTTGAATCTCTTCAGTTTGCTCTTCGCCCCATGTGTGAAAATTGTGTTTGTTTGCAAACCATTGAGCAAGAAATGGGCCTCGCGGAACAAAATTTGCCTAGAAAACGTCGGAGCATCTTTTAACCTTTTAAGAGTTCATAGAGCGAACCGATGTCGCTTGGGAAGGTTGAGCGGCTTTTGCTCTTCCACAAGCTGTATTATATACATACGCTTTCAATTTAAGATCTCGACGTAAAATGCGTCAAGTGGTTCCATAAGTCAGTCCGAGTTGCTGGGAAAGGTGCCGAATCGCCTCTCCGTGGTCTTCGTGTATACTCTTAGTCTTTTTATGATGGAATTCCAAACAATACTGAACAAAAATTAAGTGACAACGAATGATCTGTCAAAAAAGGAGACAGGTGTAAAAAAATGACGCATCCTGGTGACATTGATCCTGACTCTCCTGGTGATCTGAAAAAAAAAATCAAAAGAAATTCTTAATCATTAAGGATGCTGTTACAGTCCCTACCTCAGGGAAGACGAAAAATTTTTTTTTTTTTTAAATGGCGAATGCCTGAAAATAAAAATCATTTTTTACGCTTTTTTTTGAAATTCCTGAATTTTTTTAAAATATTAAAAACAAAAATTTTGACACGATGCTGGTAAGAACGATAAAGGATTATATAAGGAAGGTTCGCACAAAATTTCAAGTAAATCGGTTGTATAGAACTCGAGATAATGCCGGTACCGTGTGGAAAAAAGGAGTTTCGAGAAAAACGCGTTTAAAAAAGTGAGTCTACCCACCTACCGGGCTAGGTACTGCGTCACTAAAGTAACTGTAGCTCTTAAAATAAATTTAATTTTTAAAAATCCTTTGGAGGATATGTTCTTAAGGGTCTAAGCTTTAAATGTATGAAAAAAAATCGAATTTTTCAAAATTCTACAGCAGAATACCTCCTTAAGCTTGAGTTTAAGACATTATACTTGTATTAATGAAAAATACCTATTTTTCTTTCTCTTTCTTTGATGTGTTTAAGAAACTAGGAGATTAATTGGATGAAATCAAGAGGAGACTGTTTGAATCGTCGACAATGCGACTAAAACTAAACTTTTTATTACCTTTCCTCTGGCAACTCTGCCACCATCATAAAGAAACCCCTGTATGCACATACATATACATTTCCACACTTGGGACTAAAATATGCAGACATCATTGGAAATACGGGTGCTGGTGCTTGGGCTACATAGTGCTAGGTGGATTTGTGAAGTACGATTGGCGAGCAATTTAGAGCAACGGCAGGCCGCGCTATCAACAACATCCATCGCCGCAGCCATCCCCCACGTCATGGCCGCCGGCGTAAGTGCGCCATCAACAAGCTTACTTTGTACCGAATTTAATGCGCAACAGCGATTCAGCAATAAACTGCTGGTGCTGCAGTTATCGAAACGGATATACATTTATATGTGAACACTTACGAGTATATGCACACATACACATATGCTATACAGAGCTATATAAATATTTTATGAAGGTGTTTGTATGTTTGTAGTTGTATCGCTGTGTGTAGAATTTCCAAGCATACGCAACGGGCTTTTGTTCTAGAATAGGATTCGAGGAAATCATTTCACTTTCATGGGATATAACAGAGATAGATAGATACATATGTACATTCATACATATGTGTATAAACTTATATATAAGTACATAAGATCGAGGACACGCTTTTTGCACCTCCCACAAAGCCCTCAACCACTAGTCAATTATGAATGTACCTTATTTAGTACTTGTGCCTTTCAACCTCCTCACCAGCTGCAAGCATGCCAGACACACTATCAATGGAGGACATCAGTGCGCAATAAA
This sequence comes from Bactrocera zonata, assembly GCA_037783105.1. Classification (NCBI taxonomy): domain Eukaryota; kingdom Metazoa; phylum Arthropoda; class Insecta; order Diptera; family Tephritidae; genus Bactrocera; species Bactrocera zonata. The sequence continues at coordinate 270,615 of JBAWJQ010003803.1, read as the reverse complement.
TTTCTCCACCAACAACTTCACCTTTTATATGAGATCTCAAACCACCCACCAGCCACCACTAGAAACAATAAGAGAAGCGCTGCGTCCACCCATTGGCAGATGACACAAATCTGGCGACGAAACAAGGTTTTACACGAATCAAAGTACGTAGCTCGGGGCCAACAACCCTCAGCCACTCATGTGTGCCCTTATTACTTACATATCTACTATTAAATATACGTAATATTAGTGGAAAATGCGACGTAAGTCAGTAGTGGCTTCCTTTTTTTCACTCATAAGCTTAATCAAACACTTGCCATGTGGTGTGGGGGTGCGGAAGTGGCCATTAAATAAAAATCATTGGTTTCAGTTCATCAACAAAAGTATAGACTTCGTAATTATGCTGATGACATGTATACAACAATTTATTAGAGGGTTGCTTGCAGCAGGTGTAGGGTAGAAAATGGTGGCAACATTAGTGCTCAATTTGCTAGAAAAGACACTGTATGATATCTACATATTGAGGGTGGGCAAAAGTGATCTCTGTGGAAGCATACTTTTCGGAGCGGTGAAAAATTGTACAGTATGATTAAAACTTAGACAAAGTTTTCAAAAGCTACTTGAGCGCTAATGTGCATAGATTGGTAACAAAAAAGTTCAATAAGTTCAACATATGAATGGTATTAAACTCGCATTACTGTCACGTAACCTAAAAAGGCAGCTTTCTGAGAGTGAGTGAGTTCCATTCTGGAAAATGATTAATGAATCAAAACAAAAAATCAAACACAATGAAGAAAGCAAACTACGGTACCTCTAACATGTTATCAGTCCTATATCGACCTAATTATCGAATACTTTCCGAGATACTACTGTGCCCAAAAAATAAGGTGACATTTGAATTTAAACTGCGCGCGTCGAAGGATTTGAAGAATTATTTTTTCTTCAGGTTGGTAGTACTGTCAGTCACATTTATGTCAAATTTCATGTCAAAATATTCATTAGTGTTTGAGATACGTGTCGTGTTGTGAGCTGCTAAAAGTGAGTTTTTCGTTTTTTGCGATGTCGAAATTTGTTGAGCAAAGAATTTGCATTAAATTTTGTTTACGGAATCAATTTTCTGCTGCGGATACGTTGAGGATGGTGCAGAAATCCTTTGGTGATGAGGCTATGTCTAAAAAAAATGTTTACAAGTGGTATAGTGAGTTCCAAGCCGGCCGTGAACGTGTCGAAGACGAAAAGCGTCCAGGGCGACCATCAACCTCAACTGACGAAGCTCACGTTCAACAAATAAAAGATTTGGTGTTGAAAAACCGTCGATGAACAATTGGAGACCTTGCTGATGAAGTTGGCATATCTAAAGGCTCAGCCAATACCATTTTGAAGGATGTTTTGGGCCTCAAGCGCGTCAAATCTCGACTGGTACCGAAAACATTGAATTTTTTGGAAAAAAGGCGTCGCGTTGAAGTGTGTGAAACGATGCTTTCCGACTACCAGGGTGTCATGAAACGCATTATAACTGGCGATGAGACTTGGATCTATGCTTACGACCCCGAAACAACCGATCAATCGAGCGAATTGGTGCCAAAAGAGAGCCGAGACCAAAAAAATCGCGCCAAAGTCGCTCAAAAATCAAGGTCATGTTGACTGTTTTCTTCGATTATCGTGTTGTTGTGCATTATGAATTCCTTCCAACCGGTCAAACAGTCAACAAGGAATATTATTTTAACGTTATGCGTCGTTTGCGTAACACTATCCGCTTAAAAGGGCCGGAATTGTGGAAAGACAATTCTTGGTTTTTACACCACGATAATGCACCATCCCATACTGCCCTCGTAATTCGTGATCATTTCGCCAAAAACTCAACTCATATCGATCCGCAACCACCGTATTCACCTGATCTGGTGCCGTGCGACTTCTGGCTGTTCACCAAGCTCAAAAGACCGCTCCGGGGACACCGTTTTTATACAATAGAGGAGATTCAAGCCGCAGCGAAGAAGGAACTGAAGGCCATCCCGGAAAGTGACTACAACCAGTGTTTCGAAGATTGGAAAATCCGTTGGCATATAGTAAGTGCATTGCATCTTTGAAGGAGATGAAATTGATTTGGAGGAATGAATAAAGAATTTTCAAAATAAATACAATGTCACCTTATTTTTTGGGCACAACAAAGTGAAGGCGATACTTCATAGTTTACTGTAGTCAGTTCAAATTTTGAAGACTTACGATCAGCCTTGAGATTTGTTAGATCGTTCTTTATAATTGGAATATCGGCCACCCTAGATTGCAATAAAAAATATGATTTCTTAACATTATTGTAGCAAAGAATACACAAATCCCACTTGAAAGTAAAAACATGATCTTGACAATGATCAACATCAATGAACCATAGATAAAGTGATGCTAGATTAATAGGTTAGAGTCGCACGAGATTTGAACCTATAAGTAATGAAAATACTTACGCTTGAGTAACATTTACAAGTCGTTCAATTTTATTACAAAAATTCACGTTCTATAAAGAATGTGTTTCGCGCGCTTTGCTCAACTTATAGTCAACATAATCGGCATACTGAGCGTACTATGCGCAGCAACATTACCCAGACCCAGTATTCATTTTTAGATAATATTCGACCGAATAGACCCGCCCAAAACGCAGTGAAGAAAATATAGCAGCCATTGCTGAGAGGGACCGTGGAGAGTACACGAAAACCAAGGCGGCCTTCGCAACAACTCGGACTGACTTATGGAACGACTTGTCGGATTTTACGTCGAGATCATAAATTGAAAGCGTATCAAATACAGCTTGTGTAAGAACTGAAGCTGCTCGACCTTTCAAAGCGATATCGCCTTATAGGCTCTTGAAATGTTCCAAAAAGATTCGATGTTTTCGAGTCAAATTTTTTTCAGCAATGAGACCCATTTCTGGCTCAATGGGTATGTAAATAAGCAATGACGTATCGATTCAGACCTTGGAGCAATACATCTCCATCTGAGACGTAGCCGCGATCAACATTTGAAAGAAATAATCTTCAAAAAAACAAAAAAAAAAAATGCCGAAGTATGTTCTTTCGTATGATTATAAACATTCCCCATTAAATTTGAAGTTTCTGTGTTTTTTCTTTAAAAACGTAGGAAACCTCGAAATGGATCACCTAAGATTGAGATATTTTCGTACTTTTTTTCTATAAAAAATGTACCTTTCGGCGGAGTCGAGGTAAACATTTTTCCTTGCTTTATTTTAGTTTTAGTAACAGAAGTAAAGTAAAATGTATATGTATATGTATATTAACAATATATATACATATATATATATTTGCATGCATGAAGTTATTAACTAATGGTCTGTATGTAGATAGTACATATGTTTTATGTCTTCTCTATACTTGCATATTATGGGGGTATTCTAGTCTAGAAATTTAAAAAAATCGAATATTTTTTTTTTATTTTCAAAGTTTAACTATTCAAGAATGTGTGTACAAATTTTTTCAAAATTCAAATTATTTTCGGAGATATAGGCATTTTTCTAACCCGGCATCCAAACTGGTTCGGCCGGAACTAATCGAACAAAAGACATTAGGGAAACTTTAAACGCGTTTTTCTTAAAACTGACTTTTACGGAACGACACCCACGATTTCTCAGATTTTACTGGTCCGATTTACTTGAAATTTTTATAGAGTCTTCTTTAAAGACTTGTCTATGGTTGGAACTAGCCCCATCTCCAAATTTTTATTTTTATTATTTTTAAAAAATTCGAAATAGTCAGAAAAAGTGATCCAAAAAAATTTTTTTTTAGGCAGTCGCCATTTTGTGAAAATTTTTTTTCCTACTTTTCCTTAGTTCCGGCCATTGCGACATTATTCTAGATTAATAATCTTTTTTTCCTTTTGGTTTCAGATAACTAGGAGGTTGTTGTTGTTATTGTAGCGGCAGAATTCTGCCGAGTTGACAGTCCTTGGCCGGATAAAAATCCGGGTCCGTTCCGGTTACGTAGACACGACTGTCGTAGGAGGGTTGAAATCATGGGTATGGTCACGTGGAAATTTTTAGAAACCCCCCACTTCGTCAGCTCATAATTTTTGAAATTTTTTACTTTTTTTAGTTTTTAATTTTTTTCTCTACTCTTCTAAAATTAACAAATAACTAATAACCCTACTTAGGGTTGTGCGCTGGGTTTGGGACCCGCCACGTAAAAAACCGCACCAATGAAAACCAACAATCAGTCTCGGATGAGAGCCCCCCCTTTTGATGACGACCATGGCAAGCGAAATAAGGACTACGAATTGAGGGCATGCACCTGGAATGTCCGATCCCTTAATTGGGAAGGTGCCGCTGCCCAGCTGGTTGATGTCCTCTTGAAAATAAAGGCTGACATCACCGCCGTCCAAGAAATGCGATGGACGGGACAAGGACAGAGACGAGTAGGTCCTTGTGACATCTACTACAGTGGCCATATAAAGAAGCGCAAGTTTGGTGTTGGATTCGTGGTGGGAGAGAGACTCCGTCGCCGAGTACTATCATTCACTCCGGAGAATGAACGTCTAGCCACAATCCGCATCAAAGCGAGGTTCTTCAACATATCGCTGATTTGCGCCCACGCCCCGACGGAAGAGAAGGACGATGTGACCAAAGATGCCTTTTATGAGTGCTTGGAGCGCACTTATGAGAGATGCCCCTGCCACGATGTCAAAATCGTGCTTGGCGACTTCAACGCCAGGGTGGGCAAAGAAGGTATCTTTGGCACTACGGTCGGTAAATTCAGCCTCCACGAGGAAACATCCCCAAATGGGTTGAGGCTGATCGACTTCGCCGGGGCCCGAAATATGGTTATCTGTAGTACTAGATTCCAGCATAAGAAGATACATCAAGCTACCTGGCTGTCTCCGGATCGAAAAACCACCAACCAGATCGATCATGTTGTGATAGACGGAAGACACGTCTCCAGTGTTTTAGATGTGCGTGCGCTCCGAGGTCCTAACATCGACTCGGATCACTATATTGTTGCAGCCAAAATTCGCACCCGCCTCTGTGCAGCAAAAAACGCACGCCAACAAACACAAGGAAGGTTCGACGTCGAGAAGCTGCAATCACAACGGACAGCCGAACGGTTTTCTACTCGGCTTGCACTCCTGCTCTCTGAGAGCACTCGTCAACAACTCGGTATAAGGGAACTGTGGGACGGCATCTCAAACTCCTTACGTACAGCTGCAACCGAAACCATTGGTTTTCGGAAAGTGCAAAAGAACAGCTGGTACGACGAGGAGTGCCGTGTCGCAGCGGAGAGAAAACAGGCTGCCTACCTCGCAACGTTACGATCGACCACAACACGTGCGGGATGGGATAGATACCGAGAGTTGAAGAGGGAAGCAAGACGCATTTGTAGACAGAAAAAGAAAGAGGCCGAAATGCGTGAGTACGAAGAGCTTGATAAGCTGGCCAACAGGGGTAATGCTCGAAAATTCTACGAAAAGATGCGGCGGCTTACAGAACCCCCAAAGGTGATCTAGTCACCGATGCCCAAAGCATACTTAAATTATGGAGGGAACACTTCTCCAGCCTGCTGAATGGCAGTGAACGTACAACGCCAGGAGAAGGCGAACCCGATTCCCCAATCGATGACGATGGAGCAGACGTTCCATTGCCCGACCATGAAGAGGTTCGAATAGCAATTGCCCGCCTGAAGAACAACAAAGCGGCAGGGGCCGACGGATTGTCAGCCGAGCTATTCAAACACGGCGGCGAAGAACTGGTAAGGAGCATGCATCAGCTTCTTTGTAAAATATGGTCGGACGAAAGCATGCCCAACGATTGGAATTTAAGTGTGCTGTGCCCAATCCATAAAAAGGAGACCCCACAATCTGCGCCAACTACCGTGGGATTAGCCTCCTCAACATCGCATATAAGGTTCTGTCGAGCGTATTGTGTGAAAGATTAAAGCCCACCGTCAACAAACTGATTGGACCTTATCAGTGTGGCTTTAGACCTGGTAAATCAACCACCGACCAGATATTCACCATGCGCCAAATCTTGGAAAAGACCCGTGAAAGGAGAATCGACACACATCACCTCTTCGTCGATTTCAAAGCTGCTTTCGACAGCACGAAAAGGAGCTGCCTCTATGCCGCGATGTCTGAATTTGGTATCCCCGCAAAACTAATACGGCTGTGTAAACTGACGCTGAGCAACACACAAAGCTCCGTCAGGATCGGGAAGGACCTCTCCGAGCCGTTCGATACCAAACGAGGTTTCAGACAAGGCGACTCCCTATCGTGCGACTTTTTCAACCTGCTTCTGGAGAAAATAGTTCGAGCTGCAGAACTCAACAGAGAAGGTACCATCTTCTATAAGAGTGTACAACTGCTGGCGTATGCCGATGATATTGATATCATCGGCCTCAACACCCGCGCCGTTAGTTCTGCTTTCTCCAGACTGGATAAGGAAGCAAAAGAAATGGGTCTGGCAGTGAACGAGGGCAAGACGAAATATCTCCTGTCATCAAACAAACAGTCGTCGCACTCGCGACTTGGCACTCACGTCACTGTTGACAGTCATAACTTTGAAGTTGTAGATAATTTCGTCTATCTTGGAACCAGCGTAAACACCACCAACAATGTCAGCCTGGAAATCCAACGCAGGATTACTCTTGCCAACAGGTGCTACTTTGGACTGAGTAGGCAATTGAAAAGTAAAGTCCTCTCTCGACGAACAAAAGCCAAACTCTATAAGTCGCTCATAATTCCCGTCCTGCTGTACGGTGCAGAGGCTTGGACGATGACAACAACCGATGAGTCGACCTTAAGAGTTTTCGAGAGAAAAGTTCTGCGAAAGATTTATGGTCCTTTGCGCGTTGGCCACGGCGAATATCGCATTCGATGGAACGATGAGCTGTACGAGATATACGACGACATTGACATAGTTCAGCGAATTAAAAGACAGCGGCTACGCTGGCTAGGTCATGTTGTCCGGATGGATGAAAACACTCCAGCTCTGAAAGTATTCGACGCAGTACCCGCCGCGGGAAGCAGAGGAAGAGGAAGACCTCCACTCCGTTGGAAGGACCAAGTGGAGAAGGACCTGGCTTCGCTTGGAATATCCAATTGGCGCCAAGTAGCGAAGAGAAGAAACGACTGGCGCGCTGTTGTTGACTCGGCTATAATCGCGTAAGCGGTGCCTACGCCAGTAAAGAAGAAGAAGAAGAATAAAAAATGTATAGTAAAAATATTAATTGCCTTTTTTTTACGACACTTTGAAAATTACCTGAAATTCATGCTTCTAGACTAGAATACCCCCTTATGTTATTTACTATATTTAGAATAAAAGCGCATCCCAAGCGGCAGATAGTTTCAGTAGTTGAGCTCTGAGCTCAGCACATACATATGTTGCCATCCACATACACAGTATTGTATTTGACAGGAGAAACCCTTTTGAATTCTAGTTATGATTTTATAACTGCAACCAGCTTCGTCTGTTGTACAATTCGATAACATCCAAATTCTTTTGAAACAATTTCATTTTGAAAGAGTCACTAGACAGAACCCGCCAACTGGGTAACTTGGCTTCGAAAACTCTCTACTTTTTGGCTTATCCCATTGTAGAAGAAATGTTTTTTCAAAAGTAGTATACTGGAAATTCTCTTTCTTAGCGGAATCCTTGGTTTTTTCATAACATTCATAATCTAACTGTTTCGTTATTCTTTTAACTTATGATAGAAGTTATTTTGGTCAATGGTCCAACAGTCTTATTCAGACTAGTTGTTAAGTAAATCGATCCCATTTCAGCATTTAAAATTTGGAAAGGGTTTTTTTTATAAAAAATTTTTTCATCGTCTTCTTTAAGGACTTCGAGGCAGTATTGGTCGAATTATTCTTCTCAATTTTTCGGTCCTTCCTTTATAGACAAGCTGCTCACTTGCTTCACAGTGTTGTCTTTTGTTTATTCAAGTAAGCTTATGATTGGACGTTAACTAAAACCAGAACAAGATACTGTACCTGGAACAAAATGTGAATACGTATCATTTATAACACTCAAACATACATATGTACATATATAGATATACCCGCAATATCTTCTCATCTCTATACATTATCACCCATAAACATTCGTCTCCCCGTCTTTGGCCATGTATAGTACACATGCAGACACTTAATTCGTCTTCATTTAAAAAACAAACAAAAATAGAAACAACAAGAAAAACAACTTTCTTTACTCCTCCCCCGTTTACTCACATGGCAGTCTGCCGTGTAGTTCACCTAAAATTAATTTTTCTCCTGCTTTTAGTGCGTCTTCCCGACTTTATCTCATTATACGCGGCCATAAATACGCTTACGTCCCATAAACATACAAATATACACATGTATCTACATACACATGTGCGGCTGCATACGTGTTCGTACATATTTTAGCACTTTATTCGGATGACGCTGGGTTTGTGCGGGACTCGTTCCGATTGGCTGCTCTTGATGTACGCCGTGCTCCGTCTGTCTATTCTTCGGTTTGCCCTTCCGGCCGGCCGCGGTTTATTGCTGCTGCTGCTGCTAGCGCCGGTGCTGTTGTTGTTCTTGCTTTTGTTATTGCTGCTGGCGATTTCCTCTAAAAATAACTTAAACTTTTATCCAATTCTGGTCGTCATTCTTTCATCTGCACTTTGTTGTTTGTGTTTTCTTTGTTTTTTTTTTTTTGGTATGTTCCCTCTTTGTGGTCTTCCTATATACATATGAGGGCTGTCACTTGGATGTTGTTATTGAATGTTGTAATTTTTCCAACGCCACAAAGGAACTGCAAAGCAAGCTCCTTGTAGTTTCTGTTTACCTTTCCCCCTCTAAGTGAGACTTATTTACTTTTCATAGGTATTTTCTAGAAGTTTTCAAAAGGCATGATGATTTCATTGTTTTATGTATGTGTGTTTTGAGCGCTTCTGCTCACCTTTAAAGCGCATAAGTAGACAATCTATACTTACATACATACATATATGTATACCTAAATATATTTATCTTGTCTCTTCGTCCTCCGCAGAACCTTTCTCTCGAAAACTCGTAACGCCGACTCATCAGGTGCTGTCATGTCATCGTTCATGCCTCTGCACCGCTGTTTGTTTGATGACAGGAGATATTTCGTCTTGCTCTTGTTCACTACCAGATCTATTTGCTTCACTTCCTTATACAGAAGCAGAACCAACGGTGCGATTTTTGAGGCCAATGATATATGTAAATATCTTATTAATTGTTCTAAAAATATATTAGTGAAGAAACCACTCCTGGAAATTATTAAATTAACTGTCTTGAAAAATGTTCAAGAACCATCAAAAATTACTACAAGATATGACTATTCAATATTGAAAGGACGAAATTGTGGAAAAACGATCCCATTTAAAGAACAAGAAGGTGATATTTTATACATTAAGATGTGATACATAAAAAAAACGTAAGCAAACTATATAAATATACTGAGGCATTCAACTTTATAATTGGAGCTAGTCCCCTTAGCCATTATCATCTGTCTTCAGGTCTCAAAAGAAGGCTCTGAAAAACGTTTTTGCAAATATGAAGAGGTAAACGTTGAGAAACGGCTTATTTTGAGTAAAATACTAAGTGTACTACAAAGGAGGTATCGTAAAACTGGAATTCACAATGAGTTGTGTATCGTCCTCTTCTTTTTCTTCTTCTTTATTGGCATAGATAACGCCAATTGCTTTTTCCTTCTCGCGATTTGGCGCTAATTGGTGATTTCAAGTGTATCCAGGTCCTTCTCCATCTGGTCTTTCCAAAGGAGTGGAGATCTTCCTTTTCTCCTGCTTCTTTCGGTGGGTAATGCGACGAATACTATCAGAGTTGGAGTGTTTCCATATATTCGGACGTCTATCGTTCTCTTTTGAAATTAGTAAATAGATGGAAGAATCCCTAGCCTGACTTAAAGATCGTGGCACCTATCTCCACCTTAGAGTACTAATCTTACCTGTAAATTGGGGGAGAAGAAGAGTGCTCTGAAGTAATTATGAATTTATGTATGTAACACACCTGAGTTCAGTCGTTATTCCGCTGTGTGATAATTAATAGTCGAACGATTTTTCCAAAACACCCGAAAGACGCCAGAGTCGACCGGTAAGATTAAAACCAGTATTTTTTGGAATCCCAATGGAACTATTTTCTTATTTTCATTGTTGTGTTTTTTACGTGACGGGTCCCAAACCCTGCACATAACCCTGGAGGGATGTTTCGCCTTCCTACTTTAGCTCGCCTTTAAACTGATGGCTTTTGGCTACCCAAATTATACTTGGCCTAAGTTTTGAGCTGCTTGAACTTTTTTCGTCGAGTATTTCAAGCATGGCAAAGGAGTCAATAAACCAGAATATTAAGCATTATTGGTTCGATTGGACTTCGAGTTATACCATACAAAGGTTTTATCACACACAAAACCTTTTTCATAAAAAAATTTGTCCTCTTAAATTTAGTCTTCTTTGTTTAGCGATGAAAATAGATGATACAGCTCACTTTAAAGTCAGAATATGAAATCTGTCGGTCGATCAAAGATCAAAAAGAATATGAAAACTGTTCTATCGATCAAAGATCAAGAATTGTTAGGCCTCGATCATAAGCAAGATGATGTAAGAACCAAACAACCAATCGGATCAAATCAAATCAATACAACCATTTTGCTTTCAAAGCTTCATTTTTATATGAATGTATGAATATTCCGTCACTTCGAGATGACTAAGCCGGAGATGAGAATTTCTGTATCAAATTCGTTGCCAACTCCCGAGCAAACAATAACGATACACACGCTTCAACCCAACCAAAACTCAAATCAGAAAAATCAATCAACAAAATGCTATAAAATCTACATAAACGTATGCGACTATAATGAGATCGTGCAGCGCACAAAATTGAACGAACAAAACTTTATCGCCAACCGCACGAAAAAACACGATTCTGATTCTGAAGTTCAATGGTGGCGCGGAAGCGGTGATGAGGCGGAAAGCGAAAAGTTCAGAGTCAAAATGAAGACTGAAAGCAATGAAAAGAACAAACAACTGGGCAAACAGCAACAATGAACAACAAAAGTAACAAAAAATAACAACAAAATATGAAATAAAAACGAAGTGGCATACCGTATCTCACCGCTGACAGAGATTGATCGTGATTTCGTTGATCATTATTAACATCGGCAGCACGATCTTAACGATCGATCGTTGGCGCTACAGATCGACACTGACAATGTTGCTGTTATTATTGTTTTCTGTTTATTTGCAATTATTTTTGCCGTTTTTTAGGGCGATTGCTACCGGTTAGTGGGACCACGCCGGCGCTCACACGAACAACCGGCCAGACAGGCAGACATACATATGTATGTATATACAGGCATATACAGAAATATATGTATGTACATATATAGACATACATATGTATGTGGGTATGTATTCGTGAACCAATCGTTCATTCACTTGCTGTGCGCACGCGGAATCAGCGACAACAACAACAACACCAACAGCAGCAGCAGCCGCCATAAATACCACTCGCCTCCGGCAGACGCCATCATGCCAAGAGATTTATACATACATACATACATATACATATGTACATATATTTTTGTAGTGTGGCTGTTGGCGTTCAAGTGCTGCACGTGTGTACGTCTACACACACATGCATATGCATTCATACTGCTAGAATCAATTGCGAGTGTGATCTTCAGCATAGCATTGGCCGCAGCGCATTGTGAGAGAATCTGTTGGGAGATTCTGCGACACTTTCATGAAAACATATACATATGTATGTATTTTTGTTTATTTGTACATGTGTGTAGGTGTGTGTGTAATTATATGGGCGTTTGTTGTCATGAGCCACCATCATCCAGCCGGCCGGCCGGCCACCGGCAGCTGAGTGTGCTGCGATTTATTGTGCGCTCCACCATTTTCTCCCCTTCTTCTTCTTAATCTGTGCCGATTGTGTTCATCTCGTTGCTCTTATTTCAATTTGTTTATTTTTTTATTGTTGTTGTTGTTGTGTTTCTTATTGCTGAAGCTGCTGGCTGCGTGGCAGTGGCGTTGTTTGTTTGTTGAAGTGTGATTGTTGCTAGTTGTTGTTGTAGCAGTTGTTGTGGTAATGGCGGTTGTTCATGTGGCGGGGCTTAGCGCTCTCCCAGTGATCTCCGCTGATTGTTCTTCTGCGCTTATTCATTTTATTTCTGGCATTTAGCAGACTGCTGTTGTTTTTGTAGGTATTAATGTGACCGCATGCACACTTTGGTGCGTTTTTATACACACACATATGTTCATATGTATAGTCCATACATATGTATGTATGTATGTATGTGTGTATAACTTAATTTACATAAATAATAAAACGAATCGGGGTGCTGCGCTTGCTCATAATACAAGCAGACTATATAGTATGCATACATTCCCATTAGGGTGGGTCGGTTTTTAAGCGATAAATTATTTTTGTGACTTACTTTGAACAAAATTTTCAGCTTTTCCGTTGAACTATTGCGTCCAGTGCGCCTTTAGACCTGGAAAATCAATAATCGACCAGATATTCACCATGCGCCAAATCCTGGAAAAAACCCGTGAAAAGTGAACCGACACACACCACCTCTTTGTCGATTTCAAAGGTAATACGGTAATGTAACTTGACGTTGAGTAATACCAAAAGCTCCGTCAGGATCGGGTGGGACTTCTCCGAGCCACTCGATACCAAACGAGGTTTCAGACAAGGTAACTCCCTTAAGTGCGACTTCTTCAATCTGCTCTTGAAGATAATAATTCGAGCTGCAGAACTTAATCGAGCAGGTAAAATCTTCTATAGGAGTATACAGCTGCTGGCGTATGCCGATGACATCGATATCATTGACCTCAACACTCGGGCCGTTAGTTCTGATTTCATCAGAATGGAAAAGGAAGCACATCCAATGGTTCTGGAAGTGATAAAATAACGGTCATCGTATTAGCAAATTCGCTCGAACGTCACTGTTGACAGTCATAGCTTCGAAGTTGTGGATAATTTCGTCTATCTTGGAACCAGTATTAGCATGAATAACAACCTCAGTCTCGAAATCCAAAGCAGAATAACTCTTGTCAAAAGCTGCTGTTTCGGACTGAGTAGAGAATTGAGAAGTTAACTCCTCTCTCGACGAACAAAGACCAAACTTTACAAGTCACTCATCATCACCGTCCTGCTATATGTTCCAGAGACATGGACAATGACATCATGTGATGAGTCGGCTTATGCTTATTCGATAGAATAGACTTACGGTCATTTGCGTATTGGCAACGACAAGTACCGCAGTCGATAGAATGATGAGAAGGCACCCACTTAAGCACATATTTGCACCAAAAAAGTAAAAACAAAAATTTTGCTCCACCCTAATGCTTATATCCGCAGCACCCTTCTCACATACTATATGTATACAAATTTATACACGCATACCTTAATTTTAAGTATTTTTAATTTTCTTCGTATGCTCTTTGCGTCAGTCTCCACATCTCAAATGATCTTCGGGGCAAAGACTTCTTTTTCTCCACACAGCCGTAATTCTGGCTTAACTTTTTTAACATTTTTTAATTTGTAGTCACATTTGGATTCAACTATTACTTACAGTTGCGTACACTGAAATAGAAACGCATGAAAATAAATATGTATGTTAGTTTCGAATATTTTCAGTGTTTTCGAAATAAAGGGTGATTCATTTCTTTTTTCAAAGAAAAAATACAGAAATTTTCAATTTATTGGGAAATGTTTATTATCATACGAAGGAACATTCTTTGACATTTATTGTTTGAAAAGTATCTCTTTCAAATGTTGGCTACGTCTCACGTAGTCCATCCGTTGATTCCAATTTTCGATGACTCGTTCGAGCAATTCGACTCTTAACTGACGAATGACACGAGTGATGTTTTGCTTCAAGTTCTGAAGCGAAGCGCAATTGTCGGCATAGACTTTAGACTTTATTATCCCCACAGGAAAATGTTTAGCGATGTGATATCACACCGTCTTGAGACCAATCTACCGGCCCAACACGTGAAATTATCTGTTCACCGAAGTGTTCTCTCAATAGATCCGTTGATTGATGCGATGTGTGGGAAGTGGCGCCGTCTTGTTGAAATCAAATATCACCCGGATCACGAGCTTCAATTTCAAGCATAAAATAATCGGTTAACATGGAGCGATAATGGTCGCCATGGACGATTACGTTCTCATCGGCATCGTTTTTGAAGAAATATGAACCGATGATTCCACCGGCCGACAAACCGCACTAAACTGTTGTTTTTTCAGGATGAAATGGCAGCTCTTGAATCTCTTCAGTTGGCTCTTCGTCCGAAATGCGGTTAATATAGAGCTTCATAGACGGAGCTGAGACTAAAGTTGAAAGTTTTATCTGACATTAGACCCACCTGTGCATATTTCAATACCTAACACTGTATATACCACCTTTATTCCCAGTATATTATCATACACACATATTTATATATACATACATATGTAACTTTAAGTCGTTACGGATACACCTGTGTCCACTCGCCACCGCAGACTACGCGTTGGCATTCATTGTTCTTGAATTTTTCGCATATGTATATTTCCACTTTTTTCCACTCTTCACAAGATCGCTCGCAGCTTTATAGGCACTTTGATCTTGAATTAGTTTGCCTGACTTGCTGCTAACTGCCCGGGTGATCGCTCGTACGTTCGGCTCGACGCTGCCGCCGACTGCTTTTGACTTCGAGTCGTTCGATGTGTGATGAAGCCTCCAGTGAGGCGGATGTGTGTGTGGATGAAAAGAAAACAAGAAGAGTAAGAGGTATATATTGTATGTATGAATATGTAGACTGCCATATCAACGATAAAGGAAGACAGCGAACAATGGGCCACCGAGATTACAGTGACGCTAATGAAATTCAATGAAAGATGACCATAAACTTTAAATTGTTGCTTTTTTTGTTGTTTTCTGCTTTTGTTTTTATTTCAGTTTCCTTTTTTTTTTAATTTTTGCTCTCTGACGCTTCTGCTTTGGGAACTTGCTGTCGAAGCGTGAGAAACCGGCGTCTGTCGGCTGTAGGATGTAAATGCAAAATACACCTGAATGTGTACAAAAACAATAGCAATAAAAGAACTTTTATTTTCGCAAATGTACCCACTAATTTTCGGTGATTAAAAGTTGTACAACAACAAAGTGTTGGGCAAATGCTGGATGGTTTGCTGGCATTAATTAAATTGTGTTTATTTTGCACAAATTGTTGCTTAAATAGTTGGTCATCATTTTAGAAATGATATGTAGAATTGGAGTGACTTTGACTCTGAATTGCAATCGTACTTTTTTTTTTGTCTTGTATTTTACTTCTCTTGAATTGTATAATAATTTAATGCAAGCTTACACAATATCTTTGAACGGTTTTTATTGCTCACACATTTGTGGTCAGGTCCATAAAATTGCAATAAACCTGCAATGCACTTCCAGGGTTAAACAAGTAACGTTAAATACTTATTTGTTATATGTATTGTTGATACAACGAAAAACTACTTAACCTTACTTTTTAATCATGCACATCATAATATTCCGCCACGAGAAGAGGGCATCAACTTATACATAGTCGAAGGGTTATTAAATATACTTTGGCCTAAAGGTTCGGTAGGATAATCTGCTTTCAATTTTTTTAATTTTTTTTTTGCATTTTCTGTTCCCTTATACCCTTAGAATTAATGTAGAAACCCACTTTGCCATTGGAAGGTTTCGAAAAAGGCCCAAAAATAATAATACCGCTTGACGTTCGGAGCGCTCGGAGTGTACACCTCAAACTTTAAACGCATTTTTCTCAAAACACACTTTTTTAAACTGGCGGACATGATTCCGGTCGAACTACTCAACCGTTTTGCTAAATTTTTTTTAAATGTTCACAAAACGCTTGGCTATCGTTCCCACTAGATTCATAATTTTTTATAATTTATTGACAAAGTTATGACAAAATTTATGAAAAAAAACATGTTAAAAATTAAAAAAAAAATATTTTTTATTTATCAACATTTTTTCATGATTCTAGTAGGGACGATAAGCATTCACGTACTTTTTAAGAATAAATTGGGTTTTTGTGATGCAGATGATCCAAACATGATAAATCGTGTCCACCAGTGAAAAAGCGCATGTCATTCACCCAGCCATTTCTCTGTCAGATGTAATCGAAAAGTTCCGAAAAAATTTGTTTATACACTCCACGATATACCTCATGATATGTGAAAAAAATTTTATTGTAGAATAAAAATTTCTATAAAAAAATTTCAAAAAAAAAAACAGGCCAAATTACCCTACTGACCCCTTAAGCTTTTTCAAAGCTCGCCCAGCTTCGCTTTCCATACAACGGCACTATTATCTTTTTCAAAGGTCTAAAGCAGCAAACTTTACAAATTTCTTACCATAGAACATCTCTTGCTTCACAGAGACATCATCCTCAAGGAAATCGAAGTCTTATTATTGAGTATTATGGTCGATATTACGAGTACTTCATTCGGGATGCAACTAAGTTTGACAGCAGTTCTCACGCAGAAAAGTTATGATTATGAAACTAAGACGAAAAAGTTCCTGGAAATTGTAAATAAAACGCAAAATATTTAATTATTTATTAATATTTATTTTGTTGCCTTTAAAGTTATACCCATGGCATCTGAGCCATAAGCTTATGCCAACGATTTTTCCAGTCTTCGAAACATTTTTCATAAGCACATTTCGGGATCGCATTCGACAAATTTTGTTTTATCTCTTCGATCTCACGAAGCCAAATCTGTTGAATCTGTTGAAAACATTAATTGCGTTTTTGGCTTTAAATTCGGTCACTATCGTGGCTCGATGCGATGGTGCATTATCGTCGTGTTAAATCCATGAAGTAGTTCTTCCACAAATCCGGCCTTTTTCGACGGATGTTCTCACAAACGCCTCAATAGGGCCAAATAGAACTCCTTATTGACTGTCTGTCCCTCCGGAACAAATTCATGTATACACTAAAGCACAACTTTCGGTAAAAACAATGAGCATCACCTTGATTTTTGAGCGGCTTTTGCGTGTTTTTTTTTTTTTTTTTGGTTTTTCCTCCATTTTGATGATTGTTGACTAGTTTGCATGTCAAACTCTTAAACCCATGTCTCATTGGTAGTTATAAAGCTGTCTATGAATGTGGGATCGGAATTCGCCTGCCCAAAGAGCATGTCCTGCTTACTCTACTCTTTTTGAAATAAGTTCAGCTTTATCGGGACGATTCGAGCAAGAACGTCTTTCATACCTAAAATATGTACCAAAATCATTTGAACGGATTCGCGAGGGATATTGAGCTCTCTTGTCAACTCTCTGCGACTTGCCGGACGATTTTCGAACACCATATCCTTATCTTTTTTAATATTTGCATCAGGAGATCGTCCAGAACAAGGCATGTTTTCAATGATCTCTCGACCGTCTTTGAAGGTTTTGTATGGTTGTATTTTCAATAAAACTGAAACACTGTAAGCCTTTTCCACCATTCGCAATGAGTCGGCTCTCCGACTGAGAGAATTCTCATTATTTGTCGCCTGTAATAAGCGGTGAATTTCCGTTTCTATCCTAAACCACAATTTTTCATAATCCCTTAGACACCTTCGAAATGGACTGAAATTCGGTTACCAATATTACTTTTCCTGCAGTGAGGAATTCTATAGGGGTAAGGTGTACAAAGACACCTACATAAGTATCAAAATAGATGGGTCTAATAGAGCAAAATTTGATACCATAATCGCCTTCCGACTACTAGAACACTGCAGTGTCTTCCAATCGTAGACCAGAAAATTGCAAAAAGTCTTTTTGACCTATCAAAGAGAGTGCTTACAATATAAAATATTTTTATATAAACAGATAGCAAAGCGGCTTTCAAATCACTCTAGTATCTAAAGATTTCATCAAAGATAGTGAAAAAATGAGTAGGGATTCAAACACCCAATTTCCCAATATATTTGCAATGGTTTCCAGAGCACAGTGATATTTCTTGGAACTAATTGTGAAGTAGATGAACAGACAGTCAACATATGGTAATTAGGCTCCGATAAAGGGAAACCTCTGGATTTATATACTATGTATGTATATAAAAATCGCTAAAAGCATAAGAACTATTTTAGGAGTGTGTTGCTGAAGTGCGCAATTCTTCGGTTCCAAGACGTTCTCAAGAATTGGGGCTGTTTCAAATCACAACCTGGCGGATTTTAAGAAAGAGTTTGGGATTGCATCTGTATAAAATTGTTCTCGCTCAAGAACTTAAGCCATTGGACCACCGTAAACGTCGTAGCTCTGCTGATTTTGTCTCGGAACAATTAAAAAAAAAACTATTTTTTTAAGAAAATCATCCTCTCCGGTGAAGCTCACATTCATTTGAGTGGTGCGGTAAATAAACGAAGAAAAATTACAATATTCATGAACAACCATTAAATTTACGTAAATTGACAGTTTGTTATGGTTTGCTCTGGTACTTTTTTCGAAATGAAGCTGGGTGACACCGTTACTGTCAACGGAGAGCGTTATAGATCGATGATAACCAACTTTTATTAGCCTCAATTGGAAGAAGTTAATTTTGACAACAGTTGGTTCCAACAAAACGAGGTTACTTGCCACACTGCACGTGCAACAATCAAATTATTGCGAGAAGATTTTAGAGATTCGATTATTTCAAGAAATTGCGACATTGAATAGCCTCTACGAAGTAGAGAGATTCTTTATTTGAACCCATTGGTCTTTAGCAATAAGCCAGACTGTCTTTAAGCTTTAGAAGTCAATATTGAACGTGCTATACATGACATACTACCTGATTTAGTGAAAAAAGTACTCGAAAATTTGGTTCATCGAACTCGTATCTGCAAAAGAAGCCGTGGAAGCCATTTGAATGAATTACAATAAATAAAATTTTTTTGAATTTTCTTAACAATTTGTGTGTGTTTTTTTTTTTGTTTAATCATATCTCTTTTTGGAAAACTCTGTACTTGTGTGTAGATGTATGTATGTAATTTAATATTACGAGCAATCACGAAATTACCGAAATTGTTTTTCACGGTCTCTATTGTATTTGTCTAGAGACAAGTTTACAATGGTTTCTACATACATATGTATAAGTATGTACACATATCCAAAAGCATCTTATAACACATATTCATAGTCAAACTGTAATTTTATTGTGCTCCTACAGTAAAGAGCAGCGCATAGCATAATCTAACGTAGCACAGCATAGTTAATTTTGACGACTTCAACGCAGTTAATTCAAAAATTCAACAACCGACAAAGAGGTCCATAATCGTTTCTTAATTAACGCCGGGGCCATGAACGACAGTTTCCACAAAATAATAAGTGAAATTACCGTTCCACATGGGTGAGGATCAGTACCAGTAGCGCACGAGCAGCAGACAGCCAGCACAGAGCAGCCAACGGAGAGCTTACAATGTGAACCAGCGAACAAGCAGAGGTAACACACAACGTTAAAGAGGCCAAAGAAAGTGTGACCAAGAAGGAAGACATGATAGAGAGGCTATTAGAGGTGGAGAGAAGGAGGAGAAAATCAAATAGAGTAAATGACAAAAAGCAGAGCAAAGTAAATGCAAAGCAGATGAGAACAGAAAAAGTAAAGTTTGAAATATATATATAAATGAACAGATAATACCTATAGTATCTACTTATGTACATATGTATGTCTCGCTATATACTTAGTATGTTAATTATATATAGCTCCGACTCGTATGTATGTAAATGCGATCGCAATTCAGGGGCGCACAAACGCATTTGAGCTGTGAGTAACTGCGAGTCTGCGCAAACCGAGTGCGATCAAGCGCGCTGTATTCGTATTTACAGTTTGTATGGGTTAAGTGCAACACGCGCCACAAAAGCACGCAGGCGCACATGCTGCCACTGGCGAAAGCAGACGACGAAGTGCGAGCGCGACCAGAGGCAAGTGGCCCGGCAGTGGCATCATCATCATCAGCAACGCCAGCATGGCAATCATTTACAAAAACAATGACAACAACAGCAACTCCAACGCCAGTTAACGCAATGCCAAGTGTACGGTTCCCTCAGTTTGCCCACCGCACCCCACCACAGCATGCCACCGAATTCAGAGATACTCACATGTGCCTGCCTACCTTCCGTCCATACACGTAAGCATCTCAACGCTTGAACGATTTTCCACTCTACATCAACTCATCATCAACTCAATGGTGGCAGCGCAAAAATAATGACTTTTCACTACGCGACGCGACGCATTATTACCACACACACACACACACTTAGACGGGCACATAACCTCAAATACAGTTTGCTACTTGCACTGTGAAGATCAGAACCACCACCACCATCACTGCAGACCGCCTTTCCACCGAGCTCCAGCCAGCAAAGATGCACAACCGAATGGAGATTAAGCGGTTAAACCGAACAACGGACTAACCGATTGCGTTGCTCTCTTGCTTTCTATGCTTGACCAAATAGCCAGCCGGTCGGTCACCACACAACGGCGCCATTCAGCCAAGCAACCCGGCAGCAGCGGTGGCCGGTACTTCGTCAGCCGCCCAGTCAGCTTGCCGGCCAGCCACCGCACTGAACCCGGAGATGCAATCATCAAGCTCGCTGTGGCTTTTTTTACATGAATGATCACTGAACCGTTTACGTTTTTGAACTGTTTCAAGGTCTGACCGTACAGCAAGCGTAGTAACAATGGCAGGCGAGCAGACAGCCGCAAGCCAAGTAATACTGTTTCATAGCCATGAAGCTCGTGAGTTCGACTGCGGAGCATCTCCCCTTCCGCAAATGAGTGAAACATTAATGTGAATCACATATGATTGTTGTTATGTAAATAGTTATTGTTGTAAATGGTTTTATACCTAGCTGTGCGGTGGATGCTCTGCGTTAGCTTAAAATGAAACGAGGTTGCCATTAAGTGATTTTTAAAATTGAAAGACTTCGATAAAAAAATGGGAGATCGCAGCAAACGGGTCTGGTAGTGAACGAGGACAAGATGTAATATCTTCTGTCATCAAATAAACAGTCGTCGCACTCGAACTTAGCTCCCGCGCTACTGTTGACAGTCATAACATCGAAGTCGTAGATAATTTCGTCCCTCTTGGAATCAGCATATATAAACAACAGTCAGTCGAAATTCAACTCAGAATAACTCCGTGCTTCGGACTGAGTAGGCAATTGAGAAGATAAATCCACTCTCGACGAACAAAGACCAAATTCTATAAGCCCTTCATTAATCCCGCCTTTCTTTATGACGCAGAGGCATGGACGAGGACGACATCTGATGAGTCGGCGTTACAAGTTTCCGGAAGAAAGGTTCTGCGGAAGATTTAAGACCCTTTGCAGGACACCGCAGAGGATGGAACGTTCAGTTGTACGAGATATAAGTACGACGCATTTGGCTACGCTGGCTAAGTCATGTCGTTTGAATGTCGTCCGATCGTCCAGTTTCGATAGTATTCAATGCAGTACACGCCGGGGGAAGCAGAAGAAGAGGTAGACCTCCACTTCGTTGGAAAGACCAGGTAGAGAAGGACCTGGCTTCGCTTGGAATCTCGGCGCCAAATAACGAAAAGGAAGAACGACTGGGGATCTGTTGTAAACTCCGGTAAGGACGCCAAGACGAATATTGAGGCCGTTTTTTAGCTTCACTAAATTGTCTGATAAACGCTAAGGATCGATCGATTGTCGAATTTTTAAAAAAATATTGTTGGAAATGATGCAGAGAAAGGTAGCAAAGCTTTTTCCTTCAGCTGTTTTGAGCATTGTCCACAGTATCCATGAATCAAAGCACTGAAAAAGTTTTATCCACATGCGGCAACACTAGTCGAAATGCCCAACCACCAACTGGACTACACACCAAGCTCAATTACGACTGCAGCATATTTCATAGTGGGTTCTGTCATCACCAGGGAAACGGAATGTTTGTGATTCGCCGTCTATGCTCTTTCTACTCAGCACTAACTGCTAATAGCTTATGACAACATCAGCTTCAAACACTCTAACTTGTATAAGTATATTGGAAGAAAGTAGAAAGAGGGAGTAATGCACAAAAATGCTGCTGACTTTGGCGAGGGAGTACAATATAATTTTCAACCTTGTCTTTATTATAGTATATATATGTATATCAAGATATATGTAAAGGGTGATTTTTTAAGAGCTTGATAACTTTTTTAAAAAAAAAAACGCATAAAATTTGCAAAATCTCATCGGTTCTTTATTTGAAACGTTAGATTGGTTCATGACATTTACTTTTTGAAGATAATTTCATTTAAATGTTGACCGCGGCTGCGTCTTAGGTGGTCCATTCGGAAAGTCCAATTTTGGGCAACTTTTTCGAGCATTTCGGCCGGAATAGCCCGAATTTCTTCGGAAATGTTGTCTTCCAAAGCTGGAATAGTTGCTGGCTTATTTCTGTAGACTTTAGACTTGACGTAGCCCCACAAAAAATAGTCTAAAGGCGTTAAATCGCATGATCTTGGTGGCCAACTTACGGGTCCATTTCTTGAGATGAATTGTTGTCCGAAGTTTTCCCTCAAAATGGCCATAGAATCGCGAGCTGTGTGGCATGTAGCGCCATCTTGTTGAAACCACATGTCAACCAAGTTCAGTTCTTCCATTTTTGGCAACAAAAAGTTTGTTAGCATCGAACGATAGCGATCGCCATTCACCGTAACGTTGCGGCCAACAGCATCTTTGAAAAAATACGGTCCAATGATTCCACCCGCGTACAAACCACACCAAACCGTGCATTTTTCGGGATGCATGGGCAGTTCTTGAACGGCTTCTGGTTGCTCTTCACCCCAAATGCGGCAATTTTGCTTATTTACGTAGCCATTCAACCAGAAATGAGCCTCATCGCTCATCGGACACGGACGCGAAACACATTTCGAACCGAACACTGATTTTGGTAATAAAATTCAATGATTTGCAAGCGTTGCTCGTTAGTAAGTCTATTCATGATGAAATGTCAAAGCATACTGAGCATCTTTCTCTTTGACACCATGTCTGACATCCCACGTGATCTGTCAAATACTACTGCATGAAAATCCTAACCTCAAAAAAATCACCCGTTATATGTAAGTGTAATATGCTCTAAGTCTGCTGTACACTAGTTTTCCAATCAGAAAAGAGGGAGTTTTACATATATTTAGTAACGCACTTTGTTTGACTGATGCAGCCGCAAACCAGACTAATTTCCATGCTGTGCACGAAATTAGCTAGTCAGCTGCGTTTGGTGGATTTCAATGAATTAGCCATTTTCTAAGTATTAAGCCAGTAAAAAAAAAAACTTTTGACTCTGTGACAGACTTTTAGACTAAGACGTTAATAGCGAATTCAGAGGATGGAGTCATTTCAGCAGTTTCGGCGGCAAAGTAAGGATGCTTTCCCACATCTTTGGGTGTTATAGGTTTTGGAGATGGAATGTCACTTGATTAATTCATTTCCTTGAGTACGCTGCACTGAAGCTTTAAGCTTAAAAACAATTGAAGACAGCCTGCTGTAAGCTACTATCATAGTTAATACTGATCGCTGCTATTAGCTTCCAGCGTAGATGAGAATATACTGTACTGTGGTCTTACCCAAAGAAAATGATTAAAAAGTTATATATTATCTACAGGGTAGGCCATTTAAAGTTGACCCATTTGCCCATTTGCCAAAATTAAGGCGTCGCGGATAATCAGCTGGGTTTAGTTTTTGTGCCATTTGAATTTTATATGGAAACATCTTCAAATCTTTATGAATTATGCGTAGGAGAGTGGTGCGAGAGATGTCTAATTCCTGAGAGCGGCGATAACTCGATGTCGATGGAGTCTCCTCAATACTGGCTCGTGCAGCTTCGATATTTTCATCAGAACGTCTTGTGCGTTGTCTGGATGCATGACTGGCATTACTGAGATTACCGGTGTTCACAAATTTTGCGTATAAAGACTTAATTGTGTTCTTAACTGGAGCACTTTTCACTTTATTTTTTTTGCGAAACGCACGTTGAGTTAACACAATTGAAAAGTTATTTTGAATATAAAGCTGAACAATTTCAGCGCGTTCTTTTGGAGTGTACTGTTCCATGGTATAAATTGTCTTCGAATGACGCTTCTAACGCGGTATGACATTAGCCGATTTGTCAGCGCTGTTAAAAGTTACAGCGTTGCCAGATGGGTCAACTTTAAATGGCCTACCCTGTATAAGCACATAAACAATCAAATTGTCTCGTAATGCCTGACAGATTGAGATGAAATTCCTTAGAGGCATGCAGAATCGCTAAAATCATGTGGATCATGCGGAAGGAAAACACGAAAGCTTTCTACTCACATTGTCTCGAAAAGACTGCAGAACGTTTGTTGGCCTAGTTATGGTACAGCTCACAACTTACTGGCATCATATGCGAGCCGTCTGAGCATTATTAACGAATATATAACGGGTGGGCTATCTAACGTTTTAAATTTGAATTATCTATATTTCGACATTGGAAACGTCAAATACCATTCGGAAAGTGACAGATATTCAGTAAAAAGTCTAAAATTTACGAAATGGGTCGCTGTTCACTAGAAGAAGACTGGGAAATATTGAAAAAACCGAGGATGGTCAATTTTACCGAAAAATCATATTTTCGGACGAGGCTTATTTCCACCTCGATGGTTACGTTAACAAGAAGAATTGTCGCATTTGGAGCACAGGACGGCGCTACGTGCCATACAGCAAACGATACACTCACTCTTTTACGCCCTATCTTCGAAAAACGCATACTCAGCAAAAGAGGTGATGTGAATTGGCCTCCCAGAAACTGCGATTTAACTCCGTTGGGCTATTTTCTGTGGGGAGCTGTTAAAGACAAATGTTACGCCAACCATCCAGAAACAATTCAAGATCTGAAGTACGAGATTCAAGCTGCTGTAGCTGCAATAAGGCCTGAAACCATCGAGAAAGTACTCCAAAATTGGGTGGATCGGATAAGCTACTGTAAACTCAGCCGTGGTGATCATTTTTCCGAAATTGTTTTCCACAAATAAATTTCATAAAACAACCTTTTAAATAAATGTTAGACCTTTGAAAAATATCAAGCCCTTTTTTTATTGACTTTTTAAATTTAAAATTTTATGTGGCCCACCCTTTACATGGTGGTTCAGAATTAGCTATTAAGTCTGGGGACTTAAATTTCGCAAAAAGCGTTAACGTTCTGCACGACGTAAACTTTAGTTCGTATTATGAATCTATTCCTGAACCTTCATCTGGCATTACATACAATTTGTAGGTCTATGTAAGGCTTGAAATTCAGCCAGCTAGTGTACCAAAACCTGTGTTTGTATGCATATAAATACTTTATTCATAATACAAATGATGTTTAGGTAAGTGTCCTAATCTAGTTAGTCATAGAAACGGCGCTGTAGAACATACCTATGAGAGAGCAACCCTTCACTCGAAGCAAGCGTGAACATATGAATGTATAAGGAACCTCTAATTGATTATTCCGGTCATTTACTTTACATTTATGTTAGTTCTTTTTTCAATTAGCCCTCTCTAACGTTTGATGTTTCTATTTCCATTAATATTAGTTGTTTGTTCGATTCGTCACTCTAAAACTCAGCTTATCGTTGATTCGGAAGTTAAACCTGCTAATAGCCTTATCGAAATTCTCTAAATTCTTTCATTTAGATTCTTTAAATAATGGTTTTTATACCCCGAAAAAAGGTATTAAGTTTACAATGAAGTTTATAACACACCGAAAGAAATGTCAGAGACCCTACAAAATGTATGTATATGGGTGATCCATTTCGAGGTTCCCTACTATTTTAAAGAAAAAACTCAGAAAACTAATGGGGATGAATTGTCATTCGAAAGATTATTCTTGGTCAATTATTTTTTGAAGATAATTTCTTTCAAATGTTAGCCATGACTTCGTCTCAGATGGATCACCTGTTGAGTCCAATTTTTGACGACTTCTTCGAGCATTTCGACGGGTAACTGTGATGTTTTATTTCAAGACCTGAATCAAAGAGCGATTGTTGGCATAGACCTTAGACATTAAAAAATCCCTTTTTTGCCAGGTATTCAAAAGTATTGTCTAAAATTATTTCGAAAAAAACTCTTATAGGACTATAAAATATAGCTGAAATATGAACTGAACGATCAAAATAAAGATAAAGTTCTCTTTATAAAAAATGCACTTGTGAAGGGTATTACAGCATCGGTGCAGCTGAAATTAACGAATTTTTGTTTCTTATTGTTTTTCTGATTCATTTTTTAAATTTCCAAGTAGACTTTGAAGTCAATTTGTGAAGCTTTTTGATGAATTTGCTAAATAATGGGTGACAGCAATGAGTTCCACCCCGTAAAACAAATATCTGTATACAACGCTTATATACCTGTCCTCATATACTATATACATTTAAACGTATGTTGTGGCTGTGTGTATGCTCTAGTCTACCGTGTATGATTCATTAAAGTGAGTCATTACCCAGCGAAAATCGGTGATTTGCACTTCCAAAATGAAGTGGATCTGAATTATGCGAACACATATGCATGCATATGTATGTATGTATAGATAATAAGTATTGTATATAAATATATATGTACATAAAATAAAAAAAAAAACAAATTGCTATGAAATTCAGTAATTTGTAGCAATTCATATGAATCTACATATATGTATATGTATGTGGGTATTCTTATACACTTACATATATGTATGCATATGTACATACACTCACATGTAGTAGTGCCTTTGCATAACACGTTTTTATATCGGAAGCAAAAATCCACACCTTCACAGCCACGAAGACGCAAAGCAAATTAAAAACTGCAGGACAGTAGGAAGACTTGACAAAAAGGAAGAGGAAGACACAATAAAAGCGGGGAGTATTAAATAAATGAATGTGAAGAGTGCACAGCAGTTTTTGAGGCTGAAAAAGACGTTAAAGGAAGTGAAGCAGAACATTTGTGAGGCTTCCTTTTTTACTTCCAAAAGCAACAGCAGCAACAACAACAAAAAGTTAATGAAAAAACCGAAACATCTTCAATGCAGTCGTTAAGTCACACACATGTATATGCATACGTATGTAGATTAATGCGCAATGAGACGTTTGTGCGAATGTGGTTAAAACAAACAGCAACAACACGGCGGCCAATGCTACGAGGGATAATTACATTTTGGCCAAGTTATTTAATATATGCAAAGGCACAGTTCCTGTCAAGTAAATTATGCAGCTGTGGAAACGCGTACAGATGTATGCATGTGTGTATTAATGCATATAAAAAGATAAAAATACATATAAATAAATATACCTTATATATATTATATACATATAAAATACGAAGAAAAAACGTTGTAAAAGAAACCACCCAAATTGAAACAAAATTTTAGCTTTTGGTTATAAAATGGTTATATTTTACACCTAAAACTTAAAATTTTATGCCTATATGTATAAGTGGTGCTTAATTTGGTATACAGTTATACAAAGCTTACCATCCCAAAGTAGGTAATGGATTTTCACTGAATTTTTCGGACAAAGCTACCGGTATTTACAAAGTCGCCCATACGGAGGCGTAAATAAGAGGAATTTAAGTGCCGAAGCAAATATGTTGGACACCAAGCTGGTTAAAATAACAAAAAAGTAGTTCCAACAAGCACTTTCACTGGCCGACTGCCTGAACCCGTTAGCTTCTTTTTTATATACCTTCAACTTTAAGGGGCTATACCAGTGTGACACTTTCAAAAAATTTTTTTTTGTACTTTTTCGATAGTTTATATATTCAAAAATATCCTGTGAAATCGGCAAGGTCGTAGCTTGAATAGTTTTTGAATGGCAGCGTTCTAAACAGCGATCGCTCAGAGGTGCAAACATATGTATGGATGGATTTTGAATGAATAGGAGTTTGACCTGCTACAGTATCCCGGACGAAGCTACACAAGGGCAATACCAACAACAGCCGGGCTTACGTCGCCGGAATTACCCCGATTTTATCCGGCCATGGGCTGTACTTTCGGAGATCTAACCGCGTTTGGAGTTTTGCATCGCTTCGTCCTCTCGGCCTGAGGTTACTGCTTTTATTGCAGGAAAGTTAGCAATACCTGACCAATTTTGGCCCGAAATAGTCCATTTCATTTAAACGGTAAGCGGAAATCAAATCGGTAAAAGCATATTTCCTAGTTTGGTACAAACTTTTTCGGTACTACTATTACAGTCTACTTAATGACGAACAGAGGTGCTATGGTGGTTCAACGCATTCAGTGAAGGTTGTGAACTTAACGAAAACTTGCCTCGTGCGTTTCGTCTACCATTCTTATACTTTAGAGAGATAATAGACGATCTCAAGCTCTCTTATGGATCGACTCAACTCATTTTCGTTAACATTTTGGGTATGAAGCCCGCCATTGCTAGACTCATACCAAAAGTTCTGAGTCTTCCACAAAAATCATGTCGAATAGAGGTCGCAAAAGCGATGATTCGCAACGTAGCTAAGGACTCCACATTCGTCCTAACACCAGTAACGATGGTGATGCGACGTGGGCTTATGTATAAATCTGATGTTAAAACTATCCACCAATCTAACGAATCACGATAAAAGTGAGACGAACGATGACTTTATAATAGGTGTTTGAAAATTTTGACTTAGCTTTGGTCTACGACTGAGTCGATTTAAAAAATAATAAATAAATAAATAATAAAATAGGCTGCTTCTGCGTCGATGCAGCTGGCGGCGCGATTATCAAGTATTGAAGTCGTCCGGGAAGACATTCTCTGGAATAGCCTTGAGAGCCGAGGTGCATGCAGCTTTGATCCCCTCTGTCGTTTCAAAATGCTTGCCTTTCATTGGCCTTTTCAGTCAAGAAAAAAAGTCTGGAGGGGCTACATCTGGGCTGTAGGGCGTCTACAGAAGTGGGATGCCGGCCTTGGTTAGGTAGCTGTTCACAAGAAAGTCGGTGTGAGCCGGGGCGTTATCGTGTTGCAACTTCCAATCGGCTGCGATGTCTTGTCGGACGATTGACCCTTCGTTTGAGTCTCTTGAGGACTTTCAAGTAAAACTTCATGTTGACGGTTTGTCCAAGAGGAACATATTCATGGTGGACGATGCCTTTGATGTTGCTTATTCTTCCGGTCTTCATCAGCGACATCTTTCTGGCTCTCCAAAAAGGCCTGGTGCCACCGAAGCACACCACTTCTTGCTAAAGCAACATCTGGGTAAGTCTTCTTGATCACATCATATCAATCTGTTGCAGGTTTACAGAGTTTCTCACAGAATTTAATCACGTACCTCTGCTCCAACGAATGCTGCGTTTTCGGCTAACACCACTTACAGAAACGCGTCTCGCGAAAATGTTTATCCTGACTATTCTCGGAGACAACTGACCAGCAGCTCGTTCGTTAAACAAGTCCTATTATTTTCCGGGCAAACCCTTTAATTCGAAGTCAATAATAAAGATTTGTATTGAAATATATTAAAGTGTTTTTTTGCTAGTCCGAGTCAAATTTGATCAGATGGTATATACTTATTATATAAGTTACATATCATATGTTCACAGACTTTGCTAAACTGCAAAAACAGAAATGATGATGTGACACATTACACATATTTGTATGTATGTATATAAATAAGTAAGTATGTATGTATGTAGACAAATTAAATACAATACTTTAATAAAACATTTGAGATACTTTACGGTAATTGTATCTAAATTTACTGTCAGCATATGGGATGGCAGGAGAATACACATAAATGACAGTGGATTGTATACCCATAGATACATACACACACATACTAACTTGAATGTGCACCACCGGAGACGCGCGGATCAGCTTACTGAGCAAACAGTATTCGCAGTTTTATAATGTCGCAAAATAAAACACAAGAACAACAATAATGAAAGCCTTCTCACAGCTTTTAATCGCACTTAAAATACATATGTACATACATATATGTACATATAATATATGCATGCTACTAATAAAATAATTTCATATGTTTGTATGTATGTATTTAAGTTTATGCAGCTTGTGGCTGCTTAAAAAAGCATCTGTTTGCAACAAGATGCGCTTAACACACACACATATATACATATGTATATACAAACATAAATAGTGCAAAATTGCAGTTGCAAGTGCGGAAAACAGACACGACGCCGGAGCGCGCCAATAAAATGCGAATTCTACGCACTTCCTCTGCCGCCGTCAGCGGCGCTGGCGCTAAGCGCGTAATATGACACCGTGTACGTAACGTTGCAACGTTACGGCGTTTTACTGCAGCCGCGGGGAGCGTGTATTAAAAAACTGTCGTGTAAATATAAACATCTCGCCGGAATGTGATCGCTTTCGGTTCGATTAAATGCATCATCTGTGCGCTCCGCGTATGAGCGTGGGTGTACATATGTATGTACATATGTATGAATGTATATGTGTGTGTGTGCTGCTGTAATGCAGCTTTAGCTGCTGTTGTCGTTGTTGTTCTGCATCGGCAAATGTTAGGAAGCGTGTGATGTTGAAACACCCGCGGATGAAATGACAGAATCAATAAAGAGAGTCAACCGATAAAGTCAATATAACCCCAAAACAAAGCAAACCTCGCATCATCATAATGTTAACACAAGCGAAAAAAATATTAAAATATCAAACTGAAATTCTGTTTGATAGTACTCAAAATGCGAGTGGGAAAATTTAATTTTTTAACAATATTTTGAATTAAATAAATATTAGTGCATGCACTGAGAGAAATTATGTGACTTTTTTCTGAGTTTTTAGTAAACTGCAAAGCCAAAAAGTACTTTTTTGAGTATTTTTTTTTTCAAAGTTGCACTAAAAAATCTTGACTTTTTTCTTGAATTGCGTCTAAGTGAAATTTCCAAAAAATAAATTGTTTTATTCTTGCATATAGTGTGGACACTCTATACTCCCAAAGCTAACATATTAATATTTAATCTAAATATTACAATTATTTTTAATATTTTAAAACTATGAAAATTTCATATTAAATTAAAATAATCATACTTTCAAACTTCGAATATTTTTTGAGCTTGGATTAGATTAGATTAGATGGCTGCTATATGTATGTATGTAGATCTGAGAATGATAGCAGCTTTCGCAGCCATGTACTTTCCGACTATGTCTACGGACATTATAGGTAAGATGACGTTAAGTTGGAGTGGACATTAATGCTGATGAGCGCCGCCCGTTGAACGCTCTCGAGTTTCTTTGTGGTCTTTTTTAGAGCCCTCCACCACATCAAGACTTCATAATGTCGTAGAACTAGGGGACCACTTTCGGCGAGGTATGAGGCAGTCGATGCCCTTCGGCATGCGCCTTCTTATGTCCGCGTCCATTAGACTCTCCAGAGTTTTTAGTAAGAAGGAGAACAGTCGTATCATTATTAGTCATTCTTCGGACAATATCTTCTGGTTCAGAATATTATTAGGTTTCATCTACAAAGAAAGCCGAAACCATTGCAGTAGTGGAAACCCTTATTTCATTCAAAAGTGTTTAACATGTATATATTTTTAAAATATGCATAAATATACCCTTAAAATTTTAAATCAATTGAGACATAGTTTTTGTTATTTCCGAGCAGTCGCTTTTTTAGGCTGTCATACTAGGCGTGCCTTTCAATATTATACATAGTATTTTATAATATATAAAACCAAAATATATTTAAAATTTCTTTCTTGGTAAATTTTTTAAGTATAGAAATTATTTTGTTACAAAAAAAAATATTTAGTGTTTATTTTTTCCAGTGTACACAATGGATTTTCCATTAAAAATTCGGCGAAAAAGTTGCTGAGCAATAGAAAATGTGAAAAATATCCCTTTATAGTTTTCAACTGGTCGCGTGATGTCGTGGGTGTTTACTTTTTGGCACACTGCGCTAACACACGTGACTTAAATTCGGTTCAAAGCGGAAAATATGTAATTTACATAGTGTTTTTATGTCATTTATATGATCAGATATATTTGCACTTAAGAAAAGATATGTATGTATGTACATACATTCCTCAATTTCATAAAAAGTATGCGGAAGAGTTAGTTATGAATATGGTTTGTTGAAGGTCAAACGAGGTCAGATGCAATATACTATTTATTTATTTTATCAAAGCAAAAGATAGAAACATTTTAAGACTTATTGTTTTCTTATCTGGGTATAAGATTAAAAATTAGAAAAAAAAAATGATTTTTTCTTTGATTTCTGAGTAGTAATTTTGGAAAAAAGATTTTAGAAAAAAATTGTTTTGATTTTGAGTAATGTTTTTGAAAGAAGAGGATCCCAAACTTCTAAAATTTTTTTTTTGGTTTTGAGTAAATTTTCGTTTTTTTTTTTGGTGTTTGAGTAATATTTTTGAAAAAATATGTTCTCTCAAGCTTTGTATTTATTAAATGTAAAATTTCAATTCCGCCTGAAGACTAGTTTGTTTTGCCTTAAAATTTAATATAGTTACCGAGCTTAATGAAAATGTTTTAAGTCAAAAATTAAGGTAAAGACCTAATAATATATTATATAATACTAAATATAAAATTGACCTCTGAGTATTCAACGGATTTCATTACCGAGATGAACTTGTTTGGAAAACAAATTCCTTCCGATACCTATCAAAAAAAAAAAAAAAAAAGTACCAGTAGTTTCACCAATTTGAATATTTTCGATTTTTAATTAAATTTTAGAAAAAATATATATTTTTTTTTAAATAAATTTGCATTATTTAATTATTAAAAAAAATAAACTTTTATTATTTAATTATTATTATTATTAAAAACAAAAAAATAGTTTAATTTTCTTGGGAATAGCTTTAAAGCCCTTTTTGTTTAAAAAATTATAATTCTAAAGATATTAAATTTTATTACAAAAAATATTAACATTTAGGAATTTGGAAACGAATATTGTCGTGGTTGACATGCACATCTAAAACGCTAACAACCGCACTAACAAACATAGCTACATACATATGTACATACATACGAGTACGCAGTTAATCAGCCGTAGAAGAACATCAATTAAATGGCACCTTAAGCAATCATCCACCGAATTACTTGAATTATACTATGCAGCAGAAAAAACTTCAATTGCCAGCATAAAATTATAGAAAAATGCGTTACGAATGTTCTCTCGTGCCACAGCTTCACAGCAACCCACACACATGCCTATCAAAACACACAAACAAATTGGTCTAAAATGCGCGCTTTCTTTCCTTCTTTCCATGGAGAGTGAAGCGGCAGGTGTTTCTCAATTTCCGCTGCCTTTTACCGGCTATTCTACAGACATTTGAGTGATTACATACATACAAACATTACTATTTACATGCAAATGCATTTTAATATATTCACACATACATACAAACATGCTTACATGTGTTCGTGGTAGGAAAGGTGTGCGAGTTTCCTATCGTTTTGCAGCCGTTTAAAGCTATTAATTTGTTGTTGCTGTAACTTTTCACTGTAGTTGTTGTTTTTTGTTGTAATTTTTCATTTAAGTTTTTATTTTTCTTTTCCTTCTGTGGCATGCGCTCAAGCACTAAATGCTGATGCGTTCGGCAGCTAAGGAAAATGGTTTAATTAATTGCGAAGACACTTGGTACAGGCACTCACATATTTATATATGCATATACGTATGTGTATGCATTATATTATTCAAATGTGAATTTCATTGCATTTATAGAAATATATAATCAGTATGTACTATGTATTATTAAAAATATATATACATCCACACCTCGTGTTCAAAAAGTATCGGGAATCGTATTTGTGGAAGAACAAAAATTGGCTTTTGCACCACTATAACGCCCCTGCTCACACACATCGTTGCTTGTGCGCGACTTTTTGGCCAAAAACAACACACTAATGATGCCGCAGCCACCGTACTCCCCAGATCTGGCCCCCTGAGCCTTTTTCTTGTTCCCTAAACTGAAGAGGCCCATGAAAGGACGACGTTACGCTTCTCTTGACGAGATAAAGACGGCATCGAAGGAGGAGCTGAAGAAAATAAAAAAAAAAAATGATTTTTTGAAGTGCTTCGAAGATTGGAAAAACCGTTGGCACAAGTGTATAATATCTCATGGGGATTACTTTGAAGGGGACAAAATAGATGTTCATGAATAAATAAATAATTTTTGAAAAAACACAAAGTTCGCGATACTTTTTGAACACACCTCGTATGTATATTTGTGGTGACTCAATTTTGGGGGATTACTTAGCATAGATCAAGGAAATTAACACCAACCACTGTTAATACTTTCGAAATATGCTCCCTTTGAGTAATTTCCACCGCCTAATCAAATTTTCCAATCATTTGTCTTAGACCTCGTTCGAGATAACCTTCTGCTCTTTCAATATACGTCTTTTAATGATCTCACAGAAGTGTACAGAACCGCTGAACAATCAATCACATCGTAACCAAGTTTATCTTATCTG
Source organism: Bactrocera zonata (assembly GCA_037783105.1). NCBI lineage: Eukaryota > Metazoa > Arthropoda > Insecta > Diptera > Tephritidae > Bactrocera > Bactrocera zonata. The sequence goes on along the minus strand of JBAWJQ010003803.1, from coordinate 236,265 downwards.
GTTTGCCTGTCGCAAAGGTATAGCCGAGAAGGAACTGGCTGATGAGCTGTAGGACCGGAACCTTTCATTGCGGTCGGTTGCCATACCATAAAGGAGCTGCTCCATAAAGATGAAAGAGTGGGCAGGGAGGGGTATTGGCAACAGCTCCAAGACATGCGCTACGGCAAGTCACTAATGGGTGGTAACAACCTTAATAGGTTTAAATATGTAATCAACCTCTCAAGGAACAAATTCAGACTACTCTTCGCTTTATACACTATCCATTGTAAGATCGAGAAGCAGTCATATAACATGGGCTTAGCTTCTTGTGCAAATTGGTTCTGCGATATGAACTCCAGAATATCTGCTAATTGACTGCGCAGCTGTCTGTAGGGGAAAGATAAAGCCGCTTGGATCCATGTTTCCATATAGAGAACACATCACCTCATCACCACCTAGCAATATGTAAATTGGAATTTATCAATATGCTGAGGCTAAGTGATTCGTTGTGACTTTGTAGAGGATACAATAGACCTTAGGTCGCGGTGCAATCCTTATTTATTAACCTATCTATAGTCTCAAACCACTCAGAGTTTGTGCTCCATACCTTCTTGGAGTTCCTCTATTCAACATTTTTTTTTGGTACCTAAATAAGTCAATTTCAAAACCCAGAATATAAACTTACACATCTGCCTGGTCCACTCAAAAATGATGTTGGTTAGCCGCCTATTATTTTTCTAATGCCAACTCTATGAATTTTTAACAGATGGATTTCCGATGCCACTGCCTTTAGCTGAAATACTATAGAATGGCTGATCCACTCACGACTATCTTACGATACATTTCCTACAACCACAAAAGCTCCACCGATATTAGTATTTTGTACCAGGTAAGAACTAATCTTTAATTATGGACTAACAGAAACAATGTACTTTTGAGTCTCACTTCACTCAGTAAAATTTCTTAAAAATGTTCCAAACTTAAAAAAAAAACAAGAATTTAGATCCATTGGATTCATTCTCAAAATAGAAATATGTTTCTTCGTCCGTCCATCACATAAAGCTTTTTTAACAATGGTCCCACGTATTTGACTAACCATTTAACGGCCTGTTAGGTTGGTTCACGGTCCACACTTAAAAAAATCTAAGCAAATAAATTTGACAGGAATGGCTTTACACCAAAAACTCTGTCTGAAATTAATATATCTTTCCGTAGCCTAACCTAAAATTGCCTTTTGCTTGTAACGGGTTTTTCAATTTCTCTTCATTAAGGTTTGCCATTTCACCATGGAAAGATATATGATCCAACAACGAATAGAAATTATTAAGATTTATTACCGAAATTAGGTGTCAGTAGCCTCAACTTTAAGAGCGCTACGTCCAATTTATGGTCGTCATAATCATCCCGTCACATCAACAATTGAGCGTCTAGTGGAAAAATTTTAATCGATAGGCCGAGTACAAAATGTTCCCGTGCTAGTGAGACAAAGAAGTGCCTGTAGTGTCGAGAATATTGCTGCCGCCGGCGCATGAAATCAGTCTCTCAAGCGTTGGGCATCTCTGTGACGTCATTGTGGCGAATTTTGCGAAAAGGTCTTGACATACATCCTTACAAGTTCAAATTTCCACAAGAACTGACGCCGATGACGCTCATTTCAGGCTGAATGGCATCGTCAATAAGGAAAATATGCGTTATTGAGGCAGCAATCCATACATACTCCGTGGCATTTCGGAAAAAATTATGATTAGGTGCGGTTTATGGGCCGTCGGGGACATTGGGCCGTACTTCTTCCATGATGATCAACTCCGGCACGTTACTGTGAATAGGAATCACTACCGTTCAACAGGACGACGCCACAAGCCACACAGCGAATGTCACAATTGATTTATTGAAGACAAAATTTGGGAACTTGTTATCTCACGAAATGGCGCAGTCAAGTGGCCGCCTCGATCGCGCGATTTGACTATTTCCTGTAGAGCTCCGTCTAATCCATGGTCAACAAGCCATCAACGATTGATGAACTTAGTACGAATATCGAACGTGAAATTGCAGCTATATCGGCCGATTTATGCATGAAAACCGACAAAACTTGGGTTCATCGCCAGGACTTTTGCAAGCGTTTACAAGTGAGGTCTATAGTCTAATTCCTTCGGAATGTAGTGAATGTAGCGATATCTCTAGATATCATTTGAACTACTGAGTGGTAAACATATTAACATAAGTATAATATGTATTTCTATATTTATGACTGTAAAATATTATTAATGTCCTTAGAATACAAAAATTGCGGTTATAAAGTATTACATACTTATATATTTCAGAAATGCTCCAAAATGACAGCTTTTTTGCGTTAGGTCAGTTTTTATAGCACAAAACAGATTTGCATGTTTGTTTGTTGTTTTATTTTTTATGATTTTGTTTTCTTGCATTTTTAGCTTGAAACCGCAAAGCTAGTGTTTGCACCTGTTGGGAATTTAAAGTACACATTTATTGATGCATGTTTGTGGATACGTTTATAATCACATATGTTCACAGAGGTACATATATGTATGTATGTATTTGTCACCAAAGAAAAAAAACTCATATCAGTACTTTTTAAAACCTCACAAATTATATCTCGAAATATTCATATCCTTTTTATTGAGCTTCTTAACTTTTCCTTCTTACTCAGCAGCCGTTTTCTCAGCAATTATGACCACTTACTGATCATCATACAATCAAAAAAAAAATAATAATAATAGTTAAGTATCGGCTTTTATGAGCGCTCAAATAAGAGTGATCAGCTGCTCATTTCATTGGCTTGACAAGTAAGGCGTTTAATTCAGCTTCATATGACGAGATGTGGTTAGGGAAGTTTGTTCTCAGTAGAGTCAGTTTTAGATTGCCGTCTTAAAACCTTTCTTGAAAGAAATGGTTCATTCTTGCACTAAAAAGGATAAAGAAATCGATCGCGAAAGTCTTACGAGACCATTCGAGCACTTTGAGACCATGGATATGGATCGACTGGATGGACTATCGTGATATAACAAACAACTGTCTACAAAGATCTAAGTTTTCCATGATAGATTACTCGCTGAAAGAATCGGAAGTAAATATTTCTATCTTTAGAACAAACGATGGATAGTAAAGTATACTATACTCAGAATATATAATCCACGGTCGATTCCGATTAATTACTGACTTGACAAGTTACCGCTGAGTTTACTTCACACTTCATAAACAAACTTAAAGAAATCAACCAGTACTTAGCATATGATTCTTGAATGTCATCATTATTAACCAAAGAAGTCATGAAGATGGAACCACCAAATTGCCTCTGCGGTCGAGAAAATTCTGGTCAGAAATAACTGGCAAAAGATTGTGTGACAAAATTATGCGCAGCTTCAATATCGACCTTTTAGGAAACATGTTCGCAAATTTACTCAATTTTTGAGGACAAAATTTCAAATCCCTAAAGAATACTTTGATATTTGAAAGAGCTTAAAAAGAAATGGATTCGATTTGGGAATTCTCTGTTTATTTAAAACCTAAAATGAGTTTTCAAAAGCTTGATTTTTATGATTTTTAAGGCTTCTGGATTTCGGAAGCGAAAGCTCGGATCAAGAGGTAAATTTTCGGGGTCTCATATTTAATTTTATTTTAGCAATGGGATATGCAGAATTTTCTTACGATGTTAGAAGGGATGAATGAATAAAAATGGGGCTTTAAATATTTAAAAGTGTGTTAACGATTCACGATATTAAATTTTCGGGATTTCGACATACAAGTGTGTACATACCCTATGTTTCCCTTTGATTTTAGAAGTAAAAAATTTGCGGAATTTACTTTCAAATTTTCGTAATATTTCTACCATAAATGTTTAGGGAACGGCGTGCCTAACCGTCGATTTATTTTTCGGGATCTCGGGTCGTTTTAAATTTAAAAAGAATAAATTATCAAATTTACGCACAATAAAATATATAATAATAATAGCAACATTCATAGCAATATTCTAACTTTAGAAAACAGTGCCTAAGCTAATCCCCACGCTTAAATACCAACTTCGGTTTTAGGGTTTCGGGGTTTCGAGATCCCGTTTATTCTTTCAAATTTAAAAACGAACATTTATAACTTTTTGTAGCGTTTTATGTCGAAAATTAAAATCCCGAAACGAAAGACTATGTTTTCGGGACTACGGGTGTTCGGGATTAGTAGTGAATATGTTTTTTTCTTCATAGAAAGCATATCCTGCATATACATATGCACATAGAAGTAGAAAATAAAGTATCGGGATCCCGAAATTGTCATTTCGATATTCGAAATGGTTCAGGATTGCATGTCGAAGTGCAAGTAGTAAGCGCCTAATTTATTTAAGCACAGCGCCTAACCTAATCAACACTCTTAAACACCAACCTCTGTTTTAGGGTTTCAGGATCCCATTTATTCCCTCAAATTTAAAATTGAACATTTATAACTTTTAATTAAAACTACAACGAATTTTTTTACATTTTCTGTCAAAAAATTAAATCCCGAAAAACGGGACTATGTTTTCGGGTTTACCGGTATTCGGGATTAGTAGTGAAAATTCTTGATTCTTTTAAAAAAGCATGTTTTGCATATACATACATACATAGCAGTAGAAAGTAAAATATCGGGATCCCGAAATTGTCATTTCGATATATTTAGCAAATGGTCCAGGTTTACGTGTCGAAAGTCCGCCACTGACTTCACTTTATTATACAGATGCTCATGTTTAAAAGCAAATAGCAATCAGCTAATTTACAATAAAATTTATATAAGCTGAACAGCTGATGCCGCAGCTGACAGCAACAGACTAATTGGTTGGCTAAGCGATTCTTGTGTTGGGAAATCGTTGGACCACAGCTTTGCGGTCACTTGGGGCTCATTATTGGATTCATTTGTGGGGATGCGCAAATTGCATGCAAGCTTTAACTGTACATATGTATGTATGTGTTTGTAGATACATACATATGTGTAGCCCCACTGGCAACACGGTGCTCATTAGGCCGCAAAATCACTGAATGCTCAAAAAAATCCCAATTCTCGAACACTTCTCAGCTTTGCTGTGGTGGAGTTTCACCTCAAAGCTACATTCTGTTTTCGCATCTGTCGATTTTTGTTCACTTATAACAACAACAACAAACATTAAATATGAGTACACGCAAATTTCTGAAAAATAAATATCAATAACCACAACAATAACAAATGCAAAACGAAAATCGAATCAATAAAAAATGTAAACAACGCCGGCAACAACAATTACGGCACCACAACAACAATCGTAACAATTTAATGCAAAGGTTTTCACGCGAAATTTCGTGTTTGGAATTTCAACGATTGACTTTGTTTGTTATTATCGCGTTTTTTGTTGTTGTTAATGATAGCTAGCCGCTATCAACATTATTGCGTTGGTAAATGCTTGCTTTGTTGTTTTTGTGCAAGCTGACTGTCAACGCGCACACTTCACAGCTGCCGTCTGGTTGTTGTTGTTGCTGCGGCTATTGGCAGCGTTTGGCCCTCAATGAATTTTATTTCGATGTTTTTGTTGTTATTTTTGCTACTAATATTCGTTAGCTTTTATAGTTGGTACGCGAAAATTACTAGTAAGATTTTGGTTCTGAACTGGTGTGGTCGCAAACTAGTTCAATATGGTACTAAAATGTCACTAGTTATATTTTAGTAGAAATGCACTTTTTGCTGTGAAAAATAAAGAAAAATGAGGTTATAAAGTAGACTGGCCTGAAACTAGTTCAAAATAGAACAAAAATTTTTCTAGTTCCACTTTAGAAGAAATACACTTTTTGTCTTCAAATATAAGGAATTTCAAAATAAATCAATAATATAAATAGAACTCTTTTAAAATACACATAGATAATTAAGAAAAATTAAAATTATTTTATTTTACACTTTTGAGAGGAAAAGAGTAAAAAATCCGCAGAAAATAAAGTAAAGAAAGAATTCAGTAAAACCCATTTAAATTTAACTAAAATAATATTCGTAATTCCCACTTGCTTATATGTGCTAAAATAATTACTTACATAATTAATACTTCCACAACTAATTGCATTCTGTTGTTTTTGGACTAGTTCACTTTCATGTCATGAATCCCTACTGTAGGCCAGTATTTTTCTGCCTAATCTGCCTTTTCAGTAAGTATATTGTATCATATATCTGTATGTATGTATGTATGTAATTTATGGCTGCTATTGTGACTATACAATATATAGCTGGCATCATTGCATCAGAGTCACAGCCAAAATTAATGAAACGAAAATCATTCAAACTCAACGGGTAATCACAATCAAAGCGAGATTTCTCAATAATTCGCTGATCGCTTAGACGCATATTGATTTCGACAAAATTTGGTTATACGAGGGCAGACCTACATATGAATCTACATATGTGCATACATTAGGGTGGTTCTAAAAACTTAATTGAGCGATTTTTGAGATGCGACTTAAAATTGTACGTCGTTGTCAGGGCTATATTAGTTGCACTGGCTACTTTGTCAAGGGAGCAGTGTTGCAAGTACGGCATTAAAAAAATAACCGGATTGAAAAATAAAGAAAAAAATGGGATCAAAAATTAAAATTAAAAAATAATGTTATTCGAGAGTTTTTAATTAAAAATGACATTTTTTTTTTCAAAGTTAAATTTTTTTCAAAAATTTAAAGTTATTTTTTTGTCAAAACTGCTAAATTAATTTTCTTCAAAAATATAATTTTTTTCAAAAATTTAATTTTTTGCGTTTACGTATTTCATATTCTACCATTTTAATTATATTTTGAAAAAGCAAGCTTTTTTTTAATAAAATATCAACATAGTTTAGGACCCTTTATCTTATTTTTATTTAATTTGATTAATTTATTTTGAATAATAAAATAAATAATTTTTTTTTTTAATTTGAAATTTTTTTTAAATTTTAGATTAAAAAATCCATTATTCTCCAATTTATTAATTTATTTTGAATTTGAAAAATATTTTTTTTTTTAATTTGAAATTTTTTTTTCAACTTTAGATTAAAAATTTTTAAATTCTAAACCCGTTATTTTCCAATTTGATATAAAATTTTTTAATTAAAAACTTCGCAGGCATCTCTAAAAACTTGTTCTTAAGTTTAAGGACCACCCTAATGTTCATATAACGATTGTTTTTCGCACGGTCTTAATTATATTGTCTTATCTATTTTTATTTTGTTGAATTTGAAAAATAATTTTTTTAATTTTGAATTTGAAAAATAATTATTTTCAATTTTAAAATAAGGAATTGTTTTAAAAATTTTAATTCTGTTTTTTTTTCAATTTAAAATAAATGTTTTAATCCAAAATTTGTTAATAAAAAAATCCGCAGGCATTTCCAAAAATTTAAATACCACCCTAATATACATATGTACATATAATGATTATTGTTTTCGCTTGGTACTCTGGAAAATAGGTACATAAGTAGATACAATTTTCGTAGAACGGTAAATTTTCTACAAACCTACATGTTTTCCGATTTATCAAGCTATTTTTATTGAGTTAAAAAACTCAAAAGAAAAAAATTACATTAAAACAATAAATTTTCAACCGTTAATAGCTTATAAATGGTTAGGTTTGCGAAAAAGATCGTAACATACCGTTTTGTAGAGCATTGGTGTAGCTATGAAACGAGATATTTTTTCAAGCAGCTGAAAGCGAGCTATAAATTTGTCTAACTGATAATAAGAATCACAAAATCACATAGAAAACCGTTAGGCAGAACACCTCTAACCTCCCCGTTACAATTAAGAACTCATACTAGGAGATTCTTTCTTAGAGGTGCCTAAAAACCAATCTTTCAGACTACCAAGTCAAAAAGAAAATCGATTTTTGTCGCACCCTAATGTCCATACACACATATACTTATACATTATTTTTCTTAAGGTGCTATAAATATGTATATGTGTGTATCAGAGTTATATTCACGAATACTTAAACTCTGGCAACTACATACATTGTCTACACATATGTATATATTTCTATATACAGAAATATGTACATACATATGTACGAACATACTAGCGCGAAAGTGTCTACTAATTATAATTTTATCACCGTAAACAAATTATTTTTAGATATCAACATTTATTTCGGTGTTTTCTAAGAATTTAAACAGGGCTTATTTTCGACCTGAAATATAGCTGTATATACATACATACAGACATAAGAATATGTACAAAGTACATGTACACAAGTAGCCAAGTAGCTGTAGGTAGCCAAGATACCTGATATGCATATTGAAGTCATGTAAAGCCTATAAGCTCACACGTTTGTTTACCAAAAAATATATTTATTTTGTAAATTTGATCTCGAAAGCTGAGTTAATAATCTAACAGACTGACGCATAACCAACGATTTTTGTAAATTTTAGACTGATTTTCTTATTTTAATGTGTACCCCTTAACACCTAGTGTTAGCTTTTAAGAAAAACTCGTTTAAAAATGAACTAATGGAGCTGATGAAACTGAGCGATTACACTTTAGAAGGTTGTAACTCAAAAACATAAAATGCTGATGAAAGGACAGCTCTTAAATCTCTTCAGGTTGCTGTTCGTCTTAAATGCGGTAATTTTGCTTGCTTACATACCCATTGAGCCAGAAATGGACCTCATGACTGAACAAAATTTGGCTCGAAAACGTCAGATCTTCCTGGAACTTTTCAAAAGCCCATAGAGCGATCCCGCTTGAGAAGGTCAAGCGGCTGCAGTTCTTGCACAAGCTGTATTTTGTACGATTTCAAGATTTCGTCTTAAAATACGCCAAGTTGTTTCGTACGTTGGTCAGAGTTGCTGCGAACTGCGTCGAATCGACTCTCCACAGTCTTCGAGTCTTCGTGTACACTCTCAGCTACGGTTGCAATATTTTCTTCATTGTGTGCTGAACTTGGTCTATTTGGTCGAATATTATCCTATAAAGAATGCTGGGTCTCAAGATGGGTGATGGCTCTGCGAAAAGTCGCTCAGTAGGCCGATTATGTTGACCACAAGTTGAGCAAAGCGCTGATCTGTCAAAAAAAATATATTGATAAAAGAATTTTGATTTTATTATGCGATTATTATTGATTTATACAAGTAGTTTGTTCGATTTGCCACTTCATCGATCGAATTCTTCAGATGGATGATCACCACAGAGATCGAAGAAGGCCCAATGGGAACAAAGCATTTCTGCAAATATTATTTTAAGCATATATGTATACATATGTATGTATATGTATGTACATATTTACGTTTCTGCGAAAATCCAAAAAAAAAATAATAATAATAATTCGAAATAATTTCAAATAAAAGCGATTTAATTAGTAATCAAAATTGCCTCTGAAATCTAAGCTTGCCCTAGAAAAAGTTGAAGAATTCCAAAAACTATCTTCATCCATTTTAAGCTGACTCATTTATGTGCTACATCGAGGTATGTACATACATATGTATTTAAGCGTATAATTGTATGCTTTTATATGTATTTTTTTCTCGCTGTTCATACCTTTGTCTTACTCAACTCACAGTTATTGCAAACAATTGATTGCACAAATAAATTATCATATTTCAATAAATTTTCCCCATGCCACCATCTACTTGAGCAATTGTCCAATGACGCCTGATCGACCCCTCTCCCGAATGCCCTGACCGAGCATTCGCCGCGCGTCGCTTACCTGCCGCCATGCAGCGGACATCTGAATTTCGCGCGCCGAGTTACAGCTCAGCATACAAACATACATACACACACATATGCATTTATATATTTATATAGGTTCATGCAACATACATATGTCTGTTTGTATGTATGTATGCATGCTTGAGCAGTGTGTATCAGATCTTCTTGCATGATCATCACTTTATCGCCGAGTGACTGATTGGCGCTGATTGCATTCTGAGCTGCCAGGTTATTGACATATCGAAATGCAAGAGCGTTCCAACCGACACACAAACCTACAGAAATACACATGTAAATATGTATGTATGTATATACTGGAAGCTATAGAAATATCATATTGTTTATGCGAAAGTGCTCGTATTAAATGAATGCATATTTTCTTTGTCTCGCCAATTTGCTCTTGTTTTGCGGCGCAATTTTTTTCTTAATACACATCCACATCACATTTTTGCTGATTTATTATTTTGGTCATCCGCTATAAATTTTGCTATGCAACAGAGGTTGATTGAACTCACAATTTTTGCGCAGTCTGTGGAGGGGAGAGTTGAGTTTTAGTTCTTTAGGCGGATACGAGAGAGCTTCGTCTACAATTTTCATATAAATACCTTATTTTACTTGGTACTTATGCAGAGGTTGGATTGCACAAAACTGAGGCTCTATTTCCCGAAAGTTAGTTTTAGGAGTCATCAAGATTATATGTTTGTCACGACGTTTTCTCAAAATATTTAGTTAATTAATAGGGTTAGTATGGATTCCTGACTGCCATCAACTGGTCATTGTTCTATCGACGTCCACACGTTAAAGTTAAAAACCTTACCGATTGCCAGTTTAAAGAGGCCTCGAGGTAAACGAGGTAGAATCTCTACCCCGTCCCGAGATTCCGAGTTCAGGACTGAAACTTACCACCTCACATCTTCAGCCATCCAAGCAAACTAGTGGAAACAGAAATAAAAAGTCTCAGCAGTTTTGTGATTGGAATGCTTTATAGATTCATGATATCCAACTGCAGGTGACTTTTCTCACGAAGAACTTTTTTTTAGAATCAATAGCCGTTGGGATTAGCTGCAGAACCCAACCTTATTTAATCTAACCATATTTTATTTGGTAAAAAAATATTACTTAAGGACCAAGCAATTTAGAACGACAGAGTATGAGACATTAAAGTTTATAAGTAGATATAACGGCTTATCAGGTCGTAATCGAGTACAGCTTATCTGGGGATACCGTGTCATAAACATATAGCTGAAATGAACTGGCTGATGAGCTTGCTTTTCTGCAACTTTTACTAAAATGGTGGAACCGAAACCCTGTATGGCGGTTGGTCCACGCGCCAGTCGTTCTTCCTTTTTGCTGTTTGGCGCCAATTGGAGATTCCAAATGCAGTCAGGTCCTTCTCCACTTGGTCTTTCCAACGGAGTGGAGGACTTCCTCTACTTCCTCCCGTTGGGTGCTGTGTCAAATACTCTCAGACCTGGAATGTGTTCATCCATTCGGACGGCATGACCTAGCCTGCGCAGCAGCTGTCTCTTAATTAACGAAAAGTCGGAACACCGACTCATCAGATGTTGTCATCGTCCATGCTTTTGCACCATATAGGACGACGAGTATGATGTGTGATTTGTAGAATTTGGCCTTTTTACGTCGAAAAAGGACTTTACTTCTCAATTGCCTACTCAGTCAGCATTAGCATCGAACGGCTCGGAGAAGTCCTTCCCGGGTCTTTTCCAAGATTTGGCGCATGATGAATATCTGCTACGTCTGTTCCATCGTCATGGGTTTCAGGCCTACTGGAACTAGATAAATAATAATATTTGTTTATTAGCTGAATAAGCTTTCACCGAGAGCTTTCATGGAGAGCTTAAGCTTATGAATAGGAATACTTAAAAAAAATCGCAAATATTTCCGGAAACTTATTCATTCGTTTTACTTATCGATTTTCTTTACATTTTCTTCAACAATCCCAAAACTTTAGTAATGAAGTAAAACTCAATGACATTCTTTATGCAAACAGCTTTCATAATCTATGAACTGTTATTTAAAATCGATACGCAAACAACGTTCCGATGCATACCGGCAATAAATTCCAACAGAATTTGTATTGCGCCACAACTTAAAAATATATCGACGAGTCAATGGCGCAAACATGAGAACAAAATCCCTCTTAAAATACAAATTTCACAGAATACACATCCATCTTGATTAGATAAGAGACGATTTGAGTGTCGACATTATGGTCAGCGCCCCACCTGCCGTTGCCAAGAGCAGCAGAAGTCGAAGTGGAGCAAACGAATTGCTTAGAAAATCGATTCGATTCATCGAAAGCACAAGGCAAACACCTACATATGTATGTATAGTATGTATGTATATCGGCGAACATGTGTACTCATCTACTTACAGACGAACAAGAGTTCATATTTATTTTGTATAAACAAGCGTATGTGCTTATAAAGGGGTTTGCTGGAAGAGCAATTGGACGCCGACGTTTAACTTGTTTCTATTTCAATATGCAAAATATTCGAACTCAGAGAATTTGTTGTTATAGCAGACAAGAGACATACAGCTTCTGCAGATGGCGTCTGGTAAGATTCCCAACCTTACAGCATAAACGCCAATAGGACAACGACTGTTAAAAGCCCCACAACTAGGACGATGCTAGCCTTACTAAGATCTTTTGCGATGAATCTTGAGCAAAAAGGCTTTTGTGGCAGCACTCTTACTAGTAGTAGTAGAAGACAAGAAGGTACGGAAGCACCGAACCGCTCTCATACAACCGATTGCAGTTCTAGGTTGACTTTCCTTGCTAGCTTATCAGCTTTACAATTTCCTGCGATTCCGCATTGGCTTGGACCCATACCAGTCTTATCACAAGGACACTCGATGATTTTGGTAGCGAGGTTTCGGACCCCTTGGCCGGCTCTGAACGCACTGTTAATGAGTTCAAGGCTAATATCGGCGGTCTGCTATCTATCTTCTCTGAAGAGGGCTGCACTTCCGAGCCGTAAATCTGCTGCTACCTTAATGGCTGCAACCTCGGACTGGAATTCACTGCTGTCAGGAAGTCAGAAGCTTAAGTTGAGAGAGAGTTCCTGACAGTAAACCTCTCTACCAAGCTTTGACCCATACGTAAAGAAGCTCACTGGCCCTCTCCTTCAACGGCTTCTTCCCAGCGACAACTCCCTCGCCGGTATATGGGCAGAGAGCTTCAGTAACTCAACTAAAAATTCAAGTGCCCCTATAAAGATACCCTTTATAAGTGAGATAAGTAGAGTACAAATATAAAATTAGGAAAGATAAAAAGAGAACGATTAACTTGAATGGATGAGCAAATAGTATATATGTACATACAGCTAAGATGTTAATATGTATACGTTTGGATGAGCTTACAACAACGCAACTAAATGGAGCCTGTATTTTGGTTAAATTTTATACATATGTATGTGCACATATATGTACATACATACATATATATGCATATCTAGTATGTACATATATACATACATAGATCTATAATCAACAGCAAATTGGCACTCAGCTATTGAAACCCTTCTTATTTCAACGTCTCTTTGTTCTTATCACCTGAAATTATTGTGAGCAGAAAACATTGTGTTTTATACGTCCACCGATGTGGTGGCAATGAAGGTCTATAACTGTGATGGGGTTATACGCGTGTAAAAGTGCTCGATGAATGTGTTCTACACTACCTCAAAGTGGATATGGTGGCAGCAACAGCAGCGTCAACCGATGCCTGCTCACACTTGCATTTGTGTCGCTGCGTCGTGGGGTAATACGCGCTCGATGTGGCTGGCGTTGGATTTCACACGCGAATGCAAATAAACATACATACATATATACTCGTACATGTACTAGTATATATATACTACATATGTATGTACTTATAAAAAGTTGTGGAAAAAAGTACTAACTCTTTTCATATGTATTTGTATGTGTATTTCTATTTGTGACTTCTTGAAAGAGCAGCATTGTCCATGCAGGTGTGCAGCAGCCAAAGGGGGATACGCGTAAGCATAAACTATATCGAGTCTAATGAATGCATGCTTACAATAAGTAGGCATTTTAGTACTCACTAGCATGTATGTGCTTACATATGTATGGACGAATTACATACGTATGTATGTATGCTCTGTCAACATAATTCCTGCATTCAATTAGGTATTTGCTTTTATTTTTGCTAAATGAGTCAACAACAAATAATTAATAAAAAGTAAAGCTGCGGGTTTGATATGACAATGGAGGAAATTCCCGCATATACTACGGTTAATAGGGATATACATATGTATGCATGTGTACATCTGACCAACATACAATTGTTGTTGCTCTTTCAGTGCATTTCGCTGTTTTATATACTTATTTGCATATTTCTGCACTGCCTTAGCTTAAGTTTAGAGATCGATCCAAAAACGGATCCTACTTGGCTTCATTCCCATAGCTCAGGTGGTTTTCAAGCATAAATCGGCCGATATGGCTGCAATTTCACGTTCGATCTTCGCTTGTTGACGTAAACTATAGACTTGACGTAGTCTAACTGCGTCAAATCCCACGTTCGAGGCGGCCAATTGACTGGGCCATTTCGTTTGATTTCTATATTAATATATGATTTCACTAAACTTAGTTTTCAATAAATCGATTGCAGCATTCGCTGTGTGGCTTGAGGCGCCGTCCTCTTGGTACAACACATTGTTCAAGTCCGTATAATCCAATTCGGGCCGAAATATGTTCAATGATCATTGACGATTGTCACCGACGGCCCATAAACCGCTCAAAGCCGTAATTTTTTCGGTATAAAATGGTGACTTATGGAGTACGTGTAGATTGATGCCTGACCAATAACGCATATTTTGCTTATTGACGAAGCCATTTAGCCAGAAATTAGCCTCATTGCTGAAGATGACTTTTCGATGAAAATCCGGATTCTTTTCAAATTGTTTCTCAGCCCTGTTCACGAACATACGACGATTCTGGTGGTCAAGCGGCTTGAGTTTTTGCGTCAATGTGAGTTTGTGAGGATGTAGGTCAAGACCTTTTCGCAAAATTCGCCACAACGGCGTCACAAAGATGCCCAACCCTTGAGAACGACGTGAGAGAGACTGGTTTGGTTCTTTCTCAATTGAAGCGCTAACGGGAGCAATATTCTGGACACTAGATGCACTTCTTTGTCACTCTGGCACGATAACATATTGTACTGTGGATTCAAATTTTTCCAAAGACGCTTAATTGTTGTTCTGACTGGACGATTATGACGACCATAAATTGGACGTAGAGCTCTTAAAGTTGAGGCCACTGACTCCGAATTTCGATAGGAAATTTTAATAGTTTCCACTCATTGTTGGATCGTATATCTAAATAAAATGACAAACCCCACTGAAGAGAAATGTCAAAAGAGCGGAAAAAATATGGCGTCGTTTGTTACCCCTTAGGGTCTACTTTTGTAGCGTCTCTATTGAAAAGCCCGTCACATATAAACAAAAAATAATTATGAAAATACATCTTTAAGAGCAAAATTAATTATTCTGAACTGTTGAAGGTAGAAAAGTAAGCTCAGAGTTTGGATAAATTGCTTGACATTCTGTCCAATAAAGGTCAGCCTACAAATATTGTTGGACATACGAGGTTATTAGCATATATGAAGAACATTATTACAATACTATCATATAAATCATTTAGAAGTGTCTTAAAAATTTTGGAAGCCTCTTGGAGAAGCTGTTCCGATTACTATGAAGAAAGGCAATTTTTATTGTTATTAATCGATACAGAGTCTGCCGCTTTTCAAGCATATATTTAAGTATGTAAAAATGTATACGTAAATATACCTGCTCTTATCAATAACGATTCCCTCGGGATGTTGCTAACTAACAGCAAACTCTATCAAACTGATCTGTAAAGTAAAAAAAAAAAACATTAAAAATAATTTAAGCACTTTATCAACAAGAAATATTCTCTAAATCGGAATAAGTTTTTTCTCAAATCGACCGCAGCACGAGCAAAGTCTAGCGCTAAGTGACGATTCCAGCAAGCGTTAGCCGCTCACCAATTCACACAGATACTCGCGCTAACTCACATAGATACTCAACTACTACACACACAAATACACAACTGCGCTTGCTCTCGCGCTCAGCCAACGCAGTTCCCCTGCTCAGCGGCAGCGCAGTGCGCGTTCCTCAGTCAGCAGCGCGACGTCGTGTGGCTCTCGCTGGCTGCGAGCATCCCAAATTGAAAAGTGAAGGAGCAGCAAGAAAAAAATAAAGAATCAGAAAAGTAGCTAAAAAGAACAACAAACAATTGATGGCATGAATGTAGGCAAGTAAGTAGCGACGACAACAGCAACAATGCCAGCAAAGGCCGCAGTTGCGAGCAGCGCCACCAAATGCTGATAAATTACTGCTTGGCAATTGGTGGACGCGCGCCACCGAAAAAGAAACAAGTTTTGAGATACACGAGCTGTGCGCGCTGAGAGCAACAATTGGGAGATGAAATGTGTAGATATGTATACTTGTACATGTGTATATGTATGCAGAGATATAGTAAATGCTTGGGTTCTAGTTTTTAAGGCGACTTGGCAGCAGTGCGACTTCGCTAACTTATTTTTTTTTTATTGTTTTTTATTATTAGTTTTTCCTCTGCCCCAACGCAGGATGTTGGGGGGCGTTGGGGTATTTATGACCAACAGCGCTCGCAGCAGAGGCAGCAGCAGTTCACAATGTCGTTTGGCTGCTGGCCAAATCGGGTTTTTCAGGGCGACGTCCTGCGTCTAAGCGTCGCTCACAGCGCGTCTCCCTCGCCTAAACAGTCACGGCGAGTTTAGAAAATGTGGCTTCATGGCAAACGGATGTGTCGCGCGAGATGACTGCTGTGCAGTGCTATCCCTTTTGTACACCTATGCATTACACATAAGTATATATGTATGTACATATGTGCATATATATCGTTATATATTTCTAGCAGTGTCTCTTCTTGTCTGCAGATGTGGTACCAGCGACTAAGATGGTTTTTCACAGCTAGCAGGGCGCGGCCTGCGATTTGATTCTGCCTTGCGACGCACGAGATGTGCATGACCAAGCAAAAGCTTTAACTTCGTATATACAGATATGAATATATGTATGTATGTATGTATGTATGTATGTATATTGTATATATTATATGCATCAATACTACGTGTTGGCTGCTGACGTCGTCGTTAGCTGGTCGGTCGTTGGTCCTTGTTTCGCTCAGGTGAGCATTAGCTACTCATATCCAACGCGCGTGTGGAGCGCGTTCACAATGCGCGTGCGTTCTGCTGCCACACATAACCTCGACGGGTGGTTTGCCCTCGCATGGCCGTTACTTGGTTGAGTGTGTGGGTGTTTGTTGTGCGTTTCTATGCAGGTGTGCATGTATGTATGTATGTGCGTGCATGTGTGTGCTCTTTTATGTATCTCTGCAGATGTTGAAGACATGGCGCAGGATTTTCGTCTCATTTCATGCTTCAGTGAGTTATGTGTATGCGGCATATATACATACGCATATCTATGTATGTACGTATATGTATGTATGTGTTTATATATGATTGCTTTTACGTAAGCTTTTATATATTTACTTTTATGCGCCAGTATATACATACATATAGCCTTGCATGTGTATACATAGAAATATGTATGTACATATATGTTAAGTTACCTTATTTACTCGGGCAAGATTCATGGAGGATTTTCTTCCATTTGGAATATGTTTATATACATAGATTATACATTATATATGTACATGTGTGTATGTATGTGGGTATAATGTGTGGCAAGACATCGTGTCACAACACGGTAGATAGAATTTATGTTTACTACATATTAATGGCTTGGTTATAAACATACATACATACACACATACATATAATACACTACAAAATTTACTTATTGTTTGATAGAGCTGATTTTATTATCTGTGATATGCGCTTCGATATTTTCTCCAACAGAGAAGGACCTTCACGTTTTTAGGCGTTTTTGAAGTTCTGATGAATCTCTAACAGATTTTTCTTTTAATCAGAAATACACAAGATGTAAGCCGTTGACTGTCGAAAATGACTAATTTTATTGATTGAGATCTTATAAGCGAGCTTATGATCCAGCAAATGTTAGTCAATCTCATGTTGAATCAATGTGTCTCGACGCCGCTCTCATATTTCCAAATCGACAAGTGACCTCTGGATTAATAACGGTTCATAGACATATACATACATACATATGTATGTATTTTAAGTGTTTATGTCGGTGAGCTCTGAACAGAAAATAATAACTCAGCGAGTATAATACTCCGCAGAGTAGCTGAAATTCTTTTGCAACCACGAGCCTTACTTCTCTGTTCTGAAGGTTATAAATGGAATTTTAGTCAGAAATACTCATCAAAAATAGTTTTGAAATTAAAATATTTTTTTTTTAATTTAATTTTAAGACATATTTTATTTTTATTAATTTAAATTTTTTGTTTTTGAGAAAAATTTTTTGGAAAAAATGGTTTAGAAAAAATAAATTTTGGAAACGATTTATAAAAACTTTTTAGGAGACAAGTAAAATTTTGAGAGTCTATTTTTAGGACAAAATTTTTTGAAAAAAAAATTGGGAAAGAAACTTAGGAAAAATAAATTTTAGAAAAAAATTGTAAGAAAAAAATGTTTGGAAAACAATTTTTAGGCAAAAATTTAGAATATTTTTTATTTTTATTAATTTTAAAATTATTTTTTTTTTGAGGAAAATTTTTTGGCTTTCCGCAGAGTAGCTGAAATTCTTTTTCAACCACGAGCCTTGCTCCTCTGTTCTGAAGGTTATGAAAGGACTTTTAGCCAGAAATAATCATCAAAAATAATTTTGAAATTAATTTTTGTTTTTTTTTTTAATTTTAGGACATTTTTTATTTTTATTAATTAAATTTTTTTTTGAGGAAATATTTTTGGAAAAAATGGTTTAGAAAAAATAAATCTTGGAGACGATTTATAAAAACCTTTTAAGATACAAATCAAATTTTGAGAATCTATTTTTAGAACAAAATTTTATGAAAAAAAATTTTAGAAAAAAATTTGTGAGAAAAAAAATATTTGGAGAACAAATTTTAGGCAAAATTATATATTATTAGAATATTTTTATATTTTTATTAATTTTAAAATTATTGTTTTGAGGAGAATTTTTTGGAAAATAATAGTCTTGATAAAACAAATTTTGGAAAATATTTATGAAAGCTTGTATCCTAAAGACAAATTTAAAGAATTTATTTTTAGGAAAAAAGGAAAAAGTTTTAAAAAATATAGAAAACTTAAATTTGAAAAAAATAGGTAATTTTTTTTTTATTTTTTATGAATTTTCAAATTATTTTTTTGAGAAAAATTTTTTGGAATAAATTGTTTAGAAAACCACATTTGAAAAATATTGAACACCTTTTTGGATACAAGTCAAATTTTAAGAATTTATTTTTAAGACAAAATTTGGAAAAAGAAATTTAGAATAAAAGAATTTGTAAGAAAAAACAGATTTTAGAAAAAAAAATTTTAAGAAAAATAAACTTTTGGAAAACGTTTTTGGGAAAATTGTAGATTTTTTTTGTGCTAATTTTGAAATAATTTTTTTGAGAAAAATTTAAAAAAGAAAATTGTTTAGAAAAAATAAGTTTTGGAAAATATTAATGAAAACTGCTTAGGACCGCTGATACTTAAATTATTTTGCCAACGCTTTACGAATAATCTGCTGATACCAGATGATTGATTATTCATAGTGAGTATTTGGACTCGATAAACTCAAAAACAGGAGACATAGACCTCGCTTAGTCCCTCAGGAATCTAGACTAATATTATTGAAAATATCATGAGATAATTTGTGTGCCAATATCTATGTTTGTACATACGTATATACATATGTATGTTTATATATTTATGTATATACTTCAAAAAAATTGTTAAAACTGATGCATCCAGCTCATCATGCTGACGCATTTAGTGCAGGGCAAACTGCTGTGGACATATGTATGTACATATGTACATATACATATGTATACATCTATAAACATAAATATGGATATGCTTTACGTACATATAAACATACATACATATGTATACATATTTACATACACATCCATGCATACAAACATTACTTGAACTCAGCTAGGTACATATGTATGTATGTATGTATGCGTTTTTCTGATTTCACCTCAGCTTTTGTTATGTACAAGTTGTGCTTTACCGTTACCTTAGCAACTGACCACCAATACTAGGCCACAAGCCAGTATCCAATCATCCAGCCAGTCATGGGTCGCTCTCTCAATTGGTACACCAGTCAGTCATTCTCAATTTTATCCCAACCACGACGAATATATTTGTTGTCTTCTTTGCACCCATATTCGCCACGAAGATAAATGCTGAACGTGGTATTGGTACATGAATAATTTAGTGAACATTTATTGATTGATTTCAAGTAGCGTCACGACGGAGCAAAAGCAACAGCGACAGGTAGAGGAAATATACAATATCTATATACATACAAGTATGTATACACTTTTAAGACGTGAAGACGTAAGACGAGAGCAGTGAAGATTTTTTAGCAACTGGAAAAAACGTTAAATTATTTATGTACATACCTATGTACATATGTATATATGTACATATGTATATATGTACATATGTAAGTATTTTTGTATACAATCGCCATGCTTGCCAATGCTGTGACTCCACCCAAATTTCTAGCCAAAAATCGTTTTGGAGAAAGTGATGAAAGAGAATCAATCAAAATTGAAATCCATTATGAATGATAAGTTAAGAAAGAAAAAAAATCAAAAATTCATTTAGTGGCTTCAGTCTAACTTAGAGCTAATGCTTATTGTAAGCGCTTAAGCGAATGAGCACACACATGACCATATTCATACATACATACATACATACATACAATGCAAAGACGAGTGGTTCTACTCCCAAGTGCGTTCGCCTTCTGCTTATGTGGCCATATACATTCATAGATATGTATGTATGCAAGTAAGTGCGAGTGTCTTTTATATCTTCGTGGATTCATTGTGGACTCCCAGCGTTTCACTTTGCTGTGGTTTTACTTTAAGTGCGTATATCTGTATATTTAGTAACTATAAACACCTAAGCATAAATACTTTATAGCTAATAAATACCATATGTGTATACCATACATTTGTATGTGTGTATGTATAAATATGCGTTTATGTGTGTGTGCTATGCGACTTCTAATGCAAAGCATGCACAGAAGTATCCATAATAATTTTTTAATGGTCAAGAGAACGGTACGCTAACATTTTTTCGGCATTTGTCTACAAGCACCAACGGCAACTAAAACAACAACAATAACAACAGCAAATATAAATAGCCAACATAGTTGTGGCAGTGACTGATCGTTGGATGGTGGGCTACATACAATGGACAATATTGTGGCATATTGCTGGTGACTTTGATGAAACAGTGTTGCCAGATGTATACAATATTATAAAAAAAATCAAAAAGCATTTTAAAAAAATTTAGATATTGTAAATTTTATTAGTATTAATTTTCTTGTTATTTTGGTGAAAAAGTGTTGCCAGATGTATACAATTTTATAAAAAATTTAGATATTTCAAATTTTATTACAATAAATTTTTATTTTCACATTTTGTAAAAAATTTATATACTTCAAATTTTATTAGAATTAATTTTTATTTTCATATTTTGCCATATTGCTGGTGACTTTGATGAAACAGTGTTGCCAGATGTATAAAATTTTATAAAAAATTTAGATATTTCAAATTTTATTAGAATTAATTTATTTTTTATAATTTGCCATATTGCGGTGCGGCCAGATGTATGTACAGGATTTTATAAACAATATTAAAATATTTTTTTAGAAATATTTTTCTTTTATTTGACTCACTTTGACGTAGTTTTTATTTTTTAGAAAAAATGTTTAGAAAAATAAAATTCTAATAAAAAAAAAATTTTAGCGTAAAAAATTTTTTAAAAACGGATTTTTTAGCAAAAAAAAATTTCGGAAAGTTTTGTAGAGAAAAAATTCTTAGAAAAAAGAAATTTTAATTCTTAAGAAAAAGACAAAGAGAAAAGTTTTACAAAAAAGCTTATTATGAAAAAAATTGTAGGTAATTTTTAGGATTTTTTTTTTTTCAAATGTTTGCTAATTATTAGGATTAAAATACAAAATCGATAAAAAATTGTAAGAAATAAAGAAACTTTTTATTTTTTTTTTCATTAATTTAGACATTATTTTTTCGGTAAAAGTTTTTGGAAAAAATCGTTTAGAAACAAATTTGGAAAAATAGGAAACAAAATTTGGAAAATATTTACTAAACAATTTTGTTTATTGTTTAGTTATATAATTCTCAACATTTTTGGTTAATTTCTTAAAAATTTGCGTTTTGTGGCAGCACCGTCCAACAATTGCGTGACTATACTTGGCCAACATTTCTGTTGTTCTTATTTTTGTTAGGTCGCGAATGGCATTATGATGTTTTATACTCACACACATACATATGTATGTATGTATATACCAAGTAGTAAATATCTCTACGATATACATATAAAAA
Source organism: Bactrocera zonata (assembly GCA_037783105.1). Classification (NCBI taxonomy): domain Eukaryota; kingdom Metazoa; phylum Arthropoda; class Insecta; order Diptera; family Tephritidae; genus Bactrocera; species Bactrocera zonata. The sequence goes on along the minus strand of JBAWJQ010003803.1, from coordinate 214,061 downwards.
TGTACATACATATGTGCATGTTGCTGCTGTTACCCAAATATGTAATAAAGCCGCAATAGGCTTTAATGATCATTCTCAAAAGTATTTATGATTATATGGTAGTAAGTACATATGTACATATGTGCGTACATAGATATCTGTCGCTGGTGATGGCCCCTCATGTTGGTTAGTCATTATCGGCTACTTTGATACTTTGATGAGACATAAAATGCTAAGCTGAGATTTGTTTTACCTTTTCTCCATCATTTATTGGTGCGTTTCTTTGTTTTGTAGCATAAATCTTCGGACAATTGGCAAACAAGTCACGTGCTGGCATTTGGATGCCAAATAGTAAAAGCGTACATATTTTCGTAAATGCCAGCTTGTATGGGTAAATAGCAGTTAGTACAAGCTTATACATAAATATATAAATGTATAGGTACATATGTATCTATGTATGCTGTGTAACTGAAGTTTGTACTGTGCAGTAGGCATTTGCATACATACAAGTACATATGTACATATGTATGTACATATAAGGCTGCTGCGAAATTCGTTAAATATTCATTGAAATTTATGATTTTCGCAGCGATATTACAGAAAGGTGGCTATCAATGGCAATCAAATAGTTAAGTAGAAGATACCCACCTCTCACTTACATATGTATGTATGTATGTATATCTAGGAATTTATAGAAGTGATTTTGAATTTATTAAAACTATTTTCAAATCACATTTTTTGGTTAAATTTGAGAGAAGCAATTCTTTACCATCTTCGATCAACATTTTTCTAGACTTTTCAAATTTATATGAAAGTATTTTCGATTTTTTGTTTTATATGCATAAAAATGTATGTATGTGAAGCTTACTACATAACCTCAAAGGAAATGCAATTCGACAGAATAGTAATCAACACTATAGTAACACTTTTAACAAAATTGACCCGGACAGACAAAATTAATATATTTAAATATAATCGACGTTAAACTGGACTCTTTAGCTAACATAATCGTGCCAACGCTTAATCCAATTTCCCACACACTAGTTATAAGTCTCGGCTGGGATAGCCTTCAATATATTCAGCAAATTTTGATTATTTTGGTTGATTTCGGAGCTCCATTCGTAAGATTGTCCGATTGTTTCGACGTCATATTTCTAAACCAACGTTTCGTCACCAGTTATGATACGTTTGGGGTCCTCCCCTACGTTGTCAAACATCTCTTTTACGACCTCTATTCGTCGTTGTTTTTGCAAAAGGTCGATATTTTTTATTACGAATGTAGCACATATATAGCATGTGTTGAGTCTATTCTCCAAAAGAGATGTTGAGATCCTCTGACATCCTAGCGACTCGAAAGAAGAAAGTCTTCTTAGACTTCATGAGCTTCACTGAAAGCTCTGTGTTACCCAAATACTTCTGTTCGTTATAAAGTAGACCCCTTAAAACCACTTATACAACACTTTTAATGATTTCGAAGACAAAATTCCACAGGAAACACAAAATTAAAAAAAAAAACTTGTTGTTCAACTTGGTGAAAATCGCCAGAGAAACTTTTGACCTCGTAAACAAATATCAAACAAGCCCGAACTATTTGATATATGGATATCAAACTTAGCGATTCGGTTTGTGCGTGCAGTTCAAATGAACCAGTCTAGGTCAAATTTAATCAGAAAAATTTTTAATTGTGAAGCAGGTAAGCCGCTCTTTATTGAATAGTCAACAACGCCAATTCAAGTAACAATCTAACATATTATACCAGTTAAAATGATTTATACCAGTTCAGCTCATTTATACCAGTTGTCTGTTCGATTCAACATTGTGCAAGTTATGGCGATTTCTAGCCAATTATACCAGTTAAAGGTATTTATACCAGTTTATTTCTTTTATATCAGTTGTCTGTTTGATACACAACTGTACAAGTTTTAGCGATTTCTAGCAGATTATACCAGTTAAAGTGATTTATACCAGTTTAGTTCATTTATACCAGTTGTCTGTTCGATTCGCCACTATTAAAATTTTGGCGAATACAACACAGCTAATATTGCTCTGATCAAAAAATATGATCGACAAAGCGCTCCCTTCATATGGCCAATCCAATTATGATGAATGAGTGCAAAATGTCCCAACTCACCACACTTAAACACACAAATTGACAAACAGTCGCTAATTTCCAAGAATTGCGCTGATTACACAACTTAGAGGATATTGGATGTCACAAGCAAATCAAACAGACAAATTTATAAGTCTCGCGATATACTATATAATACACGTACACATGTAAACACATACATACATACGTTCAGGCATATTGTATGTAAATAAACGAAGGTGTTTGCCGTTATACACGACGCTTAGGTGTGTGATTCAAGCATCTGCACGAGAGCGACGGTAATCGGCCGCAGATACCGGGATTTTCAGACACACATGCATATGTATGTATATATACATACATGGGTACTATATGTCTGTGTGTGTAGCACAAATAGATTTGTTTATTTTCAGATAAGACAAGGTATTTGTTTAGTGACAAAAGAATCTGTCAACACTAATATTATTTTTTACAGCTTGCTGGCATGCTCGCCGGTTGATGCCACAAACAACAACAGCAACAACAACAAATATAACTATTATACATACAGCCAGTCGCAGTTTGCGGCCATCGATAACTATTTGCTATGCATTTGTAGGTGTGTATGTGCCCTTATATCTCTAAAACCTCATAACTCCACACACACACACACACACCAACACTCATTTATCCGCATTTATTTGCTCACTATATTTGAGCTGATTAAATTGTTTACCGTTTGTGGTTCAATCGAACACCTTTCAGCGGCGCTGCACCACACCTCTGTCCTCTCCCCTGTCCTCTCACCAGCACCGCTAACCTCAACGCTCTCAACGCGTCTGCTGCGTGAGAAGAGCGTCGGCGGTGGCGGCGCAATCGTTGTGATTTGCTCATGGGCGCGGCGGCCGCGTTGTGGGCCTCCCAAGCTGTCGCCATAGTTTTATAGCTCTATTTTGTTTATTATTTATACTTCCATATTACTATTTCACCTTTTAGGTGGAACTGACGCTGCAGCCGCGCCGCGCGAGATAAGTTTCGTTGATATTTCATGTTCTTGCGCTTCTATTTCTTTATTTACTTTAATTTCAACGGTTATGGATTGATATCGAGGCGAATGCGTGTTTGCTGTATATGTATGTACATATGTATGTGTGTTTATGCATGGAACGCTGTGTGGCTTATTAGACGTTAGACCTTTTTATAGCCTTCAATCGGTTAAGCCATCTGCCCCAGATGCAAAAGTTTCATATCTCCAACTCATTGGAGTTTATTGAGCGCTCAGCAGCAGCGGCAGATAACAGTTTTGAAGTGGTTGAGTATATATACATATATATTATATATGTATGTATACATATATTCAGATATGTGAATGAATATATGGAGATATCTGGGTTTCTGTTTAAAATTTTTTATAAATAAAAAATACTTATAGATGAAATTAGGTAAGATTAATCTGGTAGACTAATGAGCCACGCATAAACCAGTTTTGGTCCTTTGCGAAACAGATGGAGGTCCATGAGGAGTAGTCATCCTTTAGGATGCCTGAGATTGATGCGAATTTTAGCAGACTCTGTGGCCTTACTATCGAGACCTCCCCCGTGTATCATATCGTGGGGACACCAGCACATGGCTTTTGCAATTTTGCACCCAGATAGATCGTTCTTTTGTTTCTTCACATTGCTTCTGTTCAGATGGTCGTATAGACGATGCATGGGTTTCGCAATGTTAAACACATTATGGACAGACTCGTCACATTTTGGTTAATGCTTTGAGTATAAATCGTGTCAATGTTAACTCGAACCACAAAACTGAATCTTTTGCAAATATCGAGTAGAGGCCGCAAAAGGGTGTTGAGGACTCTACGGCCCGAAATATGGTTATCTATGTACTAGATTCCTGTATACAAAAATTCATCAAGCTTCTTGGTTGCCTCCGGATCGAAAAGCCAGTAAACGGATCGATCAAACGCACTAAACGGAAGACGTTTCCAGTGTTTTAGACGTGCGTACGCTGCGGGAACCTAATATCGACTTGGACCACTGTCTCGTTGTAGCCAAAGTACGCAGCTGCCTCTATGCAGCAAAAAACCCACATCAAAATACACAAGGAAGGTTCGACGTGGAGATGCCGAACGATTTTCTATTCGACTTGCACTCCTGCTTCCTGACTCATCAGCAACTCGTTATGCGGGAACTATGGGACGGCATTTCAAGCTCCTTACGTACAGCTGCAAACGAAACCAGCAAACGGACAGCTGGTGCGATGAAGAGTTTCGTGTCGCACAATACGTGCGGAATGGGATGGATACCTGGAGTTGAAGAGGGAAGCGAGACGCGTTTGCAGACAAAAAAGGAGAGAGGCCGACATGCGTGAGTACGAAGAGCTCGACAAGCTGGCCGACAGGGGAAATGCTCGATAAATCTACGAAAAGATGCGGTAACTAACAAAAGCTTTCAAGACCGAAGCATACTCTTGTAGAACCCCCAGAGATGATATACCGACTGATGCTCAGAACATACTGAAATTGTGGAGGGAACACTTCTTCAACCTGTTGAATGGCAATGAAAGCTTAACACCATGAAATGGTGAACACGATTCCCCAATCAATGACGATGGAGCGGACGCAATAACAAATAAGTACGAATAATTGAAAGAACGGTTTGATAAGCAAAACTAAAATTTTCGAAAGCTTTATCACGTGGATTTCCAAAAAGTAGCACAACGGAATTATTCGTAAAAACCGGAACTTAGGCGTAAATAGTAAACAGCAAGTAAATAGTAAGTCATAACATACAAATTTCCGGATAGTTTACTAAAATTTAGCGCTAAACACATATTGTTGTATGTGTTTTGTATAACGCACGAGCGGACGTCAAAATATGATTCATAAATCGGAAAATCAAAAGTGCCGCCAAACTGAGTACCTCTATATTTATATAATTATGTAGATATACATATATGTATATTTCTATAAATATATCTCTTCATAGCCCACAAGCCAAAAGGTGAACTTGTCGGTGTCTGCTTGCGAACAGCATCCGGCCAACCGAACTTATCTCTTAACCTGTGTCTGGTGTCATTTAATATTTACTTTGTGTTGTTGCTTTTGTTGTCATAACAACATACACACTGAAACCAAACCCAAGTCCAAGCGCAGAGACATGTTATAGCCGCTTTTCAAGTGAAGTTGTCAATTGTGGTCCGAATGTCAAACACTCGGAACTCACAGTCGGCCGTAAAAGCACGAAAAACAAGCGAAACAACAACAACAACAAAAATAAATAAATAAATATTAAGACTTTGGTGTCGCTACCGTTTTGTTCTTCTTTTTATTTCACTTTTATTTTTAACGCCTTTGTTGTTGTTGTAATGCTTGAACCTGCGATTTAGACGCATTTAGTTGTTATATCTTCATTCGTGTGTTTGGCTTTTCAACTTGTAACATTAAGGTAAACATGTCGCGAGATTTTAGAATCCACCGGATGAGCAATGAAACCGGCACCTCAGTGAAGATAACTCATTCATAACTGCTTGCAAGCGTTTGTTGTTGTACCTGGTGTGGTGAGTCGGCTAAGATGAAACGCGAAAGCGCAATAAATATCAAGCGTGTAGAATGAGCCATTTCTTGTAAAGAGTTGTGAGGTGCTGCGGAGATGGTTTTGACTAACTTTGATCTCAGAGGTTCGCTCTACAAACCAGAGTCTCGAAAAACCAGCAGCAGACGAAGAAGAAAGAGTTGAGGGTTAGACAAAATACATCATGATATGAAATGTAGATTTTTTTGTATTTATTGTCGGACACAAAATGGGATTTGGATCTAGAAAATAAGCCGAAATTGAAAAAACCAAAATTTGCTGAAGTCATATTTCGAAGGCCATAATTACAATTTTTATTAAAAAATTGTATTATTTTGTTTTTTTTTTAATTTTTGTCGGTCCGGGTCAAATTTGATCCGATGTTATTTCTTTAAGGTAATGTATTCTTAGTTCAACTCACATCATGAAAAGTTATTTTTTCTCTTTTTTGTTTATAAAAGTTGTATCAAACCAAGTTCAAATAAGACTTAGCTAAGTTCGTCAATAGAACAGACACACACTGTTCTAAATTAGCGGTCCCACGGAAATTTTTGTGCATGTTTTGTCTATAAATTTCATGGCACATAATAAAAGGTCTCACCTTTTGATGACAAATTGTATAATTTCTGTGGGGAAGTAAACGAGTAAATATCATTATCCCTTCCTATACTTTCTTCATCTGATATTTCCGTTTTCGCTAACGTAAGATGCTGATTTTTGATGGTGGACCTGTCCACAATGTGACACCAATCTTCTACGAAATCTTTTCCAACGCTTTAGCTACATAAATCATTCGCAAAAACATTCTCTAAAGCATGTTATCTCCGTTTACGATTCTGCATCCTTTGATGAGAAACTCATAATGGGATCCGATGATAGATCGGATCATCTTTATGTCCATCACTTGAAAAAAATTTATGTATTTTTGACTCTCAAAGTTATGGTTGAGACCTTAATTCGACTGTAACCGGATAATATTTGATATAAAATCCATATCCACCTTCTTGTTCTTCTTCTTTAATGACGGAGACACCGCTTACGCGATTACAGCCGAATTTACAACAGCGCGCCATTCGTTTTTTCGTTTCGCTGTTTGGCGGCAATAGGAGATTCCAAGTGTAGCCAAGTCCTTTTATATCTGGTCTTTCTAAAGGTGTGAAGGCCGTCCTCTCGCAAGTACAGAACCGAAATCCCTCAAAGTTGGATTGTTCTCTTCCGGCCGAACAACATAACCTAGTCAGAGCGGTAGCGCTGAACTATTCCAAAGTATCTCGTACAGCTCATCGTCCATCCACTGCGGTATTTGTCGTTGCCAATGCAGTGAGGGCCATAAATCTTCCGCAGAATCTTTCTGTCGAAAACTCCTAACATCGACTCATCGGATGTTGTCATCGTCCATGCGTCTGCCCCATATAGCAGTACAGTTTTCTCTATATATTCTTGTTTGAACCGCTACACGAGGAAGGAACCAAAGCCATTTTTATATCGAAGAATATAATTCGGAGAGTTTCTAAATGCATTCTATCAAGAGGCACTTTCTTATTTATACGATGCTGAAGGAATTGTGGTAAAATAGGATAGAATAATGAATTTAAGAGGATTCGAAAAACTATATTCAAGTACTCTTATGTATTACATGAGCTCTTGGAACTGATAAGGCTTCTCTAATAAATATAAAGTTTTTAGGAGAAGGAAATAGCAAGCAGAGGCAAAAGATACTTAGCTCTACTTCCTTTAGTTTTCATTATCCGAAGCCAAACTTCCCAAAATTATGAATTATTTATTTCAAATGAAATTATACTCCAAGGGTCATCGATCAAATGTGACCCGTACTGTCAATGTGCTGCACCCTAACGCTTACGAACTCAAAGAAAGGTCAGTGAAGAACATTTCTACGAAGTGCAACCGAACAAATATTTCGATTTTCAGTACCTCAAACACGCTGATGAATTGACCAGCTGGCAGCCACTCACTCACTCACGAAAGCGCACTGATATTTGATACACACGCTGATGCAACACAGTTCGATCCCGCCACAAAGCTGTCTAAAGCAGTAAGTATGAGAGGAACGAGCAATGAGACACAGCATTTGCTTGCGTGAGGAGGGACAAAACTGCTGAAGCATTATTGTCATTTCCGACTTCCGATCGAAGTCTCGAATTACCAACCAGCCATGCCAACCACATGCAACTGTGTCAAAACGCTCGAACAGAAAGTGAAAAAGCAGGCATGATTAAAAAAAAGGGTGCGGAAAAAAATTGGACCGATCAGTTGCGTTGACCGGCTGAGTGAAATCGATGCGCTGAGCTGAGCGTCTTCGGTTGCGTTTGATTTCCACTTGATTTAACGCTTTTACCCACTTTTAGTCATAACCAAGGGAATAAAGGAAGGTGATGAGGGGAACCGAGAGGCCGCAAGGTACATATGGACAGAGATGTGATGCGTAATTCGATGCCATGCATTTATCCCTCGCTTACACACTCAATGCAACACGAAGACGAGCTCGCACAGACCGGCCGACAGCGCTACATCTCGTTACAGACACCCGGCGGACGGGACAGCTGATCACCGGTAACTTTTTTTTCGTTTTTTTTTTTACTGTTGCCAAGAGTCGTTAGCCGGTTCGTTAACTTGTTCTAAATTTGCTGCTGCCGCCGCCGCTGCTAGCTGGCAGCGCTGGCGGTCAATGGACGCAAGGAAGCGCAAGTGTCTGAACGACAGGTGCTTCGGCAAGGGATGCTTTGTGCCACCACCACCACCACCACCAAGAAGCGATGAGGGGTTGTTACTGTTGCTGTTGTTGGCGTTCTTTGTTGTGCAACAGCAGCGTGTCGTTGCAGTGCGTGGATGTTGCACCTTTCTGCAGCAAGTGCAGTGTTGCATGTACACGAGGGTTGTTGTTGTTGGTGTTGTCAGTAGTCAAAACATCCACAATCGTATAGAAGTGTGTATGCACACGTTTAGTCGCAAAGGACCTGCTGCAGCTTGGTTGCCGCTCATTGTTCTTGCCACGTCGTGGCTCCCCGCTCCACACCTTTATTGGCTTCCAGGACGAAATGTTCACTGTGTTTACCCAATATGTACAATTAGTTAACTCGTTTGTTGTTATTATTACTATTGCTGTGTGCTTCGTTTGTTTGTGGCAGGTCTGGATAATACCGTTCATTCAACCGTTACTGGCATTATATGTTCGTGTGTGTGTTTGTATGCGTCCGTGTGTGTCATTGCGGCATCCGAGCGTTTCAACACTTGTTCGTGCGGGGATCATTGCTTCGTCTCAGTTCAGGATGCGCATACTTTTTTCTTTTGTTGTTGTTTCTTTTTTCCCACTTTGTTGCACGTCAGATCATTGAACCGTCTGTCGTTTGCTGCTTTAATTTTTTAATAACACACTTTTTTTTACTACAAAATTACAATTAATGATAGTCATAGTTTGTAAAAACGGGCGGCCAATGTCAGCTGTTGGTCTTTTGCTTGGCGGCGAGTTCATTAACTCAAGACAAGGAAGGCTCGTTACGAGCACTTGTTACTAGCAGAGAGAACGTTCACCTACAAGGGTTTTGTGTAGAGCAGCTGCGGCTGGAGTTCGTAACGCGCCTTTGAAGCTCGTGCCCCTCAGATGAGCATCGGGATTATCTCTTCCAACATTAGGGAATATTTTATACAACAAAAGTACTCCCCAATCTGCCGAATGTACGCCACAGTGGGTTCGGTGGAACCTTGCACCCTCACTGCCACCGGTAATATACCACAGCACCGAATATTAGAGTAGCTTGAGACTAAATGCATATTTTAACCGATCTTTAGTGCAAGCTTTTAACCCATGCAAGATTTCGCTTTCTAATAATTATGTTCTTTATTCATTCATAAGAGATTCTGCGATTTCCGGAGCATAAAAGGCTTTTATCCCTACTGAACTTCAAGTGTTAATCGAAGACAGGCAGACAGATTTCGATAAAAATGCATATACTATTTGGAGGCGACTTAAATCCCTTATTTGGGTAACTTACGTAAGCCAGCTTCTAGATTTTTCGTGGGTTGAGTTTGCAAGGAAAGGCAGTCCTCCCCTAATAACATCAGATCACGCGGAACGCGGTTCTGTGAAGGTCTAGTACTAGGTGACTGAGCTTCATGTGAGCTTGGTGACCCGAGCCGACTTAAGTTCTTTAGTTGTGTATTTTACGTAAAGCAACCTCATAATTTTTGGAGGGATGAACTTTCAAAGAAAGGCAGTCTTCGCTTAATATCAGCAGATCGAGAATAAGCTGGAACTTCGCGGTTTTGTGATGAACTAGCACTGGAAGACTGAGTTTCACGTGAGCTTATGGTAAAGAACGCAATTCAGAGATGATCTAGCAGTAGAAGACTGAACTTCACGTGAGCTTGGTGAACGTTGGTCAAGAACCAGCAAAACCCTTTTGGGCCAGAGTGTATATATATATATATATTTTCCCGTAGTTCCTAGGTGGAACATTGTGGCCCAGAGTGTAATACAAGTTTATCTTGTCCAGGTATTGACATTTTAAACTCTATCCATAAGATGAGATAAAAAATTTTGATAGAGTAAAAGATTTCAACCGCAGAACTACTAGTAACAAATTAGAATCAACTCCATAGCTGCTCCATGAGTATTCGCTTGCAGTAAACTGAGATTACATCACATTTTTCTTCGTTAGATCCGGTCGAATCGACTAACTCGATTACAGCCGCCACCACATATTTGTAATAGACTCAAAGTGCTTCGACGATGAGGTTCTCCTAAGCCATTTTTATAAAATTGACAGCACAAAAGGCCAGCTCTTAATTATTGAAGTGGGTTCATAGGGATTCCCGAGATCTTGGTAGCAGAAGTCAGCGCGGCAACCAAACAAAACTCACCGTTAATCACATCGGTATGATATTGTAATTGATTGCTTCCAAAGACCGGTTCATATCCAGGATTTTTTAAATTTTATATATCAAAGAATTCTTACAGTAAACTCTAGAAACTATAATAATACAGATTCTCCATGCATAGGCAGTTCAATATTAAGGGGGTATTTTAGTCTAGAAATTTAAAAAAATCGAAATTTTTTTATATTTTCAGAGTTCAACTATTCAAGAATATGTGTACAAGAGGATTTTTCAAAATTCAAATTATTTTCGAAGATATAGGCATTTTTCTGACCCGGCATCCAAACTGGTTCGGCCGGAACTAATCGAACAAAAGACATTAGGGAAACTTTAAACGCGTTGTTCTCAAAACTGACTTTTTGGAACGATACCCACGATTTCTCAGGTTCTCCTGGACCGATTTACTTGAAATTTTTATAGAGTCTTCTTTATAGACTTGTCTATGGTTGGAACTAGCCCCATCCCTAAATTTTAATTTTTATTATTTTTAAAAAATTCGAAATAGTCAGAAAAAGTGATCCAAAAACACCTTTTTTAAGCATTCACCATTTTTTGAAAAAAATTTTTCCCCACTTTTTCGTAGTTCCAGCCATTGCGAAATTATTCTAGATTAATAATATTTTTTTCTTTTTGGTTTCAGATAACCAGGAGGGTTGAAATCAGTGGTATGGTTACGGGGAAATTATTAGAGACCCCCCACTTCGTCAGCTCAAAATTTTTGAAATTTTTTACTTTTTTAGTTTTTAATTTTTTTCTCTACTCTTCTAAAATTAACAAATAACTGACAACAATGGATAGTAAAAATATTAATTGCCTTTTTTTACGACACTTTAAAAATTACCTGAAATTAATGCTTCTAGACTAGAATGCCCTCTTAAAGGTCCAGACATACTATTCTCAAAGATGAATTTTTCAAAGTGATCCACTCATTATTATGTTGTTTTATAGAAAGGTTACCCTTTCACAAATTTTTCCAAAAATTTCAACTTAACTGTATTCCAAAAAGTACATGTTGTGCCCCCTACTACAAAGACTTACCTAGACCCAGCATACGAGTATTGATAAAGATCAATATACTCGTATTGCTAGGTTCTGGCGAAGCGATGTGATTCCTATGACTTCTTAGTCTATATGAAGTCTTGTCGTTGGAGAATCGATATCAAATATCAAGAGTGCGCTCGAGTTTGTCAATGCTATGGTCTATCAAAAGGCCGTAAAATCTTCAAAAAAATATTTAACCACATTTGTCAAGGCTTTAATCCTATAGGTGATCTCAGATATTGCTAGTTTTACTGATGTGTTATGGGTGGTAATCTACAGAAATCTCAAGTATAGAAAGAATAATAAGAAGCCTTTTATACGAAATATCATATTCTTACTATTAGGTTCTCTTTAATCACGACTCATCATCTTTCTACCAACCTGAGACACAACAATGATTCACAGCCTTAGTATTTCCTCAATAATTTATTACCAGTTGATTAGCTCGCTGTAACCACAAAATTGTTCTCAATTAAGTGCTCTTGGGCTTCCGCTAAATCTACCGAAAACTACCATGAATCGGAAATCCGAAGACTCAAACATGAAGATTAATCAACAAATAGAAGTACCGAAACGAAATCGTTGGGGAAAGATAATAGGATATGTAAATGGCTTTGTGGCAACTTCCTTAGGAACGTTTGACAGATTTTCAAACAAAGTAGAGCGCATAAAATGAAGTAGCAAAGAGCAGCAGATCAAAGTGTGCGGATAGACGGATTTCCGGTCACCACATTACACTTTCCACTTCTACTATCTTTTGCTACCTAAGTAGCTCGATTAAGGAAATATATTATGACTGTGTGGCCATAAAATGTACCCCAACACATCCGCTGCCATCTCACAGTGCACTTCATAAATATACTCACTTCCACATCTTATAAATATGCAAAATTGTCACTTAGTCACCGAGTGTTAAGCCAAACAAATAGTTCCCATCATCACGGATGTGTGTGTGTGTGTGTGTGACCTTACTGCGCTGGCGAGTGATTGTGCGCGATTTCCAATAAGCAAATGCATCTAATTAACCCCTAGATGATCCTTCCGTCCGAGCGCATTGCCTTCGAGCGGCATAACATTAACCGAACACATTTGCATGAATTACTCTCTAGCCACACACTCTCACTCCCTAGATTGCGTAGATCGTTGCGAGACAAAAATATTTTTTCCACTTTATAGAATCGCAAACAGTTTCTGTCATTTCGAAGCGTTTCATTTAATTTGTCTCCATTTCAATTTAATTATTTGCATTTTGTTTTTGTTTTCTACCGCATTTCACGTTGTTGTCGTGTCGGTCTCATGTAAGCGTCTCCGCATATTTATGACGATCGTTGGGTTTAAGCTCCTCGTAAATACTTGCACTAGACTAGGGACTGTTTACTTGTATCTCGACTAAAGGGTCGATTAAATTAAATGAGCGTTCGCATAATCTATTCGCATTTGCATAGTTTAGCAAAGCTCAGCTCGGCTCGGCTCAGAGAGGTCGATAGTCTGACTTTTGGCGGCTCAACGTTAGGGGGATGTCGGCGTATGCGCCTCTTAATCGATGCCGATCGTTGGGGTGAAATTATGCCAATGATCGTGCAGTTGAGGTGTGATGAGTGCGTATAAATTAAATTTTATATAAAAACACGAGGAACGAACGAATTAACTTAGTATGAGACGGCTATTAATATAATGGAAATTCTCGAATACGATAAAGAATAAATAGAGACAGTCTCTGTTTCTGAATTGCAATTAAGTGACCAGTGGCTAAATATTGATAAAAAGCGGCAGCTTTTGAAACTTAATCTAAAATATCAGCCATTACGAACGAATATTATACCTTTGGTTATTGTAGTAATTTCTAAAGATTACGCATGATCATCCTATGGCATACCGCAGAAACCCGATCAATTCAAGGATAGCAGCAAGAAAGACTTCAATGATCGGACTCCTTTGAAACTCAGTTCTAAAAGATTGCGTATTTAAAAATAAAACAAAGAAAGTTTTCTCAAATTCGGTAAATAAAGTCCGACTTAGATGGCATTTGGATCACCAGAACTCCATTACCTAATACATTGAGATCCAGATTACCTCTCAAATTAACCATGTTTAGGAAATGTCTAGAGCAGGACACCAGGGAAACAATGGAACATTCTTGTGCCCTTGTTCCGCATTGGAAAGACTACGCTGTAAGCATCTTGGGTCCCCATGGGAGGATGCACTGGAGGAGGTATCAATAGTGAGGCCGCAGAGTTTGTTAAAATTCGCGTCCAGCGCAGGTAAAGTATAACTACTCCTCTTGAACCTAGCAACTAAACTCCATCTGGTATCGCAAAGGACTAAACTGGTCTATGCGTGGTTTAGTGGCCTAGCAGATTAAGCTAACCCAACTATATTTAAATGCCAATTTGGTGGGAAGATGACACACAGTCGTAATGGAAGCGAACCAAGAGCAGATCAAAGAAAAGTTGGGAGTAAGTTAGGTGGAGTAGTGATGGATGACTTCAAAGATATATACGTATAAATCCGGTGTGACTTAGTGGAGGATCGGGAAATGATCCACACAGTACTGCTAAGGAAGTAGAACAAGAAGATGGCTATTACTAATACCGGACGACAAGGTATATATCAACAATAGTTTATTGTTAGAAATAGTCGTAGGGGAAGCGAACCAAGAAAAGATGAGTACATGTAGTAAGCGATGACTTCAAAGAAAGAGACAAAACTGTGGTTACCTATATTGGCGAACTGGGTAATCTGGAGGAAGTTGCGAAAGCAATGCTTCACCCAACTGTCTTGTCAAGGAATAAGAAGGATAAAACTATGCTTATACTTATTAGCGGATTGGAAAACCTAGAGGAAGTTGCAGAAACAAGGATCTACAAAGGACTGTCATACGAAGGAAGAGTAAAAGAGAAAGAGAATGGCAGTTATTTATACAGGACTACTCGGCACGTCTTCTAATATTTTCGAAAAATGTCCAATCTTACCGCATGAATCATCATTGAACAGTGTCCAATTATAATTCCAACAACCAGTTAAGGATGGATTTTGCTGAGAGCGAAAATATAACCTTTTCCATTTACCCTAGGACAGAAAAACATTGCGACTGCACTGTAGTTAACCATCCTCAGATGTTTGGTCACAGCTAAATACAGTAGTGAGCCACAAGAAGCCAACGGAGCTCTTATCAGTTCTCATTCTGCAAGTATTTCGACGAAGCTCAGCAGCCTTGCAGTTTAATACACAACCGCTTTGGCCTCGCACCCAAATCAGTCCAATATTATTCAACTTTATAAAAAGCAAGATTCAGGGGCTACTTATCATCTCTAGACAGCCTTCAGTATAACACATCGTCGTATCTCAAGCTCAGATAAAAACATAATATCAACCGACAAACCGTGGCTTAGCTTATCGCCTTCCGTTTATCAAACCACTGCAGTGTCTTCGAAGCGGAGATCACAGCAATTAAAGAAAGTTTTGTTGTTCTAACGAGAAACAAGGAGTATATTTATATACTTAGATAGCCAAGCGGCTTTGAAATCACTAAGGTCTCCCAGATCTCTTAATTGATCTAACATAATATTTTACGATAAACCTGCAATGGGTTCCGGGACTTAGTGACATTCCTTTATACAAATACCTCTGGCTACTTGAAGATTTTTAATCGACGAACATGTTATAAATTTAGCTGAGTCTTCGTGAAGTCAATCCCTGACTTGCTCAACAACCAGGGGAGTCCAGCAAGGGCGACATATGCCGATTATTAAAATTCAGAAGGAGTCACAAAGGAACTCTTCTAGGTATGCTAACAGGTCACAAGATCTGTAACATGCCAGCAGACTAGGAACGCGATGTAATATTATAGAAGCTGTCAGGAAATAGAAAAAGAGGAAACTAAAGGGTGATCAATTTCGAAGTTCCCTAGAACATTCTTTGGCATTAATTTTTTCATGATTATCTCTTCCAGATGTTGGCCATGGCTACGTCTCAGATAGTTCAATTTTCGATGACCCGTTCCAGCATTATGATTAGTAACACGAGAATGTCACGGGTGATGCTTTGCTTCAAGGCCTGATTCGAAGCGGGATTGTCCGCACAGTCTTTAGACTTTACATATCCCCACAGAAAAAGTCCAACGGTGTGAAATCGCTTATTCTTGGTGGCCACACGACCGGCTCAAAACGTGAAATTATCTGCTGACGTTTTCTTAATAAATCCATTGAATGATGCGATATGTGGGAAGTGAAGACGTTTTGTTGAAACCAAATGTAGCTGAGATCACGAGCTTCAATTTCAGGCATCAATAATTCGGTTATCATGACGCGATAACGGTCGTATTTTCTACACTGCGTGCTGGACGTAGTCTATTCGGTCGAATATTATCCAATTAGGAATGTTGGGTCTGAAGTTAGGTGAAGGTGTTGCATATAGTACGCTCAGTAGGCCGATTACGTTGACCATTAGGAACGATGAAGTCTCTCTTCGTAGTACATACAAATGTCAATCACATCATCGACATGTCCGGACAAGGGTCAAGAACCGCAACTCGCCTGCTAACCGCTCGAAATTTAATGGACAGCCGTGCAAACCAACTTAAAGACTATAAGCTCTACAGCCACATGATGACCAAACGTCACAGCTACATGTTACAATCTTCCGGCTGCTGGCGGCGTGGGCGTAAATAAATATACGAACGACTGTACAGCACACTACCTGCACTTAGAATGCTAAGTTCATGTGCGAGCGCAAAATTTATCTCAAGCATTTCCTCTGCTTTATGATGAATTCGACGAGATCGGCATACAAATCGTCGAATACGCGCCGGCTTGAGCTAGCGCATTTTTATGCATGCGGGCGTAAGTAAATCTCAGTGCGCACATGCGCATTAGGATGACAAGCGCAACAACAATAAAACCGCGAAATGAAAAAAAAAACGAACATAAGAAAGAAATAAAAGAAAAACTTTCGAATAAATCTTGACATGAGATGCCATTAAATTGGTACTCGTCGACTGTGAAGACAGCGGCACGCGTAAATCTACTATGCCCGCATTCACACTTTCGTGTTCGCTACGCCGCGTCGTGGCAGCTTTCGGCTTTCGTGGTCGCGCCAAGTGTGGGAGCCGCAAGACGAAGGCAGCGAGACGCGACGTCACATCGATGCGCAGGGGACATCTTCTGGAGTCGACGGCCCGCCAGTTTTTCCGTCACTTGCTGCCGCAGCCGCAGCCGCTGCTGCCACATTAAGTGGCGCATACAGTGTTGCATACTAATTACGCGCGCGTACGTTCGGTTATTTGCGTGACGCGAAGCGATGGCGGGTGTTGGGAAGCGTTTTAATAGATGACCGGCTTCGCTAGATGTTGATGGAGGCTATGGCTCTGGCTCTTGCTGCCGCTGTGACTGTGAACCTGTGGCTGTCGATGGCTGAGACTTTGAGATGTGACCGCGTGAAATGCCGTGGAATGCTTCGGATGATGTTGATGGCGATCGGCGCATGATCAGCGAGCGCGCACATGTAATGGTAACAGTTACAACAAAGTGTCTACTAATCGCCTGTCATCTCTGGTGCGAATTCGAAGCAAAAAAAAAATGTGAAAAAAAGAAACACAGTTAAAACGAGACACTTAAAAAAAGAAAAACGAAGCAAATGCTGCGCATGCGCGCCACTTTCAAGTGATCGGTAGCCATATCCAAAGTAGTTTCACACCGACAGCTAACAACAACAACTGCAATTGATATATGTATGTATGTATATGCGTGTGTGTGCTCAAGTACGCCCGCTGACATTTGTGGGAATAGGATGAAGGCCTAAAGCAGAGTGGCATTAATTTTATGGCCGAAACGTGAGGATGCCACATCAAAATGTTCACAAGGCAAACAATTGTTGTTGTTTTTGTTTTTAACGTTTTTGCCTACCTCTACAGCGCTTTATTGCTATTTTTGTTGCACTTGCTGTGTTTGTTGTGTTCATTTACATCGTTGTTGTTGTTGTTAACGCAATTGAATTATCAACTCGCCTTGGATTTTGTGTTTGCGTTCGTTTGGTTTATGACGACACAATCGATTCACGATTTGAACGAGCTCTTTTCAGGCTACACTCATGTTGTTGTTGTTGTTGTCGATTTTATTTTATTTTATTTTTTCATTTTTTATTTTTTTGTAGACAATTATTATTCCGCGCTTGCAAGCAGCACATCGTGCGTCTGATGCAACGAACGCTGCCGAGATCGTTGCGCAGGCAATCGTTCGGCCGATCCGTTGCGTGGGCCCGAACGTACACACGAACCGGCGTCGCGTTGGTGTTGCAAGCGAAATGCGTTGCTGCACACATCCTGGAAAGAGGTCAACATGCTGCTTGTTCATAACTTTTTATTGACTTGTTGTTGTTTTCATGTGGTGTTTTTGTATTCCCTGCAGTTTTAACAATTCCTGTCAGGTCGTTCGTCCGCTTGTCCGCTCGGCATCGCTTAACAGTTCATTGTGTTTTCTCATCAGGTGTGTGTTCTCTCTCGCATTGTGTGCCGTGTTTATTGTTGTTTGTGGTTAGGCCGTGAAATATGAGACCTTCTGTGAATTTCATTTTATCCATGGGCATCCGAAGCGTCGCACTGTTGGCCAACACGGCCACCAGCCTCACTTCGTGTAGTGTCAATTTTTACAGTTTGTTCTGTTTTGTTGTTTTTTATCGTCTCTTTGTTTTTGTAATTGCTATAAATACATTCGCCTGAGATGCACTTGGCATCTGATGAGGCACTTGTTTGCGGTCGCCTGTGTGCGCATCCTGAGGAAGTCAGGTGTTTAATTGTTTCCGTATAAATTGATATCTTCATTTTTTTCTGGTTGATTCTGCTTAAGCTCATAGCTGTCCAATTGATTTTGTTGTTATTTTTTTGTTGTGCAATGTTGCATTGTTTATTCGATTTTATTACTTTTTTATCTGGGGATCAACGCTGAGCCTTTACTTTCGGCTTCTTGAATAACTTGTGAGAGAAAATGTTGGGAAAAATATGCTTAGAATTAAATATTCGTAAAATATTTCGAGGACTCTGGGAAAATATGTTATCCCGGAAGGAAACTGCAGAGACTCTATAAAATATATATATACCATATATATGATCAGCGTAACGAATAAGTTAGCAGAAGAGAACCCTTTTTGAGTGGATGTCTTAGGTCGCCAGGCCATAAGTAGACGTATTGTGAAACTAACGAGATTAAAACTTTGTATTCGCATAGAAGACATAGTCTCTTCTCCACTCCACTATATTTATAACATGTTTGTGGATTAAATATCTACAAATAGCCAGAGGTATATAAATTTCCTCGTTTTCGGAGTCTAATTGTCTGGTGGTGGCTGTTCCGGCTAGTTCAGCTGTTTACCAATTTCCAGAAATATCACTATATCCTGGAACCCAAAGCAGCTTTATCGTGAAATAGAATGTTAGATCTACTGGGAGATCAAAATATTCTTTCTCTATTTTTTATGATCTGTATTCTATATAAATTAATTTCTTGTTGTGAGCACACTCTTTATCGGAACAGGAAAGTTTTCTCTAATTGCTGTGATTTCAGCTTGGAAAACACTGCATGAAGTCCAATGATCTATCCCTAAAAATGGTTACCTTTGTGTCTCTGTTCACTTCACTTCTTTCTCACTATTCTTCTTATTATTTCGAAAATTCGCGGATTTGGTCCTCTTACTACAATTAACTAAACACTCGTTCCCACTAAATTCACAGCAACCATATTCATAAACTGGACGAGGAAGTAAGGACCTTAATATAGCTGTCGATGATGTTATAGTTCCGAATGTCATTAATCCTAAGTTTTTGGTGTGACACTTAACAGCTTGTCCTCCTTTACTTCTTAAACGAACGCGATTGTTGTCAAAGTAAAGAGTCGCAGCAAAACGATCAATTCGCTAAGAAAAAGCAGACGAGGAAGCTTCAGACATGCCAGACCACTGTACTCCGAACTATAACGGTATGTCATTTTATGTGTCCAATCGAACATCTACACAGTGAGGCCTGTATGATACCAGTTAAGGAGCATAATGAACTCCTCTCTAAGCAGTTTCTGCTGTCTCCGTATAAATACCAGCTTGAAGCAGAACCGCCTCCTAGGAGCATCAAGAGGTCCTTCCTCAACTATATCGATGACATAAGACAATACGATGGCCAGGCTTCGGACGCAACTAACTTCAGACATGCACTGAGCGCCATTCGCACTGGAGACATAAACGTACTCACCGACTCCCTCTTAGTGAATAACGTACTTCAAATCAAAAAACCACCCATTGCAGATGACAAGCTCGAGTTGCCGCGAGAATCGAGAGTGACCCTAGCGCAGTGTCGTTATGGATACTCTAGCAGGTTAAACTCCTACATAACCTGAAGAGACCCCGATATGTCCAGTATGCAACGAATCGCCGCATAACTCTAACCACCTCTTTATATGCCCAGCTAACCCCAAACATCTGACATCCCCGTCCCTATTGTCCGACAAGGTCGAAACCGCACGTTTCTTGAGCCTACCGTTGGATGACCGCGATGACAAATTATCTGAACTTTACCAACCTAAAGGGGAAGATATAACAGTTAAAACAGCGACAACAATAGGACTGCCGGGTTTGGCGTTGTTTTAAGAGCTTCACTACAGCTGTTCTTTGTGAGCTTTCCTTACATTATTGGCCGTAGCACTCATTTGAGGATCCTTCCTTTATCTAATTTTGCTTTCCATGAGTATTATTGGTATTATTATTGGTGAAATAGACGTGGCTTTAGCTGAATATATGTAGATGATTTAAGAACTATATTGAGGGTGCATATTTAAAAAAAAATAAATCTTAATAATGTGGAACACGTGCGCTTCCATGCCAAAACGGTCTGTATTAATTTCGATTTTCTATCTTAAGTAGTTCCAAAGTCATAGCCGATACACAAACCTTTACCATCTTTGCAAAAAAGGATTCTCACAAAGGACTATCCATCGCATTTCATTATCATTCATTAAAATAAATATCAAATAGTAATAAATTTCGTACTAAATATTATACATTAAATATATATGTACATATATTTGTACGGAAATACTACAATTCTTCAATTATTTATAGCAAATTTATGAAATCAAAAGCTCAGCAATGCGTTGAAATTGGGTTAATTCATTAATTTGTAAATTTATTGCCACGATGATATGCCTAAATTATTATGTCTCTTATCTATCAAAGCGTTCACATTTATAAAGCTACTGAAAATTCGTTCCATTAATATGCAAAGTGCGAAATCAACTCACCGCGGCGACAATTCCCAACCAAATTGTGTGATAATACCCGAAGATTGTACTTTAATGTACAGTGGTGGGTAGCTAGTTGGAAGCGCAAAGCAATAGTGAATACATTTCTTCAAAGAAATAAAAATATTTGTTTTTCATATGAGGGAGTACTTCAGCTGCAAAAGAAAAACGAAAATTTTGCAAAACAGGCAAACCGGCAGTAATTTTTTAAAACCGTCTGAAAAATCCGTCTTCCGTAGGTTATCCTGTTGAAGTTAGCATTCACATTCTACTCGAATTCCTGGACTTCTAATTGGTTATTGCCTTTGTATAGCTTGGAAACAAAGAAAAAAAGTTATATCTGAGGCATATAGTAGATGAATCCAATTTGACGACGTATGTAGACGTGAGGCCGTTGGTTGTCATGCTGGAAGAACACTCTTTTCTTAGACAAATGACACTGTTTTTTCTGCAAACCGTTGTAAAATAGGTTCCATAATTTGGCAGTGTGATTG
This sequence comes from Bactrocera zonata, assembly GCA_037783105.1. Lineage (NCBI taxonomy): Eukaryota > Metazoa > Arthropoda > Insecta > Diptera > Tephritidae > Bactrocera > Bactrocera zonata. Next base: position 192,733 of record JBAWJQ010003803.1, on the reverse strand, counting down.
GTCTATACCTGAAAGGATAAGAGCTAACAGTTTTTTCGCCTTATAAATTTCAGAGAAAGAGTACCTATACATTTCCTGCTGATAATACGTTTTTCGAACGGTTGCAGAGGGAAGTTTAGGGTTTGGGAAATTTTTGAAATTCCTCTTGTGATAAATAGATTAAACATATTCTGATATTGGACTCACTGACAGGTCAACTCCACTTGTGCATACTTTGGGTTGCTGATCACATTCAAATACTCGGCAATAAAACAGCAGACGAGCTGTAAAAGTCAGGAGTATTACTAGAGGAATCTAAGGCAGATACATATAACACCGTGCCACCTAGGAATGATCAAGACGGATTTCAACACAAGTTGAACTAATAGCTAAGAACAGATGGAAATATATAACCAAGTGCGAAGTAACGAGGTAGATATGGCCAAAATATGACGAGACAAGCACAAAAGGCTTATGAAAGACTTATAGCTACCATAACCAGGCATTGGCCATTTGGAGAACATGCGCTAAAAATGGGTCTGTCCTTTAACAATATCTGTCGTGACGCGAAAGGAGTAAGGAAACCGTTCTACACTTCCTCTGTGAGGTCCCATCTCTGTCACAAACCCGACATAGAACTATTGGAATCCCTTGAATGTCTATCTATGAAAAGCAAAACCGAGTTGAATAGCTTCGTTGAGGGTACCGAATGGTTTGAACAGTACGATGAAACAGGATAACAGGATTTAAAGTTTTTGAAAGCACCCTCTATATCAAGGAAAGTCCTAACAGTAAATTTCTTAACCTTAATAGCTTCCTCAAGCTATCACACGATAGTATGCAGGGCAGTATTCACCGACTTGCTTTTACCATAATCATTTTGCGTTCCTGATTAATAGTCCCTCGGAATGCGCCTCATTATCTACCAGTCCATCAGTATCTGCAGGGTATTTATGAAAAGAAGGAAGGGAGGTTGATGGGCCTGAAGTCCCATAGATAGCAAAATTTAAAGGACTTATGAATATTTATCAAAATGGCGCATCGATCTGAATACAGTAACCGTGGACAGCAGAGTTTGGAAATCAAGCATCGATCAACTACGCTCAGATGGTCTCTTCTTCCAAGTATCAAACAAATTTCTAACAAATATCGTACAACCAAAATCCGAAGGTGTCCCCAATTAGCCGTCCTCAGCTGTCTACATACGATATATGTATAGTATTTAGATAGATAAATATGCAATTCTTAGTAAAAAAATCATATTTGAAAGCTGGCGCTTTTGACGTCGCATGATAGTAAAGGAAATGTAAATAAAACCCCTAAGAACGAAGAAGAACCCACAAACGGCATTTGAAAACCACGAGCAAACAATTTTTTTAGACTCTTTTGCCTTACTGAAACAACAAATGATAACACATTCGGAGTAAAGTGAAAAAACAGCGACTCGGTAATCTGCGCATTCCCACGGAACAGCGCGCCACACGCCGTGGTCTTCGGTACGAGTACCGTTGAGCTGCGAGCAGATAAGGCTAAGCGTTTAGCAGTCATTTAATTACAACTGCAAGGCTGATCACTTTGGCGGTGGCCGCAAAGCCTAGCAACACGATCACCGCAGCAGATCGGCGTGAAGGGGTGCCGATCATGGGGATGGGAATTTCTGTGCATTCATGGACGCTGACGGCGGGGCAAACGGCCAGGCGGGCGGCATATCACGATAGCGCGACTTGGTGACAAAGTGTCACGTTACGCGTACGTTCGTTCGTGTACGTCGCTCTCTATACACGCCGTCGTCGTCGTCGCAACGCAGCTCTCGCTACCGTCTGTTCGGTTGTAGTATGTGTTCGTATGTCTGTATGCGTGCGCTCGTTACCTTCGTTTCGGAGTGTTACAATTTGTTAATTTATGCAAATTAAGTGATTGCTGCACTTTATTTACGACGACTTTTAGCTACTTCGCTTCACAGCGCCGCTCATACGCGCAAACCCTTCGCCACGGCGTTGGAACTCCCCCAACGGTCGGTGCTATCATCAGTGGTTTTACCTTCGGTGCAACTTGCATGTGTAAGCATATGTATTTATAGATAGATTGTTAATGTGCGAGCGAGGTCGCTTAGTATTCATGGGCAATCAGTGAATTTTGCTCTCAATACATGTTTATGCCTTTTTATTGCATTGACTGCAGCGCTTGATTTTGTTGTTGGAAAAACTTTAAGAAAGTGTTCTCAATACATAAATTACATTGAAAATGCGTATAAAAAGTTTTAAATAATTTTAGACAAAATATTAGTATTGGTAGCAGGCTGTGACTCAAGCCTTAGAAAGTGGCGAATCGAACACACAACTGGTATAAAATGTATGAGATGGTATAATCAAATATAAAATTAATAATACGCGATTCTGTCACTTTACTGAAGTGGATTACTAAAGTATTGAGTCGTACTAATCATTTTTCTATAGCTTCCAGATTTTTTGTCGAGAGAAAAGCTGTAAAATAGTCAGCGCGTGCTTCGGAATCAAAAACAAATCTTATGCTTTGTTTTTAAAGAAACCGATCTCGCGAGTTATTAAAAAAAGCATAGACTTGTATTGCAACGTGGAAAAGGATATAGTCTGACTCTTCTAGCGAACCTTGTCTTTGTAGCAAAGAAAGCGAGCAAAGTCATGTCGAGGGAAATTCTAAGAGGAGAAAAATTGTAGAATATGCAAACCCAAACATCTAAGCAAGTTGTTGCCCTTAAATTTCTTTCCCTGATTTCTTGGGTTCACGTTCGGTCTAATAATAGTAGTAGGAGCTATGACAATTAAGTAATGAGACTGATTGCATAAAAACCGTATATTTGAAAATTATTCTACACGCTTTCAGCGCCAACTAGCGAAAATACCGCAAGACTTTTTTGACAACCTAATATGTTTGTGGTTAGATTTCGTCCATTTTACAACATAATATAGAGAGGCCAGGATATTATTATGTAAGAAATTTGAGTTAAATCGGTCGATTAGATATGGGACTTCACCCAAAGGTAGGGCGGTGCCCTGCAATTTTGATTCAATTTTGACATTGGCACCTACAAAGCCTTATCGTAGCCATCCTGGCTGTGAAATATGATAGATAATATTACGAAATACTTGTTCTGTAAGCAACTGGCAGCGAAGTCAGCTCTAAGACTGCGGGAGTCCTTCCTATTAATCCTCTGTAATAAGAGGAATTATAAGATGCTTAGTAAGTTACCGTTTCTAACAAAACTACGGATTTTTTGAATTATACATATTTAACTAAACCTTAATTCGGTTCCCAAGCTTCAAAAAGGATGACGAAGGAATGTAGGATGAGCATCTACACAGATGAGTCCAAACTTGATAATGGAGCAGGCAAAATTAGATACCAAATTCTCCTTCTGCCTACTAGACTGATTCTGTGTCTTCCAAGCAGAATTCACTGCAATTAAAGTAAGCCTTCTTGTCCTGTTAAAGATTGTGCTCACAACAAGAAATATATTTATATTTACAGATGGTCAAATGGTTTCGGAATAACTCAAGTCTCTTAAAGTTTCATCGAAGGCAAAATGCAACACTTTGTAAATTAAAAGCAGCGCAACTAACAGTTGAGGTTTTCTTGACGGTGTATTTGCAGATATAACTTTTGGTATTAATGAACTTTTGATGGTTCAGAGACGACACAATGGAATATGGGGATTTTAGTCACGATGGTTTCACAAATGGGTCCCTTAGGTGCATCATCAAAGATCCATTCTACCTACCTACTTCACAAACTTGACTTTTCGACTGATTCTGTTGGTTAAATGAGACGAAATTGTAAATGAATTGAAATCTGAAACGTTCTGTTTAACGAATATTGTCTCATTTCTAGGAAAACATCGTTCACTACTTCAATTTGGAACTTATCTACTATGTCATTCACCACAAGACTATGTTTTAAATAAGTCGCAGCCGTAGCTGAGAGTGTACATGCTTTATGACCGTGGAGAGCCGATTCGACGTCGTTCGTAGCAACTCGAACAGACGTATGAACGTTTTCGAGCCAGATTTTGTTCAGCGATGAGGGCAATTTTTGACTCAATTGGTATGTAATCAAGCAAATTGGTACGAAGAGGAACCGGAAGAGATTCAAGAGCTGCCATCTAAAATTGAAGATCGTGATCTCGACAACATTTGGTTTCAACAAAGCAACTTCTCACGCAACACATCAAAACATGGATTTATTAACAGAGCAGATAATTTCCCGTTTTGGGCCGATCGATCGGCCACCAAGATTGTGGGATATCACTCCATTAGAATTTTTTCTGTGCGTATATATAAAGTCTAAAGACTATGCGGACAATCCCGCATTGATTCAGGACTTGGAGCAAAACATCACAATTGTCATTTGCCAGATAACAGTCGAAATTCTCGAACGAGTCATCGAAAATTGGACTAAACGGATGGACCATCTGTGAAGTAGCCGCGGCCAACATTTGAAAGAGATACTCTTCAAACAATAGATGTCAAAGAATGGTCTTTCGAATCATAATAAACATTACCCATTAAATTTAAAATTTCTGTGTTTTTTTTTTTCTAAAAAAAAGTAGGAAGCCTCGAAATGGATCACTCTTTAAAAGCTGTCATTTGGTATGAGAACCTTTCAACACTTTTCAGACGAATTTGTTAGGAAACACTATTTCATCAAGATTAATAATGATAATAACAAACACAGGACTGTTGTAAAAATTCAGATTTCTTAGGTCACCGATCACCATAGGTGCAATGCATCCCAACCACGATGTCCAAACTGAAATTTCATGACGCTTTCAAGACTTTAGTGCTCAATTGCTGTCATATTCATAGCTACTAACGCACATATTAATGAGACAGCGCAGCGATAAATTATCCACGATTAATAATCTAAATTTCCCCCATTTTGGGTTAAAAGAGAAATTTTCGATAGGCCACCTTAAATGCAGGCGACCTGGTTGAAAGTTCGATGACACGCCCATATGTGGACACGAAGCATAATTTCACCAAATAGTCAAAGCAACAGACCAACCAAGCCGTCGTAATGACTTAATGAGTACGACATCTCAGACTCTCACCAAAAGACAAAACAAAAAAATTACATTGTTGTTGTACTATTGAAAGTATTTATGTGTGAGGGAAAAAATTAATTAAAAATCCAATGAATCCAAAACCAAAAATCAAGCAGCGACGGAAAAAGACGAGAAAGACACATAGACAACCGTCTTTGGGCGTCCCACCAGACGTCCAACGACAGACGCGCCGCCAAATAAGTGACTACGACATATCACTTGAATCATATTAATTTTTTAATAACGCACATCGCGACAATAATTTCTTTTTCTCAATAGTTTCAACACGATTTCCAAATAAATATTAACATAACTGTGAGTGCGCGCGCACACACAACGGCTATGGCAGTGAGTTGGTGGGCCGGTGGTCTCGTTGGTCTTTCGCCACTGGCCTCATCCGCCACAGACATTCCAATGCAGTTTTCGGCCGCGCGAACAGCCGCCAAAATGCCAGTCAAACATACCAATCGCCATAATAGCTTAGCTGTAGAGACGCGGCTAACTCGACTAGGCATGCGTGTGGCTGCGTAACGCGCACAGACTTCGGGCGGGTGGGGTCGCAGAAGAAGAAACGCGTATAACGCATGTTCGCGTCTCGCATTCGTTAGGTCCGCGCACCGTCAATCTGCCATCCAATGAAGCTAGCAGCTCCAACAGCCAACCATTCAAGTATCAGCACAGTCATCAAATCTCAAAATCGATACATTGGAATGACTGCCGCGGCTTATACGGATTTCTTCTTCTCCCACTTCTGCGGCTGTTAGTCAACGCCAGCAAAGTTGGTGTGCGCGCGCGCACCTTCATTAGAGATTCATCAGGTGTCCAAAACGAAAATGTGAACACGCCAGCCGCGACTGCGTGGATGGCCTTAGTCGGAGCTCTGCAGGTAGCAATCATCCGATCACGACAATACCTCCATCAGCAACAACAACCGCCATCCATGGTTGCCTCAAGCGCGCACAATACACACAAACAAACTGGTACTCTTGCGCCGAGCTCCACCAGCCAGCAGTCAACGATGGTAGGCGGCGATGAAGACAAGTTGAGAGCCGCCGACCAAACAGACTCGCGCGGCAGCGTGATTGCACGACTCCCAAGCCAATGCGCATCGATAACGGCGGTTGCAGTGTGCAAGTATGGCGGCGGCTGCTGCTGGATGTGGTTTCACCCAGGTTGCAAGCCCTGCGCATGGCCACTCGTACACAGAGTCGCGCATGCACTCACGCATTGCTGTGTCGCTGCGTCGTTTTGTCGACTTTCTTTTCGGCCGCGTTCGCTCGTCCGTCCGTTTGTGCCCAAAAGAGTTAGGCGCGCTGAGCTTGCGACACCAAAGCTGTGCTCAGTTGAGATTCGAACAGTGATTGGCGTTCGATTGCCGCGCCAGCGTATGGCTGTGATGGTGGTTAGTGATGGGCTCTCGGCCCTTTTATGGCTAATGGCCATTTCGTTGTGGCGACGTTTTTCGTAGTTTTCGTTGTTCGTTTGCTGCGACTTGGATTATGATAACTGTGGTCCGTTGCGTTAGCGCATAGCTGTACGTTTTGTTTGTGATTTCTTCTTCTTCTCCCTTCATATGACTGCTTGAAAGACGTGCGAAAGAAAACCTTCATGAATATTAAAATAAAAGCTGTGCCATGACCGACAAATGGGTAACCAATAAGCGCGCTTCGAAGATATATGCTCGCACAGCAGTGTATGGGCAATGGAGTCGAATATTATGCCATAAGTGTATATGTGTGCATGAGTTTATGAAAGTTGTAAAGATTTGTCGTACAAAAATGGTCGCTTGGTCTGAAAAAGTTTAGGAAGTCTTACATCCGTTCCCAAAAAATATTTCTGTAGACGACATCATGACCTAAAAAGTAGGAGCATATGCTATGAAGTGCGGATAATAATTTTTACGCAACGGTAAATGCACCGTTAGCGGTCGATTCAATAAAAAGAGACGAAATTAAGTATATATTATATATTTCCTGAATGATAATTCAAGATGCATTAGAGAACCGCTCATTGCATTGAAAGCAACCGTCAGATAATATTTTTCAATTTCAACGACTGCCGTTTCTACGCACCGGAATTGACCCGGACTTCATCCGGCCTGTTATTTCGGCGATGTAACCCCGTTTGGGTTAGTGAGTTTTAGAATAAGATTTTTAGATAATCTTTTTCATTCGAAGATTGTACAATTTAGTTTTTTGATGATCAGATCAGACTGATGTGTTCTCTTATAACCCTTTCATCATTCATTGAAACGAACACTGTTAAAACTATTATTTCGAAGGTAAATGTACTCTAGTAACTTTCTAAAAAAATTTGTATGTTCTTTTTGTCTGAAAGCCTAGGAAGTATAATTGAATTTTAAGTGTACCTGGCAGAATCCATACGACGGCTTGGATTAGGTTACATTGGGTTAATTTGTCGATCCAGTTGGATCTCACTTGGGCAACTCATATATTTAGGGTCGGCTTGAGAATGCCATCCCAGGATTTCGGGAATAAAATGGGTATGGTCGGAGAGAGGAAAAATTCTATCAACTATCCTCGAGTGAATCCGCCAACTATCGCGTCTATAGAACCTTTAAATTACCAACATAATCGCCAATAATTATGTTCTCTCCAAAATGGTACTTTGGATTGCTGAGTTCACAAATAAATTCATGACCCGATGATCAAAATGAAAAGTCTCTCGCTTAAGGGTGCCCGCAGAGTGGACGCTTAAAGCCGAGCCGAGCGGAAATTCACGTGTTGCGTAAATGGGAAAATGCGCTCGGCTCGGCTTCAAGCGTCCACTCTGCGGGCACCCTAACCGATTCTAGGCACCTGAAAACTGATGCGACAATGAGGCCAAAGCAAAGTGACCAGAGAATTCTGGAAGCAAATTATTTACACAAAAGTTTGTATTAGATCATTGGTTCATAAATGAAGAGCTCCCTATTTATAAAGAGCACAAGAACTCTGTCAAAAATTTATTGAAAATATGTACATACGTACAAATATGAAACGTCCAAAGCCTCTTCCGAAACAAATTAGAGATAAAATATCAAAGAAATCCGGAAAATAATTTTAAACGACCATAAAGTAAAGTTATTCGATTTAGAAGGCACGCTAAAGATAACAACTGAGCATTTAGATCATATCATTTACAAATATTTGGGTATGAGAGATCTCTTGGCAAATTGGGTGCCCCGCGGGCTCCCTTTTGACCAGAAACAATGACGAGTTGATGATTCGGAACAGTGTTTGGGGATGTTCAAGCGTAATAAGCTCGAACTTTTTCGTCGATATGTAACAATAGACCCCATCATTTTGCTCCGAAGTCCAATCTAAAGTCAGCCGAGTGGACTGCACACGATGAACCCGCTCCATAGCGTGTAAAAACTCAAACGTCGGCTGTCGTAACCTTATGGTGTATGTATTTTGGGAAATGCATGGAGTAATTTTTAACGACTGCCTTGATAAAGGAAGGACTATCAGCAGAAACTATTACATAGCGTTATTGGACCGTTTGAAGGACGAAGTCGCCGAGAAAAAGTCACATTTGAAGAAAAAGAAAGTGCAAAACTGCATGGATTGGTCTTCGTAGTGATTCCGCACCCACCGCATTCTCCTTATCAGACCTCCAGCGACTATTTCCTGCTCTCAGATATCAAACGAATGCGCGCTGAGAAGAAATTTTCCTCAAGTGAGGAGGTGATCACCAAAACTGAGGACTACTTTGAAGCAAAGGACAGTCGTACTACAAAAATGGTATCGAAAAGTTGGAGCGTCACTATAATCTGCGTATCAGCCTTGAAGGAAACTATATTGAATAAAAAAAAAACGAATTTTGCCAAAAAAAAAAAATTTGTTTTACTATGGTAAGCCGGGGACTTTTCAATTTAGCTGTTCTGTTAGCTTTCAATACCACCCACCTATAAATTAACATGCATATACATATTTACATTTGAAGAATACTTTGATGACAACAACCAAAACCAAAACATACATACTTAAAACTCATAATTACTAAATACACCCATTAACGGTTAATCTCTTCTTTCCCGGCTGCTTCTGCTTTGTGTCAGTGCCTATGATCAGCCGCTTTTACAGGAAGTAAGCATTGTGTATTTGCCTCTTTATTTTCCATATTTGTGCGTGAGCTGCCGTTAAATGGCTGTCCGCGAAGAGATACGATTGTCACTGCGTCTGCGCCGTGGACACGTGTGACGAATGCAGTTGCCTGCTGGCCCATTGACTATACGCTTCTTAACGATTGCGGCTAATCACGACAATGGGTTAATTGCGTTTGTTGGCCTCAAGAACCACACGAAGAAACGTCGAAGAGCGGAACTGCTGCTTTGATTGAGTTGAATATTTATTGTTTGATTTCGATTTTTAACGATTTTTATATTACTTGACATCCCTCGATAGAGGTACACTAGTATATTAATAAGTTGTTTATATAACGGTTTCTTCAAATGACTCGAGTTTTAGTAGCTTACGTGATTGAGGCAAGTATTTTTGTTATTATGTTCATTTTTATAACGAAGCTTGGTAAGAACTATCTACATACATATATAGAATATTATGTTAGATGACATCAGTGGGCACTGTTTCGGATGAAAACCACAAACAATTTTACAAATTATTAACAATGGTCATAAAATATGGTTGCTGAAGTTACACTAAAGCCTTAGAACACTTAAACTTTTATATATTTAAGGAATTGGACTTATCATTCAAAAGTATCGTCGATACCGTGTCAGGTCACAATCAAGATTTTAACCCGTTCCTCGACATCCATACACCTTCTCCTCAATTGTTCAGTCTTTGCAAGTCTGAGGCTGAAACATCTCAGCAGTCTTACCTTCGGCGAACCAGGAGGCATAGCAGAGGCTGACATCTGCCGTCTCAACGAATTTGTGAAAAGCTCAAAGCGCTTTGACCTCTTTGTAAAGGTCCTATGATCTATAATACATATAGTATATAAAATAGTTTTAAGTAACACAATGGGAGGAATTCTAAGCTATACAAGTGAGATCCTATTAGGGTCGAGCTCATAACCAGCCCTAACCTAGCCCAACACGTACTCAAATCAACGAAACAGATCGCTATGAATTGCTTCGTCGGAAAGAACTGTATTGATAATCAAGTCAAAACTGGTGAACCTTTTAGAGGTACTTTCTTCAATAGCCTTTTTTTTACAAAATACAGCTTGTGAAAAATCTGTAAAACTTCGATCTATGGGCTCTTGAGAAGTTCCAAGAAGATCCGACGTTTTCGAGCCAAATTTTGTTCAGCGATGCGGCTCGATCTAGGCTCAATGGGTTTTTAAACAAGCAAAATTTACGCATTTAGGATGAAGCGCAACCTGAATAAATTCAAGAGCTACCATTTCATTCCGATAAAACCACGGTTTGATGTGGTTTGTGGGCCGATGGAATAATCTATCCATACTAACCGTCAATGGCGACCGATATCGCGCCATGATAACCGACTATTTGATGCCTAAAATTAAAGCTCGTGATCTCGGCGACATTAGGTTTCAACTGGACGGCACACCACTTCCCTCACATCGCATCAATGAATGAATTTATTGAGAGAACACTCCGGTAAACAGATAATTCTACGTTTAAGGACGGTCGAGAGATCATGTGATATCACATCGTTAGACTTTTTTCTGCGATGATAATTAATGTCTAAAGTCTATGAGGACAATTACGCTTCGATTCAGGCCTTGCAGCAAAACATCAGGCGTGTCAGTTACTAGTCGAAATGCTCGAACGAGTCATCGAAAATTGTACTCAACGGATGGACCAACTGAGACTTAGCAGTGCCAACATATCAAAGAGATAATCTTCAGAAAATTAATGCCAAAGAATGTTCTTTCGAAGATAATAAACACTAACACTTTAAATTTGATGTTTCTGTGTTTTTTCTCTAAAAAAAAAGTAGGAAACCTCGAAATGGATCACCTTTTTTCAGAATCACTTCATATGGTCTTAGCCTCTCTCAATTAGTTTAATGTCTTACAAACACCAGTTATGTGGACACATATATTACACTACTTTAAAATCCATCGTGTCAAATACGAGCTGGTATACAAGTTATCAGAGTCGTCTATAGGAGAGACAACATTGCAGCAGCATTGGCAAAACTCACTCAAAAGACGGTAGACCCATAGACTGATACGGGATATCCATTCGTGGACAACAGACGACATGAGGATCTGGATTTCCACCTAATCCAAAGTGGAAAAAGGTGCTTCAGAAGCTACTTATGCAGATCTTAGTACGACATTGGTTCGAAGTGTTCAGAGTGCTTTGAAGACTCTGAGCATGTTCTCGCTTTAGTACACGAGAACGGTATGCGGTCTGATAATTTCAACATTGACTCGCTGGGTGGGCTAATTAAATTAAAAGTTGTTATTTTTTCAATTAACTAAAGAATATGTACATTAAATACTTTTGCTGGTTGATTGATTTCTGCCAACAAAGCCGTAAAACAAGCGTATTAAACAGTTATATATATAATATATACATACATACGTATTTATTTATTTATTTCTATTGACATATGTATAAGCAATCGAACAAATTTAATTAGTCACACTTACGAGTGTGCAAATATATATACACCATAGATATACATACATATGTATCAGTGCCTAACAAGGCGTTCGAGTCAAGCGGTGGGCACATCCTCAGTGATAATTGTTTCTTTTTTTTATTTATAGGAGTGTCTTTAGCGCTAAGCAGCGCGCCGGATATGCAGCTATTTGCACTATTCTTGTAGTTAGCACCAAATGCATTTGTTGTTATTCTTGTTGTTATCTTGGAGTTTTATTTTTCTTTGCAATTTGTGTTTGTGCCGTTGGTAATCTTTGTCGTTTCCACTTGTTCGAGCAATTCCAACACGCGAAGATGTATGAGGGCACCGCCGCCAACGATCATTTGAAGCGCAGAAACCTTGATTTTACTTACATATTTCAATGCAAAACAATGTTAAGCTCGTTCAACATATCTAAAAATATTAAATGTAAGAAGTGCGCGCACGAATGGATAAAGAAGTGATCTTAACCCCGTTAGTGAGGTCCTTGAGATTAACAGCGCTGCGAAGGTTTTACATTAAACGTTTGGAATTACAATAAATAACAGGATTTTTTGCCGGAACCTGTTACAAAATAACTGAAATGAAATCTACATTTTAAGGTCAGGAACAGGTGAGAGTTTTACTTATGTGTTCTGAAACTGCTGGTATTAAAAAATATAAAGAAATGAGTACTTTAACTTAAGCTTCACCTATAATGGGTTAGTCTAAAGCATTAAAAAAAAATAGAACATTTTGGCTTGAAATATAATTTTAGGGCTTAAAATCAGTATACAATTGCTAAAATAGTGAAAAAGTCCACATGTCCAATCCGCGTGTTTCTCAGACGTCGGGATCCTTAAACAATTCGGAAGATTGGTCCAGAGTCACCGAGGCTGAGTTTGATTATGTCCGATGGCTTTTCTAGAGATCACGCTTGGATTTCTTCTATATTGGTGTAGACACCGCTTACACGGTTTTAGCCGAGATTGTAATTGGACTAATGCAATGCAATCCCTTGTGAAGTCATCGAAACAAAACTTCTAACCCAACGATTTTATTCGTCAGCAAAGCGCCTTGTGGTAAATATAAAGTATCTAACCCGTTTAATTTCTATTCCCATCAACTCAGTGGGATATTTGATACTGTGAACTCATAAGTGATCTCGGAAACGCGGGTCAATGTAGAAGGAAATATTCAGATGATTCCACACAGCATCTTCAGCTGGCATCCGGCAACCGCCGATTCATCGAAGGAATAAGAATCGAGATCTTCTCAATCTCAGTCTAGCAAAAGCTTTATGTAGATTTTGGCTTGTCGCCTTTCTACAGACAATTTTGATGATCGGCGTCCGCCAAAATGTTTAGCTTCCCTGCGAATATATGCAGTTAGTACCTTCTTAATTCAAAACTGCCGCAATATGATCCTTGCTAAACACGAGTGGTTCAATTGATCTCATGCGGTCAACATAACACCATAGCCAAGGCCGTAAACAGAAACCCGGGACCATTGAAGTGAATTAAAAAAAAAAAAAACTGAAAAAAAATTGTTGCAGAGTAACCGCCACTCAGAAAATAGCTGAACCGGGAGGTATTCTTCACGATCTCCGCCCCTCTCTCATTCGCTGCATATATCCAGAAGCATCTTGCATAGCTCACGCGAAGTCCAATGGGACTCCGATTACTTCAAAGCACGCAAAGAAGACTTTAAATATCTGCAAGCATAACTTGTGTACTCAAGCCTTTTCAGACCCATTTGTTGGAAACTTGGAATTTAGTGGGAACACATTGTTTTCAAATATCAATTCACATAAATTACAGAGATTCAAATAAGGTATTCTTGTTAAGGACACGTACTGGTATCGTCTGAGTTTTTAGCGGCTTTTTACCCGTATGGTGTGGAGACTATATAGTGCAGAGGTATAGGCGATGACAACATCTGATGAGTCGGCGGTACGAATTTTCGAGAAAAGGGTTCTGCGGAAGATTTATGGTCCTTTGCGCATTGGTAACGACGAAACTTCAGACGATCGAACAATGAGGTCTACGAGATATACTACGTCATTGACATACTTAGTTCATAGAATTAAGAGATAGCGGCTATGCTGACTAGGTCCGTCCAGGTCTGAGAGTATTCGACGCATTACCCGCCGGGAGAAGTAAAGGACGAAGAAGAAAGGACCTGACTAAACTTGGAATCTCCAACTGGCGCCAAACAGCGAAAAGGAAGAACGACTGACGCACTGTTGTAAACTCGGATATAATCGTGTTAGCGATAAAAACGCCAGTAAAAAAAGGAAGAATCTAACTACAAAAGACAATCTTTAAACTGAGCACATCGGGCGCATCAATCTCCCAATATTTTGCCGATTTTATTAGTTGCTTACAAATATATAAAAAACAATTAAAATATGCATATTATTTTGTTAAAAAAGTAAGTACCGTTACAACATACTGCACCTACTTGCCCATGTGTCAGTGTCAGTGCAGTTAGCACACGCTGACGCTGACAATTGACAGCTGGCTTTTTATTGGCATGCACAAGTTGACACCTTTTGGTCTGAAGTAAAATCCAAACCAATTTGAGAGACTCAAAAGAAGTCTTGCCACTTACATGAGTAAATGAGTATGTATGCGTGTTCAGGTGTAAGTAGGTAGACGGCGAATTGAAGAAAACATAAGTACGTGTAAGTGATAGAATGAAGCAGAGTGCCGTTGGAGTCTTGACACTTCCTGCTTAATTAAAAATCTTCACTCGTGCCACGGCGATGGGGCACGTAGCGCATAAATATCCATAAAACTAACGATTACATCCGGATGAAAATCACAGCTACAGAAATCCACTGAACTTTTATTGACCAAAACAATGGCTATACTATGGATTATGTCAGTTACAAAAATGAATATACATATGTTTGTATGTATGTATTGGGTAAATTCTGTAATGGAAGAGCATATAAGGTGGATATAATCTTTACCAGCGGCCTATTAAAGAAATTCATATAAAGTATTAAAAGAAACTACTAATAGGTGGTCGTGATTACATAACGGAAAATTTCCTGAGTCTATTTTTAGTGGTTGGTTGGCTGATTTTTCTCAATCATATCACTACTAGCTTGGGCAATAAGTAGTAAGACATTGTTCATAACTTTTAAATTTCTTAATTTAATCTTCCAAATCTATGTCGTCTCTCTCAAAGTACTCCCCCTTGGCCTAATACACTTGTGCCAACATTTTTTCCAATCTTCGAAACAGTTTTAAAGCCAATTTCCCTTCATTCCAGGCAGCGATACACGTTTAATGTCTTCAATCGACTCTAAACGGTTTCCCCGGACCACTCGTTTGAGTTTGCTGAATAGCCAGAAGTCACACGGAACTAAATCAAGCGCATACGGCGGTAGCGCCTTGATTTTGCTTGAAAATTTGGCGAAAAGCTCACGAAGAATCAAGGCAGTAAGCGATCGTGCATTATCGTGGTGCAAAAACCAAGAGTTGTCGGCCCCTAATTCCGGCCTCTTTTTACGAATAGCTTCGTAAAAACGACGAATCACTCAAAAAGTATTTCTTGTTGTCATTTTGGCCAATCGGAGTGCACCATATCTCGATAAACGAAAATAACCCGTCCACATAACCTTAAGTTTTGACCTGTTTCGAAGTTTTTTTTTGGCTTCGGCTTACCTTGACCATGAAATTCGGCCGATTGATCGTCGGTTTCAGGGTCGTAAGAATAGATCTAAGACTCATCGCCAGTAACAATGCATAAAATGACATCCTGGTAGTTGGAAAGCATTATTTCAATTGTGTGATTTTGGAACCAATCTCGATTTAATTTTTCTTAGGCCCATATGATCTTTCAAAATGGTTTTCACTGATCCTTCCGATATTCCAAAGGTGCCAGTGGAATCTCTGGCTATTAATCGTTGATTCTTAAACAGCAATTCCTTTATTTTATTGACGTGTTGGTCATCAGTTGATGTTGATGGCCGTCCTGAACGTGGTTTGTAGTCAAAGCGTAAAAATCGCCGACTATCCGTGAGATCTCTCGAGAGTTGGACTACGGTAATGGAACGCTGCGGCCATCCGTTAGGTTAAATAAAATTAAGAAAATTCCAAAAGAAATATTATATATCTGATATGAACTAATCTGTCTTCGCTCTCAGCAGATATTTGAGTTTTTTGTTCTCAGCTGACAGAATATAGTTGAAAAAATATGCTTCAATTGAAGAATCGTTAACCAAAGACTTATCAAACAGTCGTCACATGTCACATGCGTTACCCCGTGTCCAAATAGAATTCTTTTTATTTGCTTTATCAATGTGTTATCAGCATGAATGACACTTCATCTCCAATTTTGTTCTGCCTTTCTTTTTTCCATTTTTTTTCAAATCTGCTCTATCTCTCTACCAGTGTTTACACAAATAGTTGGTGTTGTTGTAGTTTTGTTTTTGTTTAGTGATTGCAACAGATCCACGCTTCAGAACATTTATGCGCAAATATTGATTTTTGATAAACGGCTGAGAGATGTTGCGCCGAGATGACCATCTTCACTTTTTCATACAAACACACAAGCGCACATATGAACATACATACATAAACACTATGAGTATGATAGTTACTCTTATGAGAGTGGCGAATATAAACAAACATTTCATTTGCTGTTCCACGTCTAGGCGAGTCAGTCAATATTTATGGTAGTTATCTAAAGAATTTAATTTACTCCAAAGCAATATTTATTTTTAATACATTTTGTGTTATGTACATATCTGCATAACATCTGTATGTAAGTACATGGGTATGTATGTGCAGTGAAATACGTTTTGGTGACTCAGAGTGAGAGAACTTGAAAGAGTTTGTGACAGACAAAAGAATTTAATTAATTTTTCGATTCGGAATTTGATTTATTTACTCGAAAGAAATAAATTGTCACACTCTTTGTTGCTTTGGACCTCTTATTCGACGTCTTTCACAACACATACTTGGTCTAGCTGATCTGAAACACAGCTTGTGAACCTCAAATCTGCTGAAAGATATTTTTTTTTGTATTCAAAAATGAAAAAAACGGGGATAATTATGATTTCACCCCAATAACCGGTATAAACAGGGTATATTAAGTTAGTATGAAGTTAAAATAACAGGTATTAATGGGGTATAATTAGGGTATATTATGGTTACCATAAGTTAAAATAACTGGTATAAAGAGGTAAGTAGTAGTATTAAGGTTACCATGAAGGTAAAATATCGGGTTTAAATAGGGTATAATAATTTTACCATGAAGTGTGCAACGTCTAGGAGGAAACGTCAGAGACCCTATAAAGTACATATGTATGTAAGTATACAAATGCTCAGCGTGATGAGTTGAACCGATTTAGCCATGGCCGTCTGTCTGTATCCATATGAAATTCTTCACACGAACTTCTCTCAACAAGAAGCTGCTTGTCATACAAACTAAACGAACGACCTCAAGTCCTTGTATGGGAAACTTTTTTATTTGACCAGATATATTCACGAAATTATTATCCAAGACATCACAACAATCGCCGAAAATATAGTTTAGATAGGACTGCTATAGCATTTAGCTGGCATACAAACTGGGCGATCAAAATCAAGGGAAATATCTTTTTATGCCAAAGGCAGCGTGAAGTATTGCTCAATTCCCCTGAAAAATTGACTGTTCATAGCATGTTGTACGACCCAAAATGGTTCAGCTTATAAAAATGTCAATGACGAAACTCGTCCTCAATGTCCCAGGACTTCAACAAATAGTACAAGCTTTGAAAAAGCTCAGAAAAAATCGTCGAAGAATCTTTATTAGAAGTTGCTTAAGTCTTGACCTCACAAACAGCGGAACAGTCAAGAAGGAAGTGTTGAGTTGTTTCCACCATCCTACATCATAATACAGCTTCTGCAGATGGCATCTGGTAAGATTCCCAACCTTACAGCATGGACGCCAATAGGGTAATAACCTGTTAAAAGCCCCCAACGAGGGAGACTGAAGACAAATAATTCACTAGATCTTTTGCGATCGATCATGGACCAAAAGGCGTTTGCGGCAGCGCATGTACCGATGGTGGTCTTTTTTTGTTACCTCATTAAGTTTACAGGTGCATGCGATTCCGCTGTGGCCTGGCACCCATACCAGTCTCATCACAAAGACACTCTATGCTCTTGATAGCGAGGTTAAGCACTCCTTGACCAACCATAAACGCACTGTTGTTGAGTTCAAAGCTAATATTGCCGCTTTGCTATCTGAGTGGATGGTTACTTCTCTGGAGGAGGCTGCACTCCGGAGCAGTAATTCTACCTTAATAACTGCAACCTCGGCTTGGAAGGCACTACAATAGTCAGGAGGTCTGAAACGAGAGTTGATAGAGAGTTCCTGACAGTAAGCCACTTCACCAAGCTTTGACCCATCGGTAAAGCCAGTATATGGGCAGAAAAGGAGCCGCCAGTGTTCAGTGAACGTACTCTAAGGCCTGCCAGGGTTTTAACGCGACGGGGGCGATTGCGACATTAAACTGGCAGCCATTTCTGATGAGTGTCACCTCAACATACTCAGGTGTCAGAATGCCGATTACAAAAAATAATTCTTCAGAAGCAAAAGTTAATTCCTTCAATGTATATGTGAACAAAAAATGCTCTCCACCCAAAGCTCAGCCTCAGCAATTGCTTCCAGATCTCAAATATCCGCGCTTATAACAATTCTTGATGCGTTGCTGCTAAGGGAAATACGAATTTTGAGATATTTGAGATCCAACCACACACATACAAAGACACACGTGCATGTCTCTTACTTGTATGCATGTGGTCGCAAGTGTATCTGGTGAGCGTTTGTGGAATCGTATCACATCCGTGGCGGCAACGTGATAAGGCAAGCGCTCAGCTTCAAGGCTGGGAAATAATTGCGCTGCGGTTTCGTCTTACCAGCAACAAGCAGGCGTATGTTTATACAAATACATACATACAAGCATGAATATGTATCTAAATATAACATAAAGTGCTTGTAGTGATTTTCCGTGTTTGTTTTTAATTAAATTTCTTCGTTACTTGGGAAGCTGTCTTGATAAGAAAGGCAGAATTTACCACAAATAATCAATGCCAACTAACAACAGCTTAGTCGAATTCTGTATAAATGGGTATATACATACATACATGTACTATATATACATACATGCATATGAACCTCGAGTACTCGTAGTGCAAAGAGAATTGTAGTTGACCGGTAACCGCAAACGACGCTCGGGAAGTTTAACGCTGATAAATGAATGAGAAGAAATTGCTATAAGATTATGTGTATGTTTCAGCATCTTAAAAATTTGAAGAAAAATTAAATAAACATACACATATTAGAGCAGATCAAAAACTAAACAAATTGAAATTCTTTTATGAAGCAAAAAGCACGGCTTCTTCTGCCTCCATGAGACTAAGTTGAAAAAATCAGGAAAATTCAACTTTCTTATACATTTCTGATATTTATTTTCCGGTCCTGTAGTCCTCAAAAAAGGAATTTTTTCGCCTTCATCACCCTAAACCGAAGTGATCAAACCGATTTGGCGGAATAACGTATTTCAAAAATCGAATTCAAAAAACTGTAGCATACCTTTGGGAGCAAAGGAAATAAATACAGCGAGTTTAGAATCGTTACGCCTAACTTTCGAACTCATCGTGTAAGCGGTGTCTATGCCAATTAAGAACTTCCTTTTTTTCATAATAAATTGTTAGATGACAATGATCCATTAGTGAGGTCAAATTTTTAAATTTTTTAAAAGATTCATTTCGAATTGGAAAGGTTAGGAGTAACCTAAATTGAATATTTCAAACCTTTTTTTATGCATATGATAAAGAAAGATTCAGGGAGAAAACCTCTCGGAGCAGATTGTACCAAAGAATCATATCGAAAGGTAGTTTCGCAGACGACTGACCTAAGGTAAACCCAATCTTCCACAAATTTAATGAAAAGGAAGAGAGTAGTTGCTATTTTAGAAAGGATAAGCGTTAGGAAATACTGTTGATCTATACCCTTTGAGTGAAACTTTGCGGGTACGTGCCGTTTACGTAGCGGGTACTGTCTTTGCAAATGTTGGAAGTAAAAGGTTTTGGCTCATCTTGTTCATTTGGTCTAGCTAAGAAGATATAGCCAATTAGGTAGTGCCAATAATATTTTAGGGCGTCGTTGTCTGGTGGAGGGCGCTCGACAACCACTATAGCTAAGCAGCTGGAGCACGTTCTAAGAACGACCCTCACCCACACATGATGCACTTAGGACAAACCCATCAATGGCCCTTAGAGGTATTATAAACGTTGAATCTGTAGACATAGCCGGTATGTGTTTAGCTTATATGAGGGGCTCTTTGTAGAAACACTCTGAAATTCTCCACTGTTTCCATTGCATTCCATCCAATCTAGATCACTACACCGCAGAAACTTCTCCTGATGGTTACTTCTCTGCTCACACACATATGGGTGGAGAGAAGACGTTGGCAAAAGGGCTCAGTGAGCTTTTTCACGGATGGATCGAAGTCAAGTGTCTTCTGTCAGGACCTCTCTATCAACTCCAGTTTCAGACTACCAGAACACTACAGCGTCCTTCAAGCGAAGTTGCCATCAAAGCAGTAAATGTTCTGTTCTGTTCCGAAGTGCAACATCCTTCATAGAGATGCGCATTCACTCTATTAGACGTGCGTCTATACTGACTTTGAGCTAAGCTGATAAGCTGGCTTGGGAGGGCATCCTTTCCCCAGATGTCTTCTTGCGTTCTCGCATTGAACCTTTAGACCTCCAGTGAGTTTCGACCTAAACTAACCTTTATTAAGGTAGCGCAAGTCCGACGATATTACAAACTGAACCGGTTTCCTGGAGTTCTACTCTATTTTTGGTGGACTTAACTGTAAATGAAGAGAGAAATAAGACACAAATATACTTACTAAGCTTATAGTGGGGTCCATTCCGATCCAAGAAGATCAAAATATCTTTCAGACATGTCTTCCTTCAAGAACGAAGTACTTAAATTGTCAGTGGCTTTCTTCTCATCTCATATAAATTTATACAAAATGGGTCTACAAGGTTTTTTTTTTAAATTACAGTAATTTCAAATAAGCTCTTTTGATCTCCTCTGATCGAAATGGACCCCACCAGAACCCTTTCCCACGTGCGAGCTAAACTAAGCTTTCAATTTCTCTAAAAAACTACTGAAAAGTTCGTATGCAATCTAACTCGTCTAGCGTCTTTGAAAGATAACCGAGTTGCGTGTGTCAACAGTAACTGTTACACTTGGCGCACAAACATACTCACATGCATAGCGATCATAAAGTGTGAAATGTGATCTTCTTAGTTGTTTTTTTTTTTAAGTACAAACCGAAATGTGTAATCGCTCAACACTTTTTCTATGTCTCCGCAACCAAAAGTGTTTTTATGCTACAATTAACCGAAAAAAACGAGTTCACTCTTGTGACAATTTAGCATCTCACAATCTCCCATTAACGCCAAGGCAAGAGTGAAAAAACAACAACTCAACGACAACTTAAAAAATGTTTAGCGAAAAAAGTCGAAATTTCATGAACGAAATTTAAGTTTCTCAGCACCTTTCGACCTCGCCCCATGTACCGTGTACCGCTTTTAGTGCTGCCGAGCCGAGTGCATGCACCTCGCAAGCAAGACATGATCATGGCCACACGAGAAATGCGGAAGATGGGTGAAAGGGAGACACGAGGTGACCAAGCGAACGACCAAGTCTTTCCCAACTTAGATAAACCGAAACATGATCTGCAACTTATCCGGCAACATCATATTCCATTCGGCAGTTTCACACCGTTGCATGCAGCGGCGGTGGCGGCAGCGGCGACGATTTAGTGAAGCAAGTGATAGAGCAATTAAAACGACAACTGACCAACTTGTTTGCACAACATTTCCATTTTTTCATTTCTTTTCTTTCTGCTCTCTTTTCCTTCTCGACAAGCTCTTGGTACACGCTGTCTCGTCTCCATGCACTGATGTGCTGAGCTGCTCTGCTGTGGGACTTACTTTTTGGGTCTCGTTTGATGTTTTTATTTGTTGTTATAATATTTTTAATATTTTTTGTTGTGAAAAGTGTTGCAAGAGTGTCGTAAAACGTCATTTAATGACAGTCACCAAAGAAAAACTGCGGAGTCAGCTGTGAAATCTGTAGAAACAAGTACAGCGCGTCCGGTTTCTAACATTCATAACTGGCTCTGACTGATTGGTTGCATATTTTCACCCAGAACAACTTATTGCTGCCATTTTACCTATAACTTTTTTTTCATACTTATTCACCTCGAAATTTTAGAAAACCGCATTAGATCTCTTTTTTGGCTCCAACGTGAGTCAAAAGGAATATAACAGATCTTCTTTGGAAAAACTAGTACTGAAGACTAGCTCAAGCCTAACCCTTATCCACTTAACATTTCCAGCACATAGTTGTGGGTTGATTTCATTTCTACTATTATCTCACCCATGTAACCGGAATGGACGCAAAAATTTATTCAACCAACGAATGTTAACCCCACAGCTTATAAAAATATTATTTCGAGGATATTTTCTGAAGTACCAGATTCTTATTAATAATTTATTTTTACCGATCAAGCTTCACGACCTCAGCAATCTTAGTTCAAACTAAGACGTCCCATAATCCCAGTCCCATCGATGAATATCTAGCCTTTGGTGGATGAGCACCACTTAAATTTCTCACACAACTTAATTGATGCAACAATATTGGGAAGCAGTTTCGTATACAACCCGTAGAGACAACTTCTTGTTCTTCTTCTTTGGCAGGAGTCGGTTAGGGCCGAGAACACAAAACATCGTCAGTTGCCTCTAACCTTTGCGCGATCACGCCAGTTGTACATCCCAAGTGTAGACAGATCTCTACGCACTTAGTCCTTTCATTGGGTGCGTGAGCGCTCTTGCTTCCGTTGTCCACCCATGGGTCTCGTGTCGAAGCAGCACTTCGCTGGAGCATTATCCTCCATGCAAACGACATGGTCTAACTAGCGCTTACGTTGGATTTTTATGCGCTTAAGGGGGTATTCTAGCCTAGAAATTTAAATAAATCGAAATGTTTTTTTATATTTTCAAAGTTTAACTATTCAAGAATATGTTCACAAGAGGATTTTTCAAAATTCACATTATTTTCGGAGATAAAGGCATTTTTCTGACCCGGCATCCAAACTGGTTCGGCCGGAACGCGAAACTTTAAACGCGTTTTTCGCAAAACTGACGTTTTCGGAACGATACCCACGATTTCACAGGCTCTACTGGACTGATTTACTTGAAATTTTTATAGAGTCTTCTTTGGCTTTTCTGCGATTGGAACTAGGAGGGTTGAAATTATGGATATGGTCACGTGGAAATTTTTAGAGACCCCCCACTTCGTCAGCTCATAATTTTTGAAAGTTTTTATTTTTTTAGTTTTTAATTTTTTTTTCTACTCTTCTAAAATTAACAAATAACTAATAAAAAAATGGAGAGTGAAAATATTAATTGCCTTTTTTTACGATACTTTAAAAATTACCTGAAATTCATGCTTTCAGACTAGAATACCCCCTTAACTATATCCATGACGCCTCAGGGCTCATGTAGTTCGTGGTTCCATTTTTTTGTATATACAACACTCAAGCGGACGACTCCAAAGATTTTGGCAAGAAGAGTTCTCTACAAGAACTTTTTCATCTCAGGTCATAATCTTTCAGGTTTCTGCGTCGCATAATAAAACGGGAATAATAAGAGGCGTTTTCAGCGTAATTGTTGTTCGTGGAGGGAGGGATCTGCATCTCAATATATTACCGATCCCAAAGTAGCACTTGTTGGCAAGAATTGTGATGATGATGAGTGCTTGATATCCAGGCTTACAGTATTGGTGGAATTTAAGCTGACTCCGATATATACAAAATCCTTAACCTTTTCAAATGTGTAGCTGCCAACAGTGACGTAGTTCTCAAGACACGAGATATCTTTGTATGTTGCCTCTGGGTACCTTGTCTTGCCCTCGTTTCCGTAGAGTTCCCATAGTTGCTCTTCTTTTGAACTTCTTAAGGTTTTCTTGTCCTCGTTCCCATAGAGCTCCCATAGTAGTTCTTCTTAAGATTGTCGATGGGCATCTGCAAATAAACTGGTTGTCGACTGGTTAATGATGAAGATTTAACCAAAAAATTGACTTTCTATTTTCGAGATTTAGTCAAATCTGTTATGTTAGGAGACTGAATAGCCCGATCAATGAGGTCAAATGTTTTCTTTCGCTCAGTAATCCTTCCGATTATCTACTCAATAACTAACGTTCGGAAATCTGTGATCAAACTCAAGAATTTATATAATACTTAGTTGAAGCTCTGAAATTGTAGCTGTTCGATAAAGTTTTCCATTTGCCGTAAAAATTCAGGTAATTGAGGCAATTATAGTAAAGGATGCTCTGTATATCTACATAAGTACATACATACATATATTATAAGCTCTTAAGGACAACATATAAGTATTCTAATTACTCAACAATAACAGCGGGTGCATAAATCCACCGCACTGCCAGCCAAGGGCAGCCAAACGAGACCGTCTTACATAGTGTGAACAAATGCAATCGGCGATTTTGACACGCAGCCACCCGAAAGGATAACCCGAACGCAGCAGGATATTAATGTTTGCACTGCTGTCAACGCATCAAGCCTTTTGTCATTTGTCAGATGGACATAGATGAAATGCCTCATGTGTCTATCAACGAAATCACACAGATCAATGACCATTGTACGAGGCACGATGCCAGAGAGCGGGCTGCTGCAGGCGCCTAACGACGACAAAGAAAAGGTCCAGTGCATTAATTGTTATTCTTTTTTATATCTTTTGTGATCGAAGATGCAGCATCCCGAGGCAATTACGCGAACACACACGCATAACCAAAGCGGGACAGGCGTGTAATGAGTTGAGCGGATAAACCCGCGAAGGGAGTTGAAATGAGAAATAGCGCGCTAATAAATCAAATAAGCGCAGGACATCACTAAAGGACACAGTATTTAGATATGTAATACCTGGACACACACACCCAAATGCAAGTATGTATGGAAATGTGCGCGCGCAATTTTCCTAACGGACAGAAAAACAGGTTTTCATTGAAATGCCGTTGCACGCGTATTGTCCAAATTTATAGCCTATCTTCCTCTCAACCTTCTTCTTTATTGTTAAGCAAAGTCCAGTGCAGTAGCGTCCCTTCGGACTTCACCTTCAGCCTTCAACCTTTTCATGTCGTGTATTTTTGTGTAAAAATTTTACGAAGATGTTATCCCCTATGCTCTTTAAGGGTGACTCTCTCTCCATTCAAACGCTAATTGCGCTCTCCTGCCGCTCGCTTCTCCTGCTTGCTTTCGATGTCACTCAGATCAGCTTTGGTTCAGCAAATGCTGAACTTTTCATCTTAAAATTAAACCATTTTCATTTGCTTGTTTAATTTCAATTTGTCAATTTCCTGTTTGACCCACCACTCAGCGGCAGCTGATCGTGTTAAGTGGAGGGTTGTTCCGCAATCTCGGCGAATCTGCCGTAAAATCTTGTGTATGTTTAATTGTTTTTGTGAACTCGGCAGCATTTTGGGGTTAAAGTTGTCTCATTTTAAAGGGTAAATATGGGCGCTTTTAAGTGGATTTTTTAGGGTTGTCATTACGAGAGGAATGTTTAGATAAATGGTAGGCCATTTAAGAAGGCGGTGTCAGACAATGATCTTTAAATTGATCGTTTTTCATGTGCTCACTCTCACTCACTCTCGAACAAAAGAAGATGGAGTTATGGCTTTATGAGTTTGATTAAATATTTTTGAAGTATTAAAATAGATAACATAGTTTTTATTCTTTTATAGCGGATCGGTGGTTGGAGATCTTATGAAAATATTGCCGATTGTATGTCAAATTCGCAGCGTTCGACCAAACCGATACCAGATAAGTTTTTATTAATTTCACGCATAGGGATATTCTTGCTTTCAGTATCCACACAACATTCCAAAAGTCAATATGGGGTTTGCCGGTAGAATAATTAAACAATACTGGATCCTACATAAATAAGGAGTACTCATATTATTTGAATTATGTAGTGTCTGGAACACCCTTTCGACGGAATGCTTCTTCAAAGTCTTTAGACATTAGTAAAGTTGGCTCAAATCTGATTTGATTTTAGAATCTCAATATTCAACATTTCGAATGACAATGCGTACTCGTACATAAGCTCTGGCAGAAATGGCATTGTTCAAAAGTTAAATATTACTAGATACAAAAAGAAGCTTTATGCAAGAGTTCAAGCAAAAAACCTCATGAACCTAATTTCTATTTGTGAATCGCAATGATTCATTTCTCAAGCGGATGATCTTTGATGAAGAAAGCTAGGTCACTTACGAAAATGGTCGTGGTCGAATCACGATGAGCAGGGATTAATAAGGACTAAAACAGGATTGACGGTCAACGTCCGATGTGTTTAATGTGGATACCTACTGACGACAGCCTTATCCCTTCGACGCTCAAAAGCACAGAGAATCAAATCAATGCGTTGATCAGCGCCTTGAAAATGCTAGGCATTTACAATACCAATTTGCAGCGTGGAATGGACACGCTAATCACCTTGGTAGGTTGGGAGGTTGGAACAAAGCTTTCCGTGGTACCAGAATTAGGTCTCCGATCAGCCCGCGTAGCCGAAACTACTACCAGTTGAGCTTGCATACCGCTCTGGACTGATGACCAGGGGTTGAACCCCATACGCACTTTACACGCCCTTATCATTCACTCAAGAAGCTAACGCTTGACGGTCAGGAAGATTTTGCTTTTTGTCTTAAACAAACCCAAAAGCATATAGTTTTGGCCAAAAGGAGAGGAATACGCCAGACCACACAAATCGGTAATGACTCGTCAGAAGCTCCGGAAGCTTAGCTGGGAGGTCCTTACGTATCCACCTTATAGTCCGCATCTGATGCCAAATTATTACTACCTGTTCCTGTTTATGATAAATGATTTTCCTGGTGAAAAATTCAACTCAGGAAAAGCTTGTGAAAATTGATTGTCGCAGAAGCTCAGAATTCGACGTTCCAGAATGCGCTTCTGGGATAAATATATCTATGACCATTTGTAGACTGGTCATTCTTCTTAATTGGCGTTGGCACCGCTTACGCGATTATAGCCGAGTCAACAACATCGCGCCAGTCGTTTCTTCTTTTCGCTACGTTGCGCCAATTGGATATCCTAAGCGAAGCCTTCTCCTTCTCCACTTGGTCCTTCCAACGGAGTGGAGGTCTTCCTCTTCCTCTGCTTCCCGCGGCGGGTACTGCGTCGAATACTTTCAGAGCTGGAGTGTTTTCCTCCATCCGGGCAACATGACCTACCCAGCGTAGCCGCTGTCTTTCAATTCGCTGAACTATGTCAATGTCGTTGTATATCTCGTACAGCTCATCGTTCCATCGAATGCGATATTAGCCGTGGCCAATGCGCAAAGGACTGTAAATCTTTCGCAAAACCTTTCTCTCGAAAACTCTTAAGGTCGACTCATCGGTTGTTGTCATCGTCCAAGCCTCTGCACCGTATAGCAGGACGGGAATTATGAGCGACTTATAGAGTTTGGTTTTTGTTCGTCGAGAGAGGACTTTACTTTTCAATTACCTACTCAGTCCAAAGTAGCACCTGTTGGCAAGAGTAATTCTGCGTTGGATTTTCAAGCTGATATTGTTGGTGGTGTTAATACTGGTTCCTAAATAGACGAAATTATCTACAACTTCAAAGTTATGACTGTCAACAGTGACGTAAGAGCCAAGTCGCGAGTGCGACGACTGTTTGTGTGATGACAGGACATATTTCGTCTTGCCCTCGTTCACTGCCAGACCCATT
Source organism: Bactrocera zonata (assembly GCA_037783105.1). NCBI lineage: Eukaryota > Metazoa > Arthropoda > Insecta > Diptera > Tephritidae > Bactrocera > Bactrocera zonata. Next base: position 165,258 of record JBAWJQ010003803.1, on the reverse strand, counting down.
TGTTTTGCTTCCTTGTCCAGTTTGGAGAAAGCAGAACTAACGGCGCGGGTGTTGAGGCCGATGATATCAATATCATTGGCATACGCCAGACTGGTAATTACGTTTTGGAAATATAAAGATGTTGAACATTGTAGGCAAAGTCACGTCGATTTGTCTGGAGATCAGGTATTAGCTTTAGAAAATCTGAAAAGATTTAGATTTAAAAAGCAAAGACGTTCAGTAATTTATTGGATCTGTATATTTCATCTTAAGAGTTGGGGTGGTTTTGACTAGATAAAGCACCATGCCGTAGCTATCACGACTAATTAGAGAGAGTTTATGACTTCTTTAGACATAAATTGAAATCCAATGAAAAGAAAATAACGGGTGGGCCATCTAACGTTTTAAATTTGAATTATCTGTATATCGACATTGGAAACGTCAAATACCATTTGGAAAGTGACAGATATTCAGTAAAAAGTCTAAAATTTACGAAATGGGTCGCTAGAAGAAGACTGGGAAATATTGAAAAAAAAAAAACCGAGGATATCTTCTAAAATCGCATAATCAGCAAAAGAGGTGATGTGAATTGGCCTCCCAGAAGCTGCGTTTTAATTCCGTTGGACTATTTTCTGTGGGGAGCTGTTAAAGATAAATGTTACGCCAACCATCCAGAAACAATTCAAGATCTATAGTTCGAGATTCAAGCTGCTGTAGCTGCCATAAGGCCTGAAACCTTCGAGAAAGTACTCTAAAATTGGGTGGATCGGATAAGCTACTGTAAACTGAGCCGTGGTGGTCATTTGTCCGAAATTGTTTTAAACGAATAAATTTCATAAAACAGCCTTTTAAATAAATGTTAGACCTTTGAAAAATATCAATCCGTTTTCTTTTATTGACTTTTTAAATTAAAATTTTATATGGCCCACCCTTTATGTGGCAATTTTACTCCAAAGAACGTATTGCTTTGGAGTTAAGATACAGTACAAGCCAAAAAATATCTGGAAATGTCATAACAAGTTTGTAAGTGATGAATTTCCAATAAGTTTTCATAATATCCAACTAGGTTAAGCCACATTTAGCTTTTTTTTGTTAGCATATTTTTTTAATAAAAAATTTATCGCTGCTAAAATAGTAATAATATTTCCTAGATTAAGTAATGAAATATTCTATTGGTGGAATCATTTTACTAGTCTACTTTACGACTTACTGCCTTGAATATTTGATAATCTTGAAGAAATATTAAATAACAAAATCAATTAAGATTTTTTATGTACATACATATGTACATATTTATAATGCTCTAGTGCATTTCCGCTTTATATATGTAGATTAAAAAACACAGTCACTCTTTTTTCAGACAAAAAAAATATGTATGTATATACTAGAGTTAAGCACAAAATCCTGTCTTCGTAGACTTAAATTTTAATTAAAAGACATCTTTTGTCTGCCAACTAGTCTGCAACAAAGTGGAGCGTTAAATTTCAGCATTCACATGCAAATGATGGGCACAAAAATGCTGATTATGCTGACCAATGTCCAGCCGTGGACATAAATATTCCCGCCAAATAGTGCGAGCGTGCGGCTCAAGCCCACCAACCCACAAAATTGAGAAGCGCTTATCTACATATGTATGTGTGTGTGTATATAATATAATTTTAAGAGCTCATCTATTTCTTAAAGCAACAAACAACAGGCATGTATTGCGGTCAAATCGGCCGTTACGCAGTCGTTTTCACGATCGTTAAAACGCGAACACATACAAAGATACACGAATACAAACGAGAGCATACCTTCCAAAGAGTGACCATAAGAAACCAATACACTTACACTTACGAAGTGAAGATATGCTTAGCAGTGTACTACGTGCCTTGATGCACCTTTTTGCCGCTCTAATTTCGATACTCCCTATCTTCTTCGTTATCCTTAAATTACCTGCGATGTCCTGCGCGCGATCGTAAAAATACGTTAGGCATTTTTTAATGTCGCTGCTTTGTTATTGTTGTCTGTAGGTACATATTTACATAAATATGGAAACAAACAGAAATGTGGCAAGAAGAAGACTTTGCAGCCGCTGACCTCTTCGTTTTTTACTTCGCTGTCAGCTGATCGTCATTAAGAAAATGTGATGAAGTTGATATTTATGACATTAAAAATAATTTTCAGCAGATAATAAGATAAAAGCTCCTCCAAGCTTCGATCGATACATTGCTTTTTTTGTTGACGAAGCTCATTGTAGACCCTTCGAACGATGAGCTTAGTTGGAGCAACCGTTGTGCACAAGTACTGATATGATCACACGGGTATTCCCGAAGAGAATCCGGCATAACTGCTAACATTGTAGCTGCGAGGGCGTTTACCAAAACCAACGTTAACGAACGAATGAAGTTTTCAAGAAAATGTAACTAAAATTGGGTATCGGTTTTGTAACGTTTTGCCCTCTGTCGTCTCAAAATGTTTGCCTTTCATCGGCCTTTTCAGGCAATAAAACAAAAAAGTACGGGAGGCCACATCTGGGCTGTAGGGCGGCTGCAGAAACGTTGGGATGCCGGTATTGGTTCGGTAGCTGTTCACAGGAAAGGCGGTGTGGGTCAGGGTGATGTCGTGATGCAACTTAAAATCGGCTCCGATGTCTTGTCGGACCTAATTGACCCTTCGTTTGAATCTCTTGAGGACTTCCACGCAAAACTTAGCGGAACATCCAGGAGGAACAAATCCATGGTGGACGATGCCTTTGATGTCAAAAAAGACAATGAGAATCGTTTTCACTTTGGTGAACCGAAACACACCACTTCTTGCTAAAGCAACATCTGCGTAAACTTGCTTGATCTCGACAGCAACCCGTCGCGTGAAAATGTTTATCCTGATTCTAGGTGCTTGGAGACAACTGACCAGCCGTTCGTTAGCTTGGAATGACCTCTAACGAATCCTGTCGGAGCGCGCCATCTCCGAAGTTCAGAACAAACTCTGTATATGCCAGTTTTGGTCCGTAGTGATGTCAGATAGAGTCCCTTTAGGTAGTTCATGAGAAGTAGTCTTCCGAGATAGTAGCGCTTATGACCGATGGTTTCCCCGATGACTTGCTCTTGACATTTCCTGGGACCTAGAGTCTCTTTAGGTAGTTCATGAGAAGTAGTCTTCCGAGATAGTAGCGCTTATGACCGATGATTTCCCCGATGCCTTGCTCTTGATATATCCTGCACTCTTCTCGATCTGCCAACCCCATTCCGACACCATACAATGACCAGAGAGTATTCCGATCATGTACCTACAATTCTTTCTATCAAGAGCGAGTAGGAACCTTGTATATTTCTAATATACCACTTTGCTCATGACTTTTGCAGTTTCGCATTTCGGTAGATCATTCCATCCTTATTTTTTTTACCATTTTGACCATCCTTGTCATGCTTCGGTCAAAATATTTAAAGGTAAAGCTATGGAGTGATGGATGGATGATATTGATATCATCGGCCTCAACACCTGCGCCGTTAGTTCTGCTTTCTCCAGACTGGACAAGGAAGCAAAACAAATGGGTCTGGCAATATCTCCTGTCATCAAACAAACAGTCGTCGCACTTGCGACTTGGCTCTCACGTTACTGTTGACAGTCATAACTTTGAAGTTGTAGATAATTTAAAAACAATGTCAACCTGAAAATCCAACGCAGGATTACTCTTGCCAACAGGTGCTACTTCGGACTGAGTAGGTAATTGAAAAGTAAAGTCCTCTCTCGACGAACAAAAACCAAACTCTATAAGTCGCTCATAATTCCCTGCTATACGGTGCAGAGGCTTGGACGATGACAACAACCGATGAGTCGACCATAAGAGTTTTCGAGAGAAAGGTTCTGCGAAAGATTTACGGTCCTTTGTGCATTGGCCACGGCGAATATCGCATTCGATGGAACGATGAGCTGTACGAGATGTTCGACGACATTGACATAGTTCAGCGAATTAAAAGACAGCAGCTACGCTGGCTAGGTCATGTTGCCCGGATGGACGAAAACACTCCAGCTCTGAAAGTATTCGACGCTGTACCCGCCAGGGGAAGCAGAAGAAGAGGAAGTCCTCCACTCCGTTGGAAGGACCAAGTGGAGAAGGACCTGGCTTCGCTTGGGATATCCAATTGGCGCCACGTAGCGAAAAGAAGAAACGACTGGCGCGCTCTTGTTGACTCGGCTATAATCGCGTAAGCGGTGCCAACGCCAATTAAGAAGAAGAAGAACGCTATACACTAATCGATCGAAATGAAGTTCTTGTTTGGAATCTTTTGCATTTGTGAAGGATATTAAAGTCTCTGTCGCCGGAAAAATTTTTACTTGACAACCAATGAAAACTGAGTTACAACTGAGCAACTCTTAAAATCTGTCAGTTTTCCGAAATTGTGGTACAACTTCTAAGATCGTCATTTAGCAGTTAAAATTACAGTATAAGCCTCTCGAGATGATCAATATTAAGGCATTTATCACAAATTGGAGGCTAACCACTGTCAAAAATTCATCCTTGACTTATGGCAACCAATTTCGTCTACACTCTCCATGTGTAGACTCTGCTCTCTTGAAAACTTTACATCTAAAAGCAACAACAACTATCTAATCGAATATAATTCTAGAGGACTGGTTGATATCTCTTAAGTAGTAGAACCTCTGGCTTTTCTTTAATATTTCATTTACAGTTGTTTCTTCGATTCACCAGCTACAAATGTTTGAAGAATCGAGAGTAGTAAATTTTTATAGAAAAGCCCTCAAATCTCTAAGAAATAATACCTTTGACTTCCAAATATTTACTTAACACCGATAATGGCAGCATTAAAAATGGCAGGAGAACCCCAAGAGCTCAAGCAAACACTTATACTCATATGTATCTAAGCACTTCAGAGTTGATGAATGACAGCACGCCATTTTTTCCACATTTATATTATTGAAATTGAGGCGAAAACCCTCCCATTTGGAAGTTAATTTCCGACAAAACTGGTCAAAAGCCAAACAAGCAGGAAAGAGCGCGTAAAACATGGGAAAGAAAAATACGAAACAGTAGCACTTCAGGGCGCACCAGGTGACCTCTCCACACAGCAGCGGGCATGCAGAGAAATCTAGATCAACCAACCCCCTAGCAGGAAGATGCACGAAAATGTTCCCATCGCAAAGAAGATACAAATTCCAAAACAAAACCAAAAAAAAAAAAAAACGCTGCTAAGAAAACACTTATCCTGTTTTCGGACATCTCAAACTGGACACATAAATAATCGAACTGATGGGAAATGCAAATTAAGTGCAAACTGACCCATGTACCGTTGCGCATGGGCACAATGCCATCAAAAGCAGAGCAAAACTCAGAAGCCGACGGCAGTTACAAGGACGAAAGGAAGGTGAGCGGTGTTAGGGTAAGTTCGGCAAAGGCGGGCTCCGCGGTGCAATACAATTGGATTAAAATTTGAATAATACCATTGCAATGCGGCCCGTTACTTGCTTAAAATTTTCACTTTTATCTCCTGCTTGACCATTGTCCAGTTTCATTAAGAAAACAACGGCAGGCAATGAAAGAAACATCAGAAGAATGGTTGTGTGGCACTCGGCTCGCAGGATATGCGCGGTAAGTGTAGCAAGTAAAGCGCCCAAGGGTTAGAAGGGTTGAGATCGTAGAGCAACAACAATTATTCTTGCGTCTGTGCGTCCATCCACGATCTCTGACGATCTTTTGCCATCGCTTATCATCTTTGCACCCTCTTCAACTGCACACACACACGGTTACATGTAATCTACAAACAGTATATCTTAACCATCTAAATAGCTGCTCTCATTATAATGAGCTGCGCTGTGGACCTTTGTCGGCCAATGGTCAGTTAGTTTGTTGACCGGTCAGTTTGCAGGAGGGGAAAGTTTGCGGATCGCATGAGGTAATTTATGCGTTCGCTGTGTTCACTCGTTTACCGGCTGACTTTGGCCTCATTTGAATATTAGTTGGGCTGGTCAGCGTAACGAATGCACTGTTTGATCCGCTGTGAAATTGTTGGTTGCGCTTGATTGCCGAAGCGGTCATCGCTGGCAGCAAAGGACAATTCGAAGTCCGTTGGCAGAATTGTATTTACAGCCTTTCGTCCGAGTTCCTTTGAGTTACTTCGCTTGACCGCTAAGCACTGCCAACCCTGCTGGCAGAGCTGACTCGCCGTGTCCTCATCTTGAACTACAACATTATTGGTATGAACTCATATTTCATTCGTGAGGATCTCTGCGCACACGTTTGTTGCTCGTCGCAGCGGTCAGCTGCTTGGCAGCAACAAGCGTATTACAATTTGATCCTTCGGGTTACACGCATCGGCCAGGCAGGGGTTCACAGCGAAATTAGTTTTATTGCTGCGTAATTTTTCTTGGAGTCATTAAGACGGCCAGTTTATGGTCGTTGCAGTTTTATGGATGAGGTGTTTATGCATTTGTTGTTTTCACAGTAACATATACATATACATATCGGATTTATAGATATAGTAAATGATAAAGCCGATATAAAAAGCTTTGTCGAGCGAAATTTTTTCGTTGATATTTTTAACTCAAATAATTAGTCGTGTTCAGTTTATATTGTATACACATGCTTCTCCCATCTATTACCAATATCTTTATTATCGGGAATGGAAAAGAAGTAGCTTTTGGAGGTCAATCGAAAACAAGGTGAGATCCCGTCTTACCTCTATGAGCTCGGAAGAGTATCAAAGAATTAACTATAACATAATGAGCTTCTAAAGAACTAAATTAAGTTCAGTAACAGTTTAAAGAATCTTTGAGAGACACTTGCAGAGCCCATCAATCAAAATGCAAAGTGAACATTGCTGCCGAAAAATAGCAAAAAGCTCCAACTATGAAGGGTTTGTATGAAAAGAAAAATTAAGTAAAAAATGAGTCTTACATTTTTGGTTTAAATAACTCGGCTGAATCTCTTAGTTAGAAGAACGTAAGTTCAAGTTCTCCCAAAATTTGTCATCCATATCGAATCGGGTTCTTTAAATGGATGGCAAAGCTTGGGAGAAACTTTGAATTGAAGCGAAGCGCGATCCTTTTGGATCCCTCGTAGATGCGGCTGTTGACTCGATCGGTATTTGCGAATTATTTAGTCTTGATTCTGAATCTCGATTAATATTAGCGCTAAATAGAAAGGTGTCAGCTCTTAACTTCACCTTGAACTCGTTAGCGCAGTACCATAAATGAAGTACAAAAAAAAAATACCCAAAGTATAATATGTTCTGTCTTTCTCTCAGACTATCTAAAATCTGATCATCACTCTTTTCGGTGTATTTGCAGAATTATATACCGAAGCTAACAAGTTCCAGATCCGAGCTACATACATGTATGTATATCCAGCGAATCTGCCGAAGTACTAGCTAGTATGCCGCCCCTAGACATCCAGGGAGACGAATTCACGACATTATATGAGCTATCAACACCAATTACAGAGTTTTAAGAGACTATTGAGAAAATTGTTGAGAAAACTATTGAGAAAGCTGTTAAATTATTGCACCAACTAACCAAATGTATTCATTTAACAAGTTATCCACCGATTAAATGACGATTAAACGTTTGATAAACTATTGAGAAAATTGTTGAGAATTAAATTCGTGTACTTATTAACTAAATATATATTTTTTTAGTACCTAACTACCGGTTGAGTGATGATTAGGCACTTGATAAGCTATTGAGAAAAATGTAGAGAATTAAATTAGGGCATTTATTAACTATATATATCAATTTAACATTCTAACCATCGGTTAAGTGATGATTAAGCGTTTGATAAACTGTTGAGAAAATTGTTGAGAATTAAATTAGTGCACTTATTAACTAAATATATCAATTTAACCATCTAACCATCGGTTAAGTGGCGATTAAGCGTTTGATAAACTGTTGAGAAAGTTGTTGAGAATTAAATTAGTGCACTTATTAACTAAATATATCAATTTAACCATCTAATCATCGGTTAAGTGATGACTAAGCGTTTGATAAACTGTTGAGAAAATTGTTGAGAATTAAATTAGTGCACCAACTAATTAATATTGTAGTCATGCTCAAATTAATTGTGCGGATAAATCATTAAAATCAGCGAATTAGCGCATGCCGCAACCAATGAATATACGGCACTTTTCACTTTTGAGATTATGTTTAATTGATAAATTTTCTTCTTCTTGCTCTACTCAAAAAGGTCGGCAATTAAGGCGAGGAAGTACGGCTAAATGCAAGCGAAAGTGGGAAATGTAAATAAGAGCAAGTGATTTTATAAACTATGTATGTACATATGTACGTATGTATTTATATTAGTATGTATGTATGTACGTATGTGTGTATATATAAATGTATGTATGTCTGTATTCGCATAAAAATGCACTGATTGAGTTAAGTCATGGCTGAGTGTCATAAAACACTTCCTGTCGCTCGAAAACTATGTTTCACCGAAAAAGCAACAGCAACAACAAGAGCGAAAGCAAAAGCGCTGAAAAGACAAAAACAAGGAAAGCATCGAAGAAATGTGGCAAAATATGAAATTTGTTCCGCTTTGAGAAGACGACTTGAGCTAAATAAGTGCGCAGAGCACACACACATATAAATGTATGAATGTGTGTGTATGTACATATGTACATATGCAGCATATCATGCCTTTGGAGCAATAGGAAAAATATCGGCAACAGCAAATTACTAACGATATTATGAAAACTAGCAGCCACAACAACAGCAAATATTAGTAAACAGCAAGCTGCTAGCTACAACAACAATAACAACAACATCAAAAATTGTACCAGAAACCGCAGTGATGTGCTCATGGTGCAACAATTATCACGTGCAACCATGAAACTGGTACAAAAATCCACTCCAAGCAACAACAACAACACTAGAAACAAGAAAAAATTATTAAAAATAACAAAAATACGAAAGCCAAAGTAAAGCGGCGCAGAATTAAAACACTTTCGTTTTCATCAACGAAAAATCAACAAAATGCCTAAGCACACATGCAATAATTGCAGTAACGAGAAATAAAACAGCAAAAAGCATAAATGTTGTAATTACAGTAATGGTGGAGCACAACAAAAACAACAGTTAGACGCGCAAAAAAATCGCTAAAAAGCGAATTAACGCGGAATCGTGCGCGCAGACATTTTCCAAAGCGGGGGAAGTAATGTAGCCAACAACAACAATTACAACAATAGTAACAATTGCAAATACAACAACAATAATAGCAGCAAATGCACACGAATCACTCAAGATTTCAGTAGATGTTGATGTTGCTGGCGCCAACGCTTGCTTTGGCGTTGCTGTCGGTCTAACTAACTGCAAGCGGCACGCGGCGCGCGGCTATAAACAAATAGTAATAGATACATATGTATGTATATTTGTACATTTATTGCGCATACAAGCCGTCAATTGCATTGTGCAGCCTCATAAATGCAGCAAATGTGGCGCGTGCGCAATCGAAAGCGTCGCGCCGCGCGCCGAACGCCGAACGCCGTCGATGAGCACGAAATGTGGAAATTCGAATCCAAAACGTCCATCATTGGTGAACGGACCAGAATGGCAATGATGATGATGTGCAGGCGCACACATACACATATGTATATATACATATATGCATGTACATAATACATACAAGTACATACATACACCTTTGATTGCAAAAAGATAGCGCGGCTGCTGAAGACGCGGTTGGCTCTCAACTTGCTGATGGCGATGGCGATGGCGTTGGATATGGTTTACTATATGCATACACACATGCCTACATATGCATAAATATACAACAAACACACATACATATATATGTATATAAATAAATTTGTATGGCGCTTTGGCTAACTTTCCGACATGCCGAGGCCGCCACCGTCGCGTCACTTTATTGCTAACTGGCCAATATTCATGTATGTATGTGAATATTATATATATATATATATATATATATATATATACATACACACATACGTACATCTGCATGCATGTCTGCAAAGAGTTGGCGTGCTTGCTGTGCCAATAGCTTTGTCTAACAATAAAAATTAATTAAATCTTAGCCAACTCTTTAGAGCAACACCAACAAATTAGTGCATACAGACACACACATGTACATACATATACAAACATACATGTACATATGTACGTATGTACATGGCGGTTGGCCAAGCGCCTTATTGCTGTTGTTGGCTTTATTAATTTTATTAGTTTCTGCACACAACAAGGAAACTGCAACCGCATTGACGTATCTCCGCCGTAAATTATGGCTATTAATAGCGGTATTTTATAACTTTTCCAGTGTGGCATGGTATTACTGCACATTTTCTCATATACATATGTTTGTATGTACAGTAATACATACTGTATGTGTACAATATGTCTGCTAAAAAGATATGAAAATAGTTATTGCCAGTTTAGATACTATTTCTGAATGATGCCTTATTGATACACTTTTATTCTTCAATTGGTTTCATAATTTATTTATTTTTAAGGTGGTATTCTAGTCTAGAAGTATGAATTTCAGGTAATTTTTAAAGTGTCGTAAAAAAAGCAATTAATATTTTTCTATACATTTTTCATTAGTTATTTGTTAATTTTAGAAGAGTAGAGAAAAAAATTAAAAACTAAAATAAGTAAAAAATTTCAAAAAATTAAGAGCTGACGAAGTGGTGGGTCGCTAATAATTTCCCCTTAACCATACCCATGATTTCAACTCTCCTAGTTATCTGAAACCAAAAGGAAAAAAATATTATTAATCTAGAATAATGTCGCAATGGCCGGAACTACGTAAAAGTAGGAAAAAAATTTTTCACAAACTGCCTAAAAAAAAGTTTTTTTGGATCATCTTTTCTGACTATTTCGCTTTTTTTTAAATAATAAAAAATAAAAATTTGGGGATGGGGCTAGTTCCAACCATAGACAAGCCTATAAAGAAGACTCTGTAAAAACTTCAAGTAAATCGGTACAGTAGAACCTGAGAAATCGTGGGTATCGTTCCGAAAAAGTCAGTTTTGAGAAAAACGCATTTGAAACCAGTTTGGATGCCGGGTCAGAAAAATGCCTATGTATATCTCCGAAAACAATTTGAGTTTTGAAAAATCTCCCTGTACACATATTCTTGAATAGTTAAACTTAAAAAAAACAAAAATTTCTTTTTTTTTAAATTTCTAGACTAGAATACCCCCTTAATTTAAATGTGAAAATTATCGTAATAGTATGTAGAGTGGAATTTATGTATTTCATTTTGATACAAGCAATAACTTGGATATGAAATATAAGAGATAACACAAAATTGCGTGACAAAAGAGTACAAAGAAATTGTAAATAAAACACAAAATATTTAATTATTCATCAAAATTTATTTCTTCCATTAATCTGCAGCAGATGTAATTCAATTATGCCAACGATTTTTCCAGTCCTCGAAACACAACACTTTTCATAAGAACTTTTTGTGATGGCCTTCAGTTCTTGCAGCGAATTTTGGATTTGTAGGATTGAGTTATTGATGAAACTGAATCACTATAAGCCTTTTCCAAGATTCGCTAAGATTCCGCACACGAAATTTGGTTAGAAGTCCAAAATTTGAAGAAAATTCCTCTTTCGATATGTTTATCCATTGTAAAAATCGCAATGCACTACTGAGGTGTACCGACTTAAAGGGTTACGGGTAGTCAGAGGCACGAAAACATTAGAACTTTCAGTATTTTTTTTTTTTTTTTTTTTTGCTATTAAATCGTGTTATTTTACAAAAGTATTAATATGGCACTATTATATAATTTGTTGACTAGGGTGATTCAAAAAAAAAATTTTTTTTCGATTGGTACTCGGAAAAATAGGTTCCTAGACACCTCTAAGAAAGCTTCTACAAAAACCTATGAGTTTCATCATTCATAATAATTTTTTTCATTGAGTAATAAAATCCATAAAAATAAAAAATTTTCCCGAAATTATTTAAATTTTAACTATTAATATCTCTTAAACGGTTGAGTTTATGAAAAAATCATAGGAGACCTTTTTTAGGGCATTCAATTTCCTACAAAATCTAATGAACAAGATATTTTTTCAAGTAGTTGGAAGCGAGATATAAATTTTTCTATCTGATAATAAGAAAAAATAGAAAACTGTATGTAGGAGGACCTTCCCGTTACAATTAAAAACTCATATTTGGAGAGGCTTCCTTAGAGGTGTCTAGGAACTTATTTTTCCGAGTACCAATCGAAAAAAAAAATTTTTTTTGAATCACCCTAGTGTTGACTTGAAGTCACGAAAATTTCAAAAAAAAAAATTTATTTACAAAGTTATAGTTATAGTTTGTGTTGACCCAGTTCCAAAAAAAGGTACTTGCGGTAACAACTCCTTGGAGATTCATCTAAAATCAGTCGGACAAAAAAAAAAATTGTTTTATAAATAGATAAACTCGAGCCTGATCGAAGGACTTGTTTTTTCAAAAATTAACAAAATTAAGACCTCAGGAAATTTTTTTGGTCTTAAAAAATCGAAATTTTTGAAAACAAAAAATCCTTCGATCAGGCCCGAGTTTAATATGTGTTCTAAAAGCTGTATAAATTTCATTAAAATTACTGGATGGTTTTTGAGTTACAGTTGTCACCAGTTCAAAAAACATAGTTTTGAGAAAAACGCGTTTAAAGTTTCACACTTGCGATTTGAAGTGCCCGAGCTCTTTTTTGTTATTTGTCAAATAACTCAAAAACTAATTATCGGATCAACGCAAAATTTTCAAAAAATATTTTTAAGATATTTCACTTAACGAAAATGCAAGAAACAAATTATTTTTTGAAAATTCTCACAACCTCTAACCCCTTAAGCAGCTGCTGGTTGACAGATCGCGCTCATATTTGACATAGTAATTAAGGATAGTCCTACCAATTTAACAAAATAATTTTTTTTTTTTGAAATAACATTTGCATGCACTTATGCCAACGGATTTTCCAATCTTCGAAACACTGGTTGTAGTCACTTTCCGGGATGGCCTTCAGTTCCGTCTTCGCTGCGGCTTGAATCTCCTCTTTCGTATAAAAACGGTGTCCCCGGAGCGGTCTTTTGAGCTTGGTGAACAGCCAGAAGTCGCACAGCGCCAGATCAGGTGCATACGGTGGTTGCGGAACGATATGGGTTGAGCTTTTGGCGAAATGATCACGAATTACGAGGGCAGTATGGGATGGTGCATTATCGTGGTGTGAAAACCAAGAATTGTCTTTCCACAATTCCGGCCTTTTTAGGCGGATAGCGTTACGCGAACGACGCATAACGTTCAAATAATATTCCTTGTTGACTGTTTGACCGGTTGGAAGGAATTCATAATGCACAACACCACGATAATCGAAGAAAACAGTCAACATGACCTTGGTTTTTAAGCGACTTTGGCGCGATTTTTTTGGTCTCGGCTCTCCTTTGGCACGATATTCGCTGGATTGATCGGTTGTTTCAGGGTCGTAAGCATAGATCCAAGTCTCATCGCCAGTTATAATGCGTTTCATGACACCCTGGTAGTCGGAAAGCATCGTTTCACACACTTCAACGCGACGCCTTTTTTCCAAAAATTCAATGTTTTCGGTACCAGTCGAGATTTGACGCTCTTGAGGCCCAAAAGATCCTTCAAAATGGTATTGGCTGAGCCTTTCGATATGCCAACTTCATCAGCAAGGTCTCTAATTGTTAATCGACGGTTTCTCAACACCAAATCTTTGATATGTTGAACGTGAGTTTCGTCGGTTGAGGTTGATGGTCGCCCTGGACGCTTTTCGTCTTCGACACGTTCACGGCCGGCTGGGAACTCACTATACCACTTGTTAACATTTTTTTTAAACATAGCCTCATCACCATAGGCTTTCTGCACCATCCAACGTATCCGCAGCAGAAAATTGATTCCGCAAACAAAATTTAATGCAAATTCTTTGCTCAACTAATTTCGACATCGCAAAAAACGAAAAACTCACTTTTAGCAGCTCACAAAACGACACGTATTTCAAACACTAATGAATATTTTGACATGAAATTTGACATAAATGTGACTGACAGTACTACCAACCTAAAAAAAAAATAATTCTCCAATTCTCATCCTTTGAGGAGCGCAGTTTAAATTCAAATGTCACCTAAATTAGGATTAGTATTTCGACCATTTGTCCAGGTTCAGACTCAATAGTAGTCAGATACTCAAATAAGATCTATAGTGGATTTTAAATATGTCTATCCAAATATAATGCCTTTTCTACATACGAAAAAACATTCACACCTAACAAAGGAAACAAAAACTCCTCCACTCCACACTCATCAAGTCCATGCGTGCTTGAATACCAGCGCGCCACGGTAATTAATTATAATGCAATAAAATCATATTTCTCGTATAATTACATGGAAAAATGATGCAAGTGCAGCAAGCAAAAAACAAAGCGCAAGCATCGAGAAGCAACTAGGCGTAAGCTACATTTATTCCTGTTCCCTCCGGCGACGCTTTGAGAAAACGCGAAGAGCAGCCACACGACTGCGGAGCTTACGGACGAGCGTATTTTGCTTTTTAAATGTTTTCATTCTTCGAGTAAACATCCGTACATACATACATATGTATGTATAAACAAGCATTCAAAGTGTTGGCAACACTTTCAGTTTCTTAAAAGCTACAACAACGATTAAGTCGAGAGCAATGCATTAACGCACTGATGCATCATTGCTAATATTATGTATTTCGAAATTTAAACACAATTTCACTATAATTTTCATAATTACAAATTTTATATTTTATGTTATACTACTAAACACTTTGGCTTGGTAAAATAATTGTGAGACGTTTAGACCATTCAAGTAAAATAATGAATAGAACTGGTATAAATCACAAAATCTGTAATAATAAAATTGAGAAAAAATATCAAGAGGTGTCATTACTCTTTAAGAAAAAATCTACATACTCTCTTGTTTTAAATCTAACTGGAACTAAATTAAGCTATAAACGATTCAGCAAGTATTACCAAGTGCTGAATCGAACAACCAACCGGTATAAATTGTATGAACTGGTATAACTAGTTAAGATAGATAAGCAGGAAGTGTACAAGGAAAGCGTTTACTCACTCTTTACCTCTCTCTCTCTCTCTCATGTATTAAATTTAATTGAATCAGAGCTGGTATAGAGCGCCTAGAGAAGTGGCGTATCGAAGAGGGCTTATGTATGGTGCTTTTTCTCTTGAACAAATCCTCAAAACAATAAGCGAATGAGAGAAACGTTATAACTATGATGTTTTTACCTTAAACAAATACAGGTAATATATCGGCAGATATGGCCAACGCTCAATTTTAGCACGACTGCGAAGTGCAATTTCCTAATGCCGTTACTACTTTTGCATATTTAACGATATAATTTTGAGTTACAAACGAGTTCCGGTAAGCAAAATAGCCGATGAGATTGCCAAAAGTGCCATCAGCTTGGCTAACGAACCAGTATAAGAAGTACGTAAGTCGCTAAAAACGATACAAAATGAAATTTCCGAAAGGGCTTTCAGTTGGATCAGATTGAGATGGAAGCCTGACGGACATATAAGGCCGCCCAGATCATTGGCAAGGGAAGGGAAGGAAAATACGCATTATTTTTACCCACACGGTTTCGAAGATACTGTAGTACGGTTGATGGCCTTGTCGTAGTTCACATTTTGCTGGCACATTCGAGTTGTTTGGGTATTATTAACGATGACTTATGTAGTAAATGCAGGGAAGTGGGCAGGGAAGTAGTCATGGAACGACTCCCCCGCTTCTGTCCGACCTTATCTAGAACTCTACTTAGATATTAAGGTGCTTCGCAGTTCAAGAAATCAAGGCGCAAGCTTCAGCTCGTATTAAACTGAAACTCTTTCTGACTTATTTATAACATATATTTTAGAATACACGAAGTTGGCCTCATAAGTTCTTAGCTTCACCAAACAATTACGGATATATACCAAAGCCCACTGGAACACAGCAAAGACCGTTATACAGTCAAAAACTTCACTTGGCGAAACTGCTCCGAAGAAGGCGGAGACTATTATATCCGAGAGGGATGGCTTTTCTGAGATTTCCGAGGTGTGAACTTCGAAGATGGCAAAACAGTCACACGCTGAATAAGCCAAAAAAACGGTTCCTTTTGGGGAAAAAAAATGCTCTTCCACTGTGGCAACTCAACAACTTACACCACCACTGTCAAATTGTTGGAGTTAGACCATGAACTACTACCCCACCCGTTCCACTACTACTTCTTCAGATCCGTTCCAGTGCAACTTATTTTTGTTTTTAAACTTGAAAAGTCACCAAGAGGAAAATATTTTGTATCGAATGATGACATCGTCTCCTCAGAGGCTTAGATATTCCGAACGTTCAGCCGGGGAGACAGCGGCTACGCTGGTTAGGTCATCTCGTCCGAAATGAAAACACTCCAGCTCTGAGAGTTTTCGATGCAGAACTCACCAGGGGAAGTAAAGGAGGAGGAAGACCACCACTTTGTTGGAGAAGGACCCGGCTAATATCTAAGGACTTTTACTTATACACTTTCGAACTCAATGAGCACGCCCTAAAACCTAAAAAGGAATGTACACATACTATGTCATAAATAAATAAATATTTAATAACGCGCTAGAGAGATTCACTCGCCAATTTAATTCACTTCTCATTATCAAAAGCTGTGACACCAACCACAGCTCCATATTTACATACATATGTCAGGCTCACCCCTCACAGGATAATCAGTGTCATCACCGAAACAATTTCCACGCATTAAAATTTTTTGTAATTGAATGACCTTTTCCGACTCCACGCCTCTTGAATTACTTAATTTCACGCAATTTATCCGCAAATGAGAACAAAACCGACAACAGCAACAACAACAAGAGTTTTAATAAAGTGCGCCAGAATATGCCAAAAGTCATCATCGCAATCCCATTAGAAGAGCTAAAGTGGGATGAAAAGCAAATTGAATGAAATATGTGCTAAAAGAAGGTGCGTTTCATCCGGCGCGCCCCCTATCTAACCGTACCAAACCAGCACCAGCCACCCCGAACAAGCAGACGCGCCCTCATCAGCTTCGTCAAAACAATATTTCGGGCTTTTGACACACCAAAATCCACACAAGAGATGCCAACGGAGACTTTTCATGGACTAATATATTCACATAACGGTAAATGAGGGCAAAAGCACCCTCGGCGCACATGAACACCCACCGTAGCAACAACAAACAAGCAGCTTACTTAGTAACAGCATCAACCATGGACAACAATAACACCAACGAAATGAGCAAATAAATGAGAGAAAACAACAAATTGACTCTTGAGTTTTCACGCCACGCAGGGTGTGGAACAAAGAAGCCGAGCAAGCGATTGCCAAACAATGGCCGCTAGGCAGGGGGTGGCTGTCGTTAATCTCGCAGAGCTGTGGGATGTTTTTCATATACTTATATGTATGTATATATTACGATTTTTTTTGTTGTTGTGCTGTTGTGACACGAGATAATAGCGGGCAACACGCAAGCCGACACGAGATCAGGGCGCTCATTACTCAACGGGTGCGTCACGTGGGATTTACAATGACTTTTTGACATAAACACAAGCACACTGACGTGTAGTGCGAGCGCTAACGGTAAACTGTAACAGTGGCAAGTCAGCGGAAACACCTTGATTGTGCTCGTTTTGGGGGTGGCAGCATTTGGTTCGCTAAATATGTTGCAATTACCAACCCAACCCAAGCTAAAAGGCTCTGCTATGGCTGTCGCTGGTGCCTGTGAGAGTTCATCGAGTGCTGCAATGAATCACACATAATTTGCGCTGCCGCAAGCGCTTAGCGGTATTCGAGCATATGTTTTCAAGTGCGTTAATGTTGCCACATTGTTTGCTTATCCGCTATGGTAATGCTTTCTGTTGGCGGTTGGGCAAGCTGGCAGGTGGGGGTCGGTAAACTATTATCGCAATCATTTAATTATTGACGAGCGCGCATAATTACGTCCGGCTGTTGAAATTATCTCTGATTTTCACCGTCAGCTCCAATAGGTTTTTGATTTGTTATTTAAAGCAGATGCAGTTCTTAAGTGGTACTACACTTGTGCCGAAAGGATCTCGAAGTGATTATGAAAAAATATTCTAATAGCTCTGAAATAATCCCGAAAGGATTACGAAAGAAAACAGCCCGAAAACATATCTTCTGATTCGATTTAAATTATGATGTTTCTACGTAACACAACCATCGTCATGAAGACCGAAGATACACCGACATCCACGCTGTCCACTCTAAAGATTTTTTTATCCACGTAAAACATAGCCGGTTGCTGAAGTAGTAACACCAACAGTATGAAGATAAGTTGAAAAAACCTCTACGGGCCATTGAGGACTTTACGAATTACCGTTTGATAACCACACATCCGAGATACGAAGGAACATATATTCTGTCATCAAGCCCGCGCAATCACAATATTATTCTGATCTTAACAATTATAAATGGCAAAAGTTGAAGGGGGACTCTTCCATCGGTAGCTCTAAATCAACTCTTGTTTCAGACTGTCAGACAACTGTCGTGTCTATCAAGCAGAAGTGGCAGCTATTAAGCTAGCAGCAGTTGTACTTCAACGAAGTCCGGATTGTTTTAGAGAGGCATACAAGCACTCCGTTAGACGAGCTGCTACACAGGCCTTGAGCTCGCTAACGGTGAGCTCATTAGTTTGCAACCAAAGGCACCCCTACCCAAAGCTCACCAGAAAGGTAACAAGCAAATGTGCTCCTGTCTTCAAAGACCAAACTGTGTAAGTCTCTCTTTACTCCCGTCTTACTACATGGTGCTGAGGTATGGACGATAATACGGATTAGAGATACAGGCAAAAGCCACTCCTATTTGCTAATCTAGACAGAAAACTTAACTTCAATCAGAAATTCGCGTCAAGCTCAGGCATCCTAAAGAGTGACTACTCCTCATGGACTTCGTAACGGTAAATTTTATACTTACAGTAGCAATGCCCATTGGACAATTTCCATTAAGAACTACAACGATTGCGGCAAGATGAGCTTGCTAACAGAAAGTGGTTCAGTAGATCACATACGAGATTTGACAATTAAGTAATGAGACTGATTTTATTGCCGCGCTTGTGGTAAACCTGAAACCTTGAAATTCCTTCTCCCTATTTCCAGCATCCCTTTCCATTGATATATGTACCATCGCTCTAGCTTGTTTAGTTCGCCTGCTGCGTCAAGTTGAGTAGACGTGTGTTTGTAGTGTTCGTCACAAAAATGGAAAAACGAAATCAAGAGCAACGCGTCGCGATAAAATTTTGCGACAGATTGGGCGAAACAGCTTCGAAAACGTATGCTAAAATTGTAAGAGTGTATGGTGATACTTCCAAACCAAACGCCAAAGCTCACAATGTGACGAGGCCGTGACGAGGTTACTCGCGGACATCCCAGTCAAAGCGTTCCAGAATTGTTACGAAGCATGGAAAACGCGCTGGAATCGCTGTGTAGCTGCCCAAGGAGACTGCTTTGAAGGGGATGGCAGAGTTGTAGAATAATTTTCAAATATACGGTTTTTATGGAATCAGTCTCATTACTTAATTGTCATACCTCGTATGTTCCACTCTAGGCTATTAGGATCTCGCAATCACGCAAAGACTGCTCGTCAACCAGCGCATGGTAAGCGCAAGCGAGGTTCATAGCTCTAGCTTAGACCACAAGATGAAAATGGGGATTCAACTCGCTTTTATTCCGAAGTGAGCCTCCTGTTGCTGGCTAGTGGGCTATGCAGTGTCCAAAAATTTCGCGAAACGAGTTTCATAATGAAATAGCTTTATGCTATATGTAGTGAGGTTAGATACTCCTTGACTAAATTTGAGCGCACAGTTTGCGAGCTCAGCCATTCCGCTGTCAGAAGAAATGCTCTCCTCCCTGAAAAAAGTTTTAATTCGGAGCAGTTCCTTAAAAGCAGCGCCACCTCTGCTTATATATTTTTTATTAAGTCCTCTCTGAGTGTTTGAAGTCCAAGCTTTTTTAGGTTTTGAGTGTCGAAATTTTCTCAAGTCTGTGACTAATAGAATTTCGCTCGCTGACACTCATAAACTCTTACCATAAGAATATATAAATGTTATGTAGTTACTTATTTATGACTTTCGTCTCTCAGTGCACATCGTTCATCTGCTGTAGAATTATCGATCGCTCGCCCAACTTCCAGCAACCGAGCTTGTCTTTTACCACGAAACGTTATATAAACAAATAATAAAATAAGTATATATCTACGTCGGAGCAGCGACGAGCTTGCATAAACTCATTCGTGTTTGTCCTTCTTGGTCCTCTACTACCTTTATATATTTGTTGTTTATGTATGACTGTATGTAGCCACTCACACTTCCTGTACATCTCTACAAACTTATTTTATCAACTTCACCCTCCAGCAAATGTAAATAAAGCAGCCCACACGTTGAAGTTGGAATAAAAAGCAGCCAAACGAGCGAAACCGAAAACTAAACGGAAACACGGCGACGGGAGCGGGCAGCGGCGCTCAGAGGCAGCATGAAACTTCATCAGGCGATACAGTGATGCCTCACCTGCCATTCTCAAAGCGCTGTTATATGTTGTCCACCCCCAATTAGGCTATGTCTGTTTGTGAGTGTGTGTGTTTGTGCAATGTTGACAAGCCAGAAAAGCACGCAAGGATACTGACAGCGCCGCGCGCTGCCACTGTGACTTCCAACTATGTTATGTTATGTCTGTATGCACATTTGTTTTGCGGGAACCGACGTAAGCACTCAAGCAGGGCGCTGAGAGCACAGTCCGGGGAGAAGGGAGTTATCTGAAGTCGCAGCGTCGGGGTGGTTGGCCGCGTTTGCGTGGGCGTTTGGGTGTTCGTCCACGCTATGTCTGTGTTTGCGTTTGTGGGCTGCGTGGCTGGAAGCAGCCCTGCAACCAGATTCGAGTTACCTGATATCTGCGCGTAGTCTGCAGCCCTAGTGCTTCTATCTCAGCGTCGGTGCGAGGCATAAAATTGATAGTTTGTTTATTGTCTGGTGACTAGGCACACATATCTACGTAATAGACTTGTCTATGTATGCATAACGGTAAATATAATGCACGTGTGTATTTGTAGTATAGTTTTTTTTTTTTTTTGCCACGCACTCTCTGCTCACCTGGGAGGGTTGAGAAAATCGATAAAAACACAGAATGACTCTCGTTCGTTAGTATCCTCTTTTTTATCCTTGAAACTAAAACGCGTGGCTGGCAAACGAGCGCTTTTTTGATTTTTATCTTGCGTGGCTGGAAGGGGGGTACATTTAGTTGCAACTGTATTCCAAATTAATTTGATGGTCAGGCCTTTTATTACTAAGAAAACATTAACTGTTGCAACATATGTGGTTGTAAGGACAATCATTTTACTTTGGGGAGTCTTTAGAAGCTCACTGGGAGCAATTATGTTGGTTGAAAAACTTTCGTAATTTTGAACCAGCTCTCAGTTTATGGTATAGTATTAAATGAGGCTTCTCTTAGCTAAACCTTTTTCTCAGCAGTATCTATAATACTACTGTGCCCAAAATATAAGGTGACATTGTATTTGTTTTGAAAATTCTTTATTTATTCTTCCAAATCAATTTCATCCCCTTAAAAGTAATCTCCTCCCGATGCAATGCACTTATGCCAACGGATTTTCCAATCTTCGAAACACTGGTTGTAGTCACTTTCCGGGATGGCCTTCAGTTCCGTCTTCGCTGCGGCTTGAATCTCCTCTATCGCATAAAAACGGTGCCCCCGGAGCGGTCTTTTGAGCTTGGTGAACAGCCAGAAGTCGCACGGCGCCAGATCAGGTGAATACGGTGGTTGCGGAACGATATGGGTTGTGTTTTTGGCGAAATGATCACGAATTTCGAGGGCAGTATGGGACGGTACATTATCGTGGTGTAAAAACCAAGATTTGTCTTTCCACAATTCCGGTCTTTTTAGGCGGATAGCGTTACGCAAACGACGCATAACGTTCAAATAATATTCCTTGTTGACTGTTTGACCGGTTGGAAGGAATTCATAATGCATAACACCACGATAATCGAAGAAAACAGTCAACATGACCTTGATTTTTGAGCGACTTTGGCGCGATTTTTTTGGTCTCGGCTCTCTTTTGGCACGATATTCGCTCGATTGATCGGTTGTTTCGGGGTCGTAAGCATAGATCCAAGTCTCATCGCCAGTTATAATGCATTTCATGACATCCTGGTAGTCGGAAAGCATCGTTTCACACACTTCAACGCGACGCCTTTTTTCCAAAAAATTCAATGTTTTCGGTACCAGTCAAGATTTGACGCGCTTGAGGCCCAAAACATCCTTCAAAATGGTATTGGCTGAGCCTTTCGATATGCCAACTTCATCAGCAATGTCTCTAATTGTTAATCGACGGCTTTTCAACACCAAATCTTTGATTTGTTGAACGTGAGCTTCGTCGATTGAGGTTAATGGTCGCCCTGGACGCTCTTCGTCTTCGACACGTTCACGGCCGGCTTGGAACTCACTATACCACTTGTAAGCATTTTTTTTAGACATCACCACCAAAGGCTTTCTGCACTATCCTCAACATATCCGCAGCAGAAAATTTATTCCGTAAACAAAATTTAATGCAAATTCTTTGCTCAACAAATTTCGACATCGCAAAGAACGAAAAACTCCGAAGGTTTAATTTTCTCGCGAGTTAACTTTTGTGCGATTCTACTGTATTTGGTTGAATTTCATTCCCTCCAATGATGACTTTGTAGAGTTGAAAACCTCTGCTCCCGCTGATATATAATTGCCTTATTAATTTCATCATAAACCACTGACAATTTTATGACGCGTTCATCAATAAGAACCCTCTTGACCAAGCATCTTGCAGCCCATTTAAGTCAATCAAAAGATTTATGCCGCAGTCTCAAAACTGGCGCACCGAAAAAGGAGCATCAATGCTGTAGCTTAACCGCAGTTGATCCCTAATTATCCGTGGAATTATGAGCATTCGGACGCACCTTTTAAACAATATTAGCAACGCATGCCAACGCCCATGCCCACACCCTGAAGACCAACAAACAAGGCCCGCGATGAAGAGGGGGCCCACTAATATATATAAAAAACATCTGCCAGATAGTTAAACAATCTGTCAGACTGACACATGCCACAGCGCTGCTTTGATGGAACCAACAGACGACGTGCCTCGCGCACATTCGTATCGCCAAGGCAACCACGCAGCCAAACACTAACAGAAAACGAGAGCAGCGAAAGAGTAAAAACAGCCGAAAATAGGGCAGGCAACCCCTACAACACAAGCAACAAGCAAAGAGCAGCGAGCCGTGTTCACACCTTGCCGTCGCCAGATAACCGATTTGTGTGCCGAACAAAAAATTGCTACAGCTAAAACAACAATAATAATAAATCAGTAGAAATTAAGGGCGGAAACGGGTATGAAAAACCAACAACACATCCCGATTGAACTGTTCAATTCCCTGGCCTCTTTTTGAGTTAAAAACCACAAAAAACAAATCGAAGCTGAAATTGAAGTCAACGTGAGCGCGAACAGTTGCTTATTGCTGTTGTTGTTGTTGCGGACAGTTGTAGCGCTTAACAGCAGCCGTTAGTTGCTTCTTGGCACATGCCATTGACCCAGCCACTAGCGGTGCCGCCGTTGTAGCGGTCAATAGCCCTGCGCTGTGGCTAAAACGATCGCTGAACAAGTCGCTCGGCCGGGGCAACAAAAGAAACTGTAAAGCCGACATTGCCTGCACAGCCGTTAAGGATAATAGCCGCTCATTCAGCTGTTCACAAAAGAGATGAAAAAATTGAGCCGAGCATAGAGGTGTGTTAGGTATGAAACGAACAAAACTGGGAGCCACCAATAATGAGGTTTTCTTACTGTATTAAAAATATATATGAAGCCAACGGTATTAGAGATTAATTTTTTCTCAAGTGAAATAATTAGGGGAAAAAATTGGTGTTCTACGCATGAGTTAGAAGTTTTAAGGACTCCCTTAGTCTTTTTTGCAACTTTCGAGCCATTTTTGATTCTGTTCCTCACTAGTTTATGTCATTCTCTCTATGATTACTCTTCTGAACTCCACTGTGATAAGGAACACGCAATTTTCGCTGAGTTGTCTGACCTAAAGACTCAGATGATCCCTAGTGAAAACTTTAAGCAGATTTGTAGAGGCCTGCCGACCCACCAGAAAATCGACAGATGTGGGCAACTTAAAATGAAGCTGAAAACTTCGTCCATCCAGAATCGGTCTCGACATTTTCTCTCGGAATTCGGACTAGATCGACGGAATGTTGTATCGTTCCACATTATCAACTATGTTTCGAATCAGCTCTAGTTAAGGGCGTGGAGATTCATAGTTAACTTATCGCCGTCCTGACTTTCTGGGTTACCTCAAAGTTCTCTGAAAGAGTGAAGTTTCGTGTAGCAGACTTTCCACTTTAAACTTTCCTTCTCCTTCTTTTAGTCCAGTCTTTAAGTCACAATTCGGTGCAACGAATTATTACTGAGACTTATTTGACGAAAGACTGAAATCAAAAAAACTTCACCAGCTCCGTTTTCTTTGTGAAGTTTAAAATAACTTGGTCTTTTCGTCATGGATGGTATTTCGTTAGTACTTTATTTTATCTCACTCTGCACTCATCTCACACAAAACTGCCTTATGCTTAGTTGGTTGAAAAAGAAGGCGCCGGCAGCAGCACTAAGGCCCTCATTAAGTCTATTTCGGACCCGCGTGCTAATCAAATTAAGTGTTATCCAGCAATTCAGAGAATTTGATGGAGAAAAAGAGCTTTTTTACTCCACAACGGGCCCAATGTCTCTTAAGTTGGTGCATTGGAAGCCGTGAAATATGTTCCGTTTCATTCGACGATAGGCTAGACATTCCCACAGAAAATATTTCAGCATCATATCATCATCCACGTATGCTCTGTATTCCGCCGAAATCACTTTTCCCAATCTCTGAAGGTGGGTTCATAAGGGTATATGCCTTGCGATGACCCTTACAATGTTACTAAATTCCTTTTTGTCTAGTAGTGGGAGCGCTTCGGACCGTCCACCCTCAACAGCACCCTAAAGTGACTTTGTAGTAGTCCTGTGTTGCTTTTCTTCCAAGACCTAAGGTGTTCCTTTAGCGTCCATTGCTTCAAACAACCCTTGAAGAAGCTGAATGGCCTGGAACAACTTAGTGAACTTGTTTTACAATGCGGGCCAGCTCGTCTGCCTTTTCATTTCCTTGTGATAATCCTTACAATGTAACTAAGTTCCTTTTTGCCTAGAAGTAGGAGCTCTTCGGACTGTCCATCATCAACACTATCCCAAAGTAACTTTATGGTATGCCCTGTATTGCTTGTCTTCGAAGACCCGAGCTGTTTCTTTAGGGTCCATTGGTTCATAAAACCCTTGAAGAAGTTAAAAGGTCTGGGTCAACCTAGTGAACTTGTAGCGCCGAGCGGTCCAGCTCATCCGCCATTTCATCTGCTAAAAGTCTAGCTATTACGTCCTTGTGTAAACTAACGGAGACTTAGCATTGGCGCTACGGATAACCTTAACTTAAACTTGGCTGACTTCAAGAATGTTTATGAACTTGCTGGTTAAAGCAAAAGCCCACTTGGCTCTTCTAAGCCTCATAGGTTTCTACGTAACTTCTCGTCTTGGTTTAGCTTCATACAAATTAGTAGTAGGATGCATTCATTTATATATACAATGCTTACATAACCTTAAAATTCTTAAATTTCTTACGCTAAAATGAAGAGATCTCATCTGTGACAATCGAGATAAGCAACCCCCAAGAAATATGAGACTAATTCGCCACAGAAAAGCAACAAATTTTCTTTAGTCCAACTATTATCCACGTGCCACCGACAATAATTCCTTGCCACACGGTGTGCTCTCGCTGTTGTGGCTAATTACGAAACATAAAAAGCGCTAAGCGCGAGTCCCCTACGACTCGCGGTCGCCGCGAACATCCTTAATCTCCAGCGTCGATCATTTGCCATTCGAAAACCCATTAATACTCATACAAAGCGCTGGCGTAATGTGTATATTGTGACGCGTGCGCACCTTGCAACATACAGCCAACACACTGCGCTTGCGTGCATCGTAGTGATCGAAGAGACTTGCATGTTAAGCCGCCACTGATGAGCATGATGATCAGTTGTGGCGGCGAATGCAGCTTGCATTGCGAAATGTGAAATGTGAAGCTGCAACAGTTGTGGCAGATCATTGTTGCAGCCAATTTAGAAGTCACTGATCCGCGCCACACATAACGAGACGCTCGGCGCTGAAAAGGGTTAACTGTGCTGCGCTGCTAGCTCTTGTACGGGATGTTTATCCTTTTGCGCCATCTTCTCCACCTCTGTCTTCTTCAACTCTCGTTGCAACTGTTGCTCTTTGTGAGTGAATGCTGTTGTTATTTCTTTGTATCCTTCTGCTTTCCTGTCTTCCGGACTTGTTGATGTTGATGCATTTGCCGCGATGTCGTTGAGCCGCCGTCGTTGCTTCTTTCTCGGGTGGGGATTTCGTTGCAGATGCGATCGCGGCGCTGACCGCACGTGCCGGTTTATTTACGAGATCAATTCGAGGATGTTGCTGCATTAGGGATGTTGCACCTGTTGCCACCTGTCGTTGTGCAGGCGATCCTGCCGCATTATAATCTTACTTGGCGTCTTCATGTGTGTTTGGTTGGGTTTACAAGTGATACTTCGGTACAAGCAGTTACTTTTATCCCTTGTCAAGTGAACGGTTACTTTTTCAGGATAAAAAAAAAAATTATAGCGAGTCATGAAAATGAAAGCAATTTACATTCATTTGCCGTTACAGGCACTGCTATATTTATATGTGTACATAATAGTTTGCTAGTGAGGACAGTTGGCAATTAATTTCTTTAGCAGATCAGAAGGGGTTGATCTTGAGTTTGGAGCTTCAGTTGGTCTACGCGCTTTTACAGAATTTAATGTTAAATACAAAAACGTAAAAGGTAAAAGGAATATTTTAAATATACGAAAACGGTCCGATAAATACCTTCTCAATCCCGCTTAAAAAATACCCCTATTGGAGGTCTGCACAATAGGCCTACGTGGCGAAGGTAATCTCAAATTTTTGTTCAGTGAGTGATTTTTTCAAGTTTGGAAACAAAGAAAGTCGCAATTCGGGACCAAAATCTGCAGAATACCGTGGCTGTAGCGGAAGTTCATTGTCTAGTTAAAAAAAAATGGCTGTAAAACGGTCCAATAATCTCAGAAACCGATTTCCATTACCTTTCTAATATAGGATAGGACAATCTTCGTCTTCTTCGGTACAGGTTCGTCGGCTACTTCTACTGTTTTTTGACCTCTGGCATAGTAGTCAGGATTCATGATCCATGACTAATCCGGAGAGCACGGTGAATTGAATGAAAGTTTGTTGCGAAATCGATCATAATGGATGTGAAACTCTTCGTAAAGTCGGCCCAATAATCTCAGAAACCAATTGCTATTAGCTTTCTAGCCCGATAGGGCAGTCTTCGCCTTCTTCGGAACAGGTTCGCCGGGTGTATTCCAAAGTATTGACTGTTACTTGGTCTCTGTATATACCACAAGATCCATGATTCGTCTACGGTGACGAAACCATGCACAGACTTCTTCGGATTTTGCACAAACGGCGCCAAAAAACGCCTGTAAAGTGGTCTCTCCGCTTCACTTGTTGTCTGGTGGGATCAATGGGGTTATCCATCGCTCTAGTAGCTTTCTCAATCCCAAAATTTTATACAGTTTATGATCCACAGGATGTCTAGAGATGTCTACTGCCTCAGCGATATCCCGCACCATCAACTGGCGCCCTTCTAATTCGATATTTTGGATATTTGTCTTATTGTTCTATGTACTACTCGTTTTCGGCCATCTGGGAATGTTTAGCTGACCAGTCTTTTCCTTAAAAACTCCAACCACGGAAAGACTTCTTCAGATTTCATTTAAACGGTGTCAAAAACTCGAGTGAAGTGGGGCTCAACGTCTCACTTGTTGTCTGGTGAGATCAATTGGTTTATCCATTGCTCCAGCAGCTTACTCTATATCAAAACTTCATACAGGATTTTTTGAGACCTCTGCTGCCTCAGCGATATAACGCAGCTGACGGACTTCTAACGAGGTTGTGGATATTTATCTTGTTGTATTGTGTTGTTCTATGTGCTACTCGTTCTCAGACACCCGCGACTTCTAATATGACCAGTGTGATTCCTAAAACTACTTAAGTTAAGAAATAAAATCCCTCGATTCTCAGAAAATCGACCTAAGAAAAGTTAAAATTGAATATCCGCCTGGGAACAGGTTCCACATTCCAAATGATTGTCATCATTCAAAAGTTCAGCCAATTTCATTACAAAGGCTTTCTTTATTGCTGAAACTTGCTGAAACGTTTTGTATTTCTTCTTTCTTGACACTTTTATCAGCAAATAAAGAAACCAATCATTTCTGCAAACAAGTCAATAATCTTTTCTAATAAAAGGTAATATAACTTCAATGAGCATTATCTATAAATATAAGTATATATTTATTTTTGTGTTAAGCAAATATTTTCAAACATGCCAACAAATGCCATCACCGGCTCTGAACGAAGCTCTTTCATAGTGCTTTTTGATTTCTTCGCTGATTCAGCGGCGCCAAGTCGAATTTTGCGGAAAATTATACAAGTGGTAAAATGGGGGAATATGTCAGTCTTGACTCGACTTCTAGTGCACCTTCTTCGGTAAAGTTATCTTATCTGGATAGACTGAGACTGATTTACGAAGCGCCATATATCAAGTTTATAAATACTTCTGGCAAAAGCTTTCAACGTCTTTCTTTCCAGAAGACAATATATATGATTTTGTGTTGAATCTTGGTTTTTTCCTTTTATGCGATGTTATGGCCGGAGGTGTGATGAAAAATTCTAAAATCTCAAAGGTCTCAGTTTACGAATCATTTAATAAACAGATCCACGTTCTTAAACAATCTTGAGATATATTCGTTCGAAAAATGAAGCAACAAGACTAAGGTCGTCCACGAATATGTATCTTCTAAGAAATTAGAAAAGGCAAGAAAAAATAACACGTCAACACATCGTCATCCAACGGTAGGCCCAGGAAACGTTCTGTTTCGACGGGATTGGACTAAACGGAGAAGGATATCAGATGAATAGGATTAGCAGGTCATGCAAAGCGGTGACTAGTGTCATGGGGCGACTCATTAGTCAGATCCAGGAGATCTAACCCCATTTAGATCGATAAACCTTAGTAGGGTGTATCCCCGATATTCCGGTCCCATCGGAAAAAACTTGTTTAAGAGAAATTCCTCCTCTAAACTTAAACGTGCAATATTTCTTTAGAATTGTGAAACTTGTTCCGTTTAATAATTTTAATAACAGCAGAAAATTTCAACTTGAGGCAAGACTGAAAGAAATAGCTCCTAGTAGGACCACGTGAAACCTAAGAAGACACTAAAAGGCCTCAACTTAATCCAAAATGCCTATAATGCTGAAAAGAGAGCTCAAAATCTACACAGAAAAGCAGCAGATCAGTTGCGTCTGATATGACTCAAATTCTTAAAAGGCCTAAGTTCCTACCTTCATAAGCCTGACGGAATATCCTTTGTAGTTGTTGCCATAATTAGTCCCAATCAAAATTCTATACGGTACGAATTCCCAAAAAACGGACTGATATCTACAAGAAGCACTGCTTCTGATCTCTCAGATCTTCCGTTTCAGATCGTCAGAACATGAGGGAGGTTCGAGTAATAAGACTACAATATTCCGACGCGCATCACCAAATGAATTTTCACACTTCAATTGCGTACCTCCAAATTGTAAACTAAAACGACTTGATAATTTAGTTCGCCAACAGCCAGGTGGATAAGAGAAGAGAACATACATACACACGCGCAAGGCATCCATTCGTCCGTTCTTCCGGTTTTCCCTTCCGCGCTTCATGCACTCATCTGCCCTGCAACATGTGCTTGAGTACTTCATTCGATTGCGTCTTAAAAAGTGCAGCGACAAATAACGACTTGTTAAAAACAAAACTAAAAAAAAACACAATGTTGTTGTAAGAAGAGGGCGCATTGTAGAGCCGGAGATAACAGCAGTAAGCAGGAACCCGCATTCTGGCTAAGAGCTGCACTGCGATGCAGTTTAAATGCGCGCCACTTAATGTCTATTGTGGCCGTCGAACTTACAATCAAACTACACACAGACCATAAACGAAGACGCAACGAAGTGGTGAGCAGAAGAGGAAGCAACAGTCAAATGGTAACATCTTCGGAGAGCTGCTGTCTTTTAGAGCGCGAGTTGTAGCTGTAGCGTCGGCAGTAAAAAGCGGAAGGGCGCACAAGACACGCTGCATCATGGTATTTTCTTCGCGCTTGAGAGGGCACGTGCCCTACCGAGTGGCCACCGCGTTGATGGTGGAAGCAGCACCAGTCTACAATACAACAACCATTAACCACCAGCCAACTGTGAGTGCAACGAATGACGCGTAATGTGGCATACAATGGTACGAGGGTCATCTTCACTGCTGATAGTAGTTGGTGATGAACCCACATGACATTCATCTTTTCACTACCTGCAGAGATGCATGCAACAAACCAAACAACGATCTTATAAGCGCTCGTCTAATTCTTGGGGTATTACCGTTTTCTTTTACACACCTTTCGTTATTGCTTTTGACAGTTAAATAGTTTTGGTTGTTATCTGAAAGGTCTTCTCCTGCAGACTTACAAGTTTTAAGCACGATGAAAGTCTTTCGATAGTCGCAAGGTGTCGCTATCTTTGATGCTTGATAGTTCGCAAAGTTCCATTAAAAACCTAAAAGCTTTTTTAGGTTTGATGTTTTGACTCGCCAACTGAGTTGACAATGCGCGAATGCCGAGCCGATCGGTATAGGTATGTTTGTCTTAAAGCTACCCCACAAATGAAGGAACCGTCCGCGGACAGTGGACGTGGATGTCGAATCAGATCAGCCCTTTATTTCAGTTGCCTGTCCGAACCCATTAGAAAGTTTCCGAGTTAGGTCGTTCGGAGGCACTATTTGTTAGAACCCACCAAAAAGAAGAGCATGGCCAAACATCTTGCAAAAGTATTGGCGCAAACGACCTCTTTGGAAAACCATATCTCATTTTATGGTCGTCTCAAGCCAAACCCTTGAAGAAGAATGCAAGTTTCAAGCCTACTATGCAAGACCCGAAATCTGGCGAACGATTCATAAATATGTTTATAAATGTGAAACTAAGGATACGAAACCGACGATATCGACGCTTCAAAGTCGTTCCCCACGACACTCTGGTCTAAGTAATCGGAACGGGTCCGGATACGGCCACGGGCTGTCGACTCGGCATCATGCCTCGAAATTACTTCAGGAATGTTTTCTGCCGCTACAAAGACAACAACGCTTCGAAGCTGTGATTTTATAATACATTATAAATGAAAATTCCTCCAGGGTTCGAAGTGCTCAGGCTGGCACGGTGTTCTGCATTAATTTTTTTGCAGATGTTTTCTACTAAAATTGGTGGATCTTGAAACCCTCATTACATATCCTCCCGCTGCTCCGCAAGGAAGAAGGCGTAGGCAAAGGGCGGTAATGGCAACAACTACAAAGTTATAACCTCGCAGCTACAAATATCTAATCAACCTACCTAGGGACGAATTCAGGCAACTTGTCGCATTCTACACTGGCTACTGCAGGCTGAAGAAGCACTTATATAACATGGGCTTAGCTTCTTACGCAAATTTCCGGTTCTGCGATAGGGAGCCTGAAACTCCAGAACAACTGCGAATTAACTACATAGCAGTCTGCAAACGCAGGATAAAGGCCTTGGGAGCCAAGCAGTATATTGGCCTTTTCAATATGCTGAGACTAGGTGAGTCTTTGTGATTTAGGAGAGGGCACAACAGACCTAATCTAATCTATTCAATCCTCGTCTATTTGTCCTATCTTATTTTATATCATCCCGCTCTTAGGTTTTCTCTCTTTAGTCTTTAGTCCTAACTCGGAAAGTTGTAGTTTATTGTGGCAAGCATGCTTCTTGATTCAATCCACCAATATAGCTCTTTAAAGAATACAGTTGTCAGCATTTTATCAGGATATTGACCTACAGCTGTCTCAGCTTTCTAGGCGAGATTAAAACTCGAAACCCGCACAAAAACAGGCAGTCAACGCATTCTTCGAAGATCTTCTTCATGACCATCGAATTTTTTACTTCAGACCAAATTTGATTACCGGAAAGAAGTAAAGTTCGTCGAAGGTGTTTTTAGGGAAAGTAATGAGTTTTTACCAGAACTTTGTACCCAAATCTGTATACGTAACAACAACAAAATACCTTAGATCGAACTCATCACTTGTGATAAATTAGCTATCTACGCTACTACAATTTTGGTGTACAGCAACAATTCACCACGCTTAAGAAGGGGAAACGCCGAGCAAATGCGAAGACGAATACTTTTGATGACATTTTGATAACGAAAAAACAGAAATAAATAAATAAAAGTGACTTCATAACACTCGAGAAGATAATTTGATTTCATTTCAAGTACTTCGTAAGCAATTTTCGTGCCTTATGTAGCTTGCGGTCACTGCGAAGAGGGTGCAAACGGCGCACGTAGTCCAGGCGTATGCGAGGGTTCGCCCTCACTGCGACTCGCTGGCATGTGTGTTTACATTTTCTAGCGCTATTATCGTTTTTATTGTTTTTACGTTGCATAAGAAACGCGACAAGACGACAATGTGGCGACCGCACGTGCAACAAAATGACGAGCAAAGACATAAAGCAGAATTGCATAAGCATTATACGAGTAGTTGCTAGCAACTGTATTAGAAAGGAGCCGAGCTACCACGCTATCACCCGCCAATATCGAGTGTCCAATTTGATTGAATGACAGTACGAAGTTAGGGTCAAAGGGTAGCAACTGCAACTGCAACTGCGGCTTCCGGTTGATAATTAACGTGCAACTTCTTTACCAATCTTCAGCAGTGGTAGAAGCAATGGTATCATCTTTAGCTGCGTCTTCTTTAGCCGCCTTTGTACTAGTAATTTCATAGGCGCAGCTGGTGAGCAAGCGCTATGGCTGTTAGTGACCCTCTTTGCTCGAATTTCGGTTGCAACGACTGTCAACGTGATGTCAACTCATTAAGAGTGCATTGCCGATAAAACGCCGTGCTCAATGCAACTGCATTGGTAAGACCATATGCGTCGCGCGTCGGTATTGCGCGGAATACCCGCAAATGCGCGTCTTCTCGACGTCTTTTGATAGCTGCGCTAAGAACAGCCGTAATTTTCCTACGCCGCTTGACACCTTACGCTGCACATATGCGGTTTCTGAGCGTTCGGGCAGCGCAATTTTCGACTCCCTGTCGTCCACATGCTGCGCGCACTGTTTTGTCACCGCTAATGATCGCGCGCATGCGTCAAACTCATTGCAATTGTAACGTATTTTCGGCACGTCAGCAACAAAAGGAAGAAGCCTCAAAGAAAACAACAAGCAACAACAATAATTTGGAAAGGAAGTCACCTGAGCGCTGCGTATGTATGTAAGTGAAGAAGACACGCAACTCGGGCGTCGAAATTAAGAATACCACCGCGCACCGTTAGGCTCCGTTGCACAATTTGATTACATTTGTGTTAAGTTGGATAAATTAGGAAAAGCCATAAAGTTCCTAATGTGGCGGGCGGGAAAGTACATACCTACATGTACATCCCTCGGTACATACATACATATATAGACCACCGTTGTCTTTTCACCGTGGCGTACCTTCGCCGCTGCTCAGATAACTTCTAAGCGAGTTTTTGCATAATTACCTACACACATATGTATATCAGAGTTGTTGTTGTAGTTGTTGCTGTGTGTGCGCTCAGCATAAAACGGTGTAGCATTGTTTCGTATTATCAGTCTTTGCGGCTAAGCCTCGAAAAGCTTGGGAAAATCTTTTCTATGTCATGCGGGCGGAGTCTCATTCGCATTCGGTAATCGCGCCAAACCTCTTAAGCGTGGGAAGTTGCTGCTTTTTATGGCATTTAAGAAGTCATGCGTCTAATTGTGGGGTTCCATTGAAGAGATAACTAAGCGGTGGAAAATTTGCGACTAAATAAATACTCACAAATTTATTATGTTTATGTATAAACAGCAACAAAAAATGGTATCAAGTTTCAAATGTGAAATGACGCAATCTGGAATCTCCCGCACACCGTTTCCCACTCGCACATTGCTTCGAAAGCAATAGGTAAAGTACTATCGTATTCAAACATAAAGTGGAGAGCTTTATTAAAAAACACTTCGACACTTCGCGCCATTTTGATTTTTATTAAGCGTTTATGCGAGTCTTCTAGTTTCCTTCTTTCTCTAGTTAACATAACTTTAGAAAGATCCTCTCCGTTTGGGTTCCAACGCATTATAAGCAGAGCTCTCGTTTTGCTACCTCTAGTTTATCCGTATTAAATGTTGACTTGAGTTTGTCTGCATAAAATTAGTACAGCTCATAGTTCCATCTCATATGATGATCGGTCTTGGCAACACCTACCTGTCCATAAATCTTTCGCAGACTCAATTTTTGAGAAACCCAAAAATCTTCACACGCGTTAATGTCATCCTAAAACATTTGGTAGGTGGTATAGACCTGTAACGTTTTACTCCATCATCTAGTTCATTTAAACTAGTCCTAGACTTAAAGTAACTATAAGCCTGACTTCACTTTTGTCATCTTTGAATTACCGCCTTCTCAGAAGGTAAGAAAAATGATCTCTTCAGAAATCAGGATAAAAAATCTGTCCGTTCCGGTTACGTAGACCCGACTCTAGTGGGAACGACCAACGACGTCGGTCGATACGGATGCTTGATGAGTGGCATTCATTAGTCATGCGAAAAGTATATGTTTCTCAAGACATATTTTTGGTACGTCGAGTTCAATTCTAACTAATTATGAGTTTAATCTCATCTGACCCCAGATTCTAAGTGCAACTCGAATTCTTCGTCCGTCTGCAATGGGTGGTAGATCAACTCCAAGCATACCAAACACTGGGAGGGAGTCTGTAAAGGTGTTAATAGCTCCATTGTGAATGCCGGTCTGTGATTGTCTTAAGTTTGTTGCGTTCGTAGTCGGCATATTGTCGTCGACATAGTCAAAGAATGACATGTTCATACTTCAAGGAGGCGGCTCCGTTTCAAGTAGACGACTACAGGGATGATTTCTGCGAAAATATGTAACTGCTTAGAGGGAGAGTAGTGCAATGTGTTCTTTACCCGGAAGCATGTAGACCTCACTATGTAAGTGTCCGACAGGAGACATTAAGATGCATCCTGTAAACGTACTGAGTGCAGTATTATGATACGTCTGAAGCTCCTTTGTTTGCGTTTCGTTCAAAAGACCATGGCTGTGTTGCGCCGGAACAGCTGAGAAAGAAGTGTTTAGTTTTTTCCACCTCATTTTCTTCCATACAGCTACTGTAGATGGTTCTGGTAAGATTCCCAACCTTACAAAATGGACGCCAATGCGACAATGGCCTGTTTAAAGCCCCACAGCTTGGGAGAGGCTATCCTTGCTGTAGGCACACTACAGGTCAGTAGAACTCTTGCGATCGATTTTGGGCTAAAAGCCTTTTGCGATAGCGCATGTACCATGTATGGTGCTCCAGCGCTGGTCCAGCTATCTAGTAGCAGAACACAAGAGGATAAGGGAGCACCGAACCGCTCCCATTCCACTGACAGCGGTTCTATGAAGGCTTTCCTCGATAGCTCATCATCTTTACAATTTCCTGTGATTCCGTTGTGGCCTAACAGCCATACCCGTCTTATCATAAGGACACTCGATGCTATTGATAGCGAGTTTAGGCACTCCTTGACCAATTCTGAAGGCACTGTTAATGAGTTCAAGGCTAGTACCGCCGTCGGTAGTATCCAGTATGTACCACTTAGTTCAATTCGTAAATATGCTCACTGCGAATTTAATCGGTAGAGTATCAGTCTCCTTGCAGAGAAGAAGGGAAAAAGATCGGTGAGCCACGTACTTCAAACACATATCATCAATTACATTTCCTGACGTCGATCACGTACAATCTCGAAATTCATTTAACATTTTGCCAATCTACATACTCGCTATCAGGCAGCATCGCAAGCTCCAAGCTCTCTCATTTCGAGCTCCGCTTCCTTCGTTCGATTGCAAACAATTTTGGCTAATGTTACATCGCTTCAGCACCCTTTCTTTACCAATCTTGTAACAAAATTCAACTATATTTTAATGAGCGTTCTTTGCTCAATTCGAGAAGAACGCTATCATGCTTTTTAATGAAATATTTCAGAAGAATATCTCCATAATTGGGATTGCGACAAGGCATGTAGTACATACATCGAAAGAGCCGAACGGCAATGCTAGACTTTGAAATATTTTCCTAACTGATATCCGACTTATAGCTAATTTAATAAACCTTATTCATTAAGAGTTCTATCATTCCAAATACCATCTACATCATGGCCGTCTGAATGACAGAAATTCTGAGCTCCCGAGCTTTTGTTTTGTGTTTCTTCAGACTCATAAGTTTTTCTTTCGGTAGACGTAAGCTTATATTATTTGAAATAAAGAAAAGTAATTACATGTGAAGACCCTTTCAGGAGACGACTTCGTCGAAAAAGTAGAAAAACTACTCTACAAAACAACTAAATTAAATTTTTCGACCAAAAATGATTTCGAAACACGTAGTACATCTCTTTATTTCTTTTACAAATATTAAATAAATAAATATTAAATTAAAATTAATTCTATTTCACTAAATCCTGAAGCTATAAAATGAACTTATGCCGGCAGACTGAAGTTAATGCGCTTCCTTCTGCCGTAGGGTTTCGCGGTGGTAGCCTCAGCCTCGTCACCATCCGCGCTACGACCGAACAGGCCCCAGAATGGACGCGGTGTCGTGGTTTTGTTGATAATAATACAATTTACATTCTTCTCATCGTCGGCTGTGCCGGTACGCGTAAGCGTCTCGGTCTTGGTAAAAGTATCTGTGCCTTGGTTGGCTTCGTTCTCCTTATTCAACTGTTTACGTTTATACTTTAAATTGTCCAGTTTCTGATTCTTAAGGCGATTGGCTGTTAGACGCAAACCATAAAAATCGTCATCCTCGTTATTGGGACGTTGGCGACGTCTCTTATTATTGCTCGTGCCACGTCTTTTGGACGAATTCTTGTTCCTTTTGCTTGGACGACGACGTTTGCCATTCGACGTATTTGGACGTTTGTTGTTAGGACGCTTCTTGACAGGTCTTCTAGAAGGTTTGCGCGATGGCTTTTTGGATGGTTTTTTTGTAGGTCTTTTCGAGGGTTTTTTCGATGGTTTAGGTTTCGCTGTGCCATTCTGGTCCTCATCTATATCAGCATAATCTTGAGTATCAGTCTCCAACTCAGTCTGACCATGTGGCAGAGGTTCGTCTTCACCAGTCGACCAAATAGCTGTGGTGCTCACTGGACTAATTTCTTCTTGATATAATAGATGCGAATCATCACCATAGTCATCGACATCGAGCCCGTCATCACCGTCTTCTCCATTTCCCACCGGCAGCAGTTCAAAAACCGCGTGTGTTTGTGGATCTACTTTGGGCGGCATATTGCCTTGTACAATTACTATGCCATTGTGGTTACTGTCCACTGTAGCTGGTTTGGACTGTACGCTACTTTGATGTGTGATCTGCGCCACGACAGGCAAATTGACTGTGGCTTTGTCTCCATCGTCACCATTCTCATCCTCGTCAGCTCCATCATCAACCATATTCTGTTCCCCATTGTCAGCACTACCTTGCCGTATTCCGTACACACCAACTGGCTTATCTTCTTCCATGTCATCCTCCTCATCTATGGAGACGGCGGTATCAATACCGCTTGGCGCCGTTGAGGTAGCTGTTAGAATCTCATCATTGGACTTGTCATCTTCTTGTCCATAGGCGTAAGAGCGTTTGCGTCTACGTGTCTCGTAACATTGCCGACGACCACCGTTCAACTGACGACCTTCAATGTAGAAGCGTTTAACTTCGATTTCATTGCCGTCGTCATCGACTTCGGTGAAGGATTCAGCTGGAAATAAAAAAGGGAAAAAAGGAAATATAATTAATTAACCTCACTTTTATAATTTCCAATTGGTTTTAGTATAAAATTGTGTGAGAAATTATTGTGTGATCCCAAAATTCGTGAATTTTTTTAACTTGGAAAGTTCTACATGATAAATTTAGACCATTAAACCGGATTGGGATTTTCTTTATGTTTAAATTTTATATTGAACAGAAAGATAGTATTATTTTCAAAGAAAATCGGATGTAGCTAACCGCAAGTAGTCTATTTGTATAAATTTTCACGTCAGTGGGGCCTATGGAACCCGATCGAACTGGAATTTATAACGAGAAAGGACTGAGGGTTCAGTCAGAAAAATTTCCTGCTTACTATTTGTGAGATCACTATATTATTTGGAGTATAATGACAACGAAAACCATGGGAGTGTATTTAATATATCATACACTTTCTTTTTCTTAGTTATCAGGTAAAAAGCTTTCTCTGTCATGTTGAAAAAATGATCTCAATGAGTTTCTGTCAAGTGAATGAAGGATCAATTAGAATGGAGCTCTCACACGATTGGATCGCTCTTACGAAAATAAGATCTTTTAATCTAGTGGGTACGAAAATGAAAGCAATAATTATAGTAAAATTTGATGTAAACGATCAGCGTATGGAACTGGGCCGTTGACTAATATCCATCTTTCTGTCATTCTTTCAGAAAAAACGCGAACTAGTCCTTTAGTTTTTGAGATATTGTTCTGAAATTTTGCACACCTCCTTTTCTCATCAAGATACTGTTTGTTGGTCGGAATCGCTGATATCGGACAACTATAACATATAGCTGCCATACAAACTGAACCATTAAATTTAAGTCTTTGTATGAAAAACATATTTATTTGTCGGAATATCTTCACGAAAATTTACATAGATTGTTGCCTAAGCTAAAAGTACAATCTTTGAAGAAATTTTTAAGATCGAAGTACTGTAGCATATAGCTGCCATACAAACTGACCGATCAAAATCAAGTTCTTGTTTGGAAAACTTTTTTATTTTACGAGATAGATTCACGAAATTTGGTGCAGATTTTTTACCAAGGCACCGCTACAATCTCCTAATAAATTTTTTAGATCGAAGCACTATAGCATATAGCTGACATACAAACTGAACCATTAAATAATAACGAAATTTAATATGAATCATTTCCTAAGGTAACGGTACAATCTCCGAAGAAATAATTGAGATCAGAATACTATAGGACCGATCTTTCAAGAAAATCATTTTATCTGTGCAGCTGGCTAACGTTTTTTTTCTTGTTTTAATATGTATTTTTGGTGCTATTTTCTTTTGAAGAAATTTTATTTTTTTAATGAAATTTTGATTTTTTTATATTTTAAATTGTTTAGCTTTTTTTTAATATTAATTGTTTTAATTTACAATTTTTATTACTTTTAGTTTGATGTTTATTTTTCAAAGTTTGATGTTCAAAAAATATTATTTCTTTTTAAAAAATTGGTTTAATTATATTTTTAATAATTTTTAATAAAAAGATAATGTTTTTTTATATTTATTGTTATAACCATTTTTTTAAACAAATTTTAAATTTAAATTGATTTACTTTTTTTATATTAATTGTTTTGGTTCGAAATTTTTCAATGCCTTATGTTAAAAACATATAAAAAATTGTTATAAAAAAATGGTTTAGTTTAGTTTTTAATAATTTTTTATAAAAAAATAAATTTTGTCTTTATATTGTTATAGTTATTGTTACAACAAATTTTTTTAAAGAATTTTGTTTTTGTTGATTTTGAATCGATTAATTTTTTTTTAATTCCTTTTATTTAATTTTTTTATTTATGTTTATTTTCCAATGACTTATGTTAAAAAATAAATTTTATTTTTTTATGAAAATGGTTTAATTATATTTTTAATAAAAAATTATTTTTATTTTAATATTTCTTGTTATAACTAATTTTTTTCAAAGAAATTTTTATTTTATTATTATTATTATTTTTACTTAATATCTTTATTTATTTATTTAGTCATTGTTTTAATGCTATTGCTTTATTTATTAATTTTTTTATTATTTAGTTTTTAAAGTGTTTTCCTTTTTTTGGCCGTTTTTAATGAAAACCTTGTCTTTTATATATCTATTTTAAATTATATTATTTAAAATTTTAATATTTTTTCATTAGTATTAATTGTATATTTTAATAAAATGTCATTATATGTTCACTTTTTTGGTTTTATTCAAAAAAAATTAATTTTATAAAAAAAAAGTATTATTTAAAATTTTATTTTTAAATTATAAATTTTAAATAATATTTTTTTTATAAAATTAATCTGTATTATTATTATTTTTTTTTTAATTTTTAAGCTTCTTTAAACCACATTTTAGTCATACAAATCCTGTTCCTTTCGTCCTGCACTAAAAATTCTTAAAATATGCCAATAAATTAAATCCATCCAATATTTCTCACAAAAAATTTCCCGACTTTCATATTTTTATTCCAACACAATTTATGTTACTTAAATTTTTCCAATCATCAATCAATTTCCACACATAATCCTTGCATATTTTCTTTTTAAACTACTTTATACACTCCTTTCTACTATAAAAGTCTTTTCACTAATTGCAAACACATACATTTCACCAGCACCGCCGTCAAGCAAATCACTAAAAATAGTATGGACCACAGATGCTGCCTCATCTTCGCACGTCGCACAAAACAGATCGAACTAAAAACCAAAACTAAGCTCAGCAAGCCGAGTGATCACACTTAAATAAACTCGCATTGTTTAAGTTACAAGAAAGAACAACAACAAAACATTAATAAAAGTAGTCTGCGTATTTGTTTAATCATCTCAATACATACATACATACATACATACACATGTTAACATTTTTATACATCTCGCTAGCATCTTCTCCTAACTGTTAAGCTAACGCTTCTTTCTGCTTACTGTGTCTTCAAAAAACCGCAACATTTCAAACTCATTAATTATTCATGTGAAAAGATGCTTTGCTCTAACTCATAAATTATATGTATTTGTTTGTATGTATATAAGTGTCTTCCCTAAGCATCTTTTGTTCATATTTAGTTTCTCCAAAGTGCGCCAATCGCTTAAGCTTTCTTCAAGTCAACAAGCTTGCGCATTTTGGGTCAACAAATTGACCGATGATTAATAGTCAAAATCTTGCCGATTGTGCGGTAACTCATGAGTTAAAATAGTGCAACAACAATAAATGCGAAGAACCAGACGTTTTATAAAAATAAATTTACAAAAATAAATTTGGTGGCTTAAGAAGTTAAGAAGACGCTTAAGAAGGAAGCAGCGTTTTGAGCGCAATTTTCACTATCGATCAAGATTATGACTAATGGTTGATTAGTTACACTTTTGGCAACAAAATTATGTCTGTATGTATATTTATGCAAAAGCCCCGGGCCAATCTCCAACACTTCCAGCTTTCGCTGATTATTTTATGCAAAGCGCTTTCGTGCAGATTTTTATTGCGAATATTAACATAACTTGAAGAGAGATAGCGGAATTTCTAATGAAATAGAAAGTACCTTCCATCATTTCGCCGATTTTTTGTCAATATTCGCATAAAATATCGATTTATGTACATATGTATGCATGTATTTTTAAGAGCTCATATTTTAAGCTCAACTTTTTGCAAAGCATTTTTGCGTTGCTTTGACAGATAACCTAAAAAAAATTATATTTATGGCTATGCGATGATTTCTTGAATTCCATTGAAGAATTAGCAGCACCAGAGTCGATGAAAGCAACTTTATCTGGCGGAAAAATATTTTTAAATTCATCATTATAATCATCGGCCTGCTTGGAACTACGATTACATAAGGAACATATGTACATACATACTTACTTTTAATGAAAGCCTCGTCTAGTTCTACGAAAGCTTTCCTAATACTAAAAAAGCTTATCTCAATGAAATGGATGAAAGCTCACCTAGTTGAATAAAAGCTTAACTAGTTATATTAAAGCTTTCGTAGTTCTATTAAAACTTACTCGAGTGAATGAAAGCTCAGCTAAGTGGATGAAAGTTCAGCTAGTTGAATGAAAGCTCGTCTAATTATATTAAAGCTTTCCTAGTTATATAAAAGACTACATATGTAAGTGAATGAAAGCTCAGCTAAGTGGATGAAAGTTCATCTAATTGAATGAAAGCTCGCTTGCCTAGATGAAGGAGCGAATAGATGAAGGAAATCACGTCTAGTTAGATATAAGTTCACTAAGCTGGATGAAAACACATTTATCTGGATGAAAGCTCGTCGTGAAGTTGGAATAAAAGTTTGCAATATACTATCTACAAGAAGTGTGATCTCAAAATCTGTATGAATTAATATTGGATTAGCCTTATTAATTTAACGTAACTTGGCTAAATGAAAGATCGTCCTATTTCAGAACTTGCTTCAAGAAAATGTTTTCGAAATTAAACAAATCCGGAAGGAGCTCTTAAAGATTATGAAGTGTGTTTTTTAGACATGTGGTTTTCAAGAAGGGATGATGGAGCCATCTGTAGAAATTCAAGCAAGTGATGAAAGTTCTCTGAGCGTCAATCACTTAGGAATGGACAGAAATATTCTGTTATAAACGACTCAAGAAGCTAACAACTTCCGGCCTTAGACCAAGTATCCTCTGGGCACCCGAAAAACATCCGTTTGAAAGCGAGGTAAAGTGTGAAGTGTTCGCTATTATGTTTAAAAAATGATTTCGCTCAAGCCACCGCTCCTATTAGGTGGAATAAATTCCAGCTGAGAGGCCCGGAGCCGGATGTATGTCAACAATAACGCCTCAAAACTCTATTTTAATGCGTAAATTGTATACGGCTGATCTGCATAGACGAGCGACATTATGGTCGGCTTCATTTTTGAAGAAAAATGGACTAATGATTCCTTCTGCCCATAGATCACACCAAACCGTTGAGGATGTAACGGAGTATCTACAATGGCTTGTAGATTATCATCACTTCACGTAACCATTGAACTAGAAGTGAGGTCCATCGCTGAACAAAATTTTCTTGTGAAAATCGGGCGGGCCCATTCACGGAACCTGCGACCCGTTTGATAGTCGTTAAGCTTCAATTCTTAAAAGAGTTGGATTTCGTAAGCATGCAGACCAAGATTACTCCGCAAAATCTTTCATAAAGTGGATGAGCTTTATTCACAAGAGTAAAAGTGGTACGAAACTGCTCCATGGCTGTACGAATTACTGACTCTGCTGAGCGATAATGCCATCCGAATATTGGATATGACGTACGATGCGTTGCGCAAAAAGAACCAGTGTTTTGGCAATGAAATGACATTATTTGCAATTGAAGTAGAAGAGCAAGGCAATATTCCAAAGATGGATTTTACGGGTACATATTTCATGTGGAACATTACATGGATTGATGGATGTCTTCTTCTTCTTCTTTACTGGCGTAGGCACCGCTTACGCGATTATAGCCGAGTCAACAACAGCGCGCCAGTCGTTTCTTCTCTTCGCTACTTGGCGCCAATTGGATATTCCAAGCAAAGCCAGGTCCCTCTCCACTTGGTCCTTCCAACGGAGTGGAGGTCTTCCTCTTCCTCTGCTTCCCGCGGCGGGTACTGCGTCGAATACTTTCAGAGCTGGAGTGTTTTCATCCATCCGGACAACATGACCTAGCCAGCGTAGCCGCTGTCTTTTAATTCGCTGAACTATGTCAATGTCGTCGTATATCTCGTACAGCTCATCGTTCCATCGAATGCGATATTCGCCGTGGCCAACGCGCAAAGGACCATAAATCTTTCGCAGAACTTTTCTCTCGAAAACTCTTAAGGTCGACTCATCGGTTGTTGTCATCGTCCAAGCCTCTGCACCGTACAGCAGGACGGGAATTATGAGCGACTTATAGAGTTTGGCTTTTGTTCGTCGAGAGAGGACTTTACTTTTCAATTGCCTACTCAGTCCAAAGTAGCACCTGTTGGCAAGAGTAATCCTGCGTTGGATTTCCAGGCTGACATTGTTGGTGGTGTTTACGCTGGTTCCAAGATAGACGAAATTATCTACAACTTCAAAGTTATGACTGTCAACAGTGACGTGAGTGCCAAGTCGCGAGTGCGACGACTGTTTGTTTGATGACAGGAGATATTTCGTCTTGCCCTCGTTCACTGCCAGACCCATTTCTTTTGCTTCCTTATCCAGTCTGGAGAAAGCAGAACTAACGGCGCGGGTGTTGAGGCCGATGATATCAATATCATCGGCATACGCCAGCAGTTGTACACTCTTATAGAAGATGGTACCTTCTCTGTTGAGTTCTGCAGCTCGAACTATTTTCTCCAGAAGCAGGTTGAAAAAGTCGCACGATAGGGAGTCGCCTTGTCTGAAACCTCGTTTGGTATCGAACGGCTCGGAGAGGTCCTTCCCGATCCCGACGGAGCTTTGTGTGTTGCTCAGCGTCAGTTTACACAGCCGTATTAGTTTTGCGGGGATACCAAATTCAAACATCGCGGCATAGAGGCAGCTCCTTTTCGTGCTGTCGAAAGCAGCTTTGAAATCGACGAAGAGGTGGTGTGT
This sequence comes from Bactrocera zonata, assembly GCA_037783105.1. Lineage (NCBI taxonomy): Eukaryota > Metazoa > Arthropoda > Insecta > Diptera > Tephritidae > Bactrocera > Bactrocera zonata. Next base: position 120,732 of record JBAWJQ010003803.1, on the reverse strand, counting down.
GTCGATTCTCCTTTCACGGGTCTTTTCCAAGATTTGGCGCATGGTGAATATCTGGTCGGTGGTTGATTTACCAGGTCTAAAGCCACACTGATAAGGCCCAATCAGTTTGTTGACGGTGGGCTTTAATCTTTCACACAATACGCTCGACAGAACCTTATATGCGATGTTGAGGAGGCTAATCCCACGGTAGTTGGCGCAGATTGTGGGGTCTCCTTTTTTATGGATTGGGCATAGCACACTTAAATTCCAATCGTTGGGCATGCTTTCGTCCGACCATATTTTACAAAGAAGCTGATACATGCTCCTTACCAGTTCTTCGCCGCCGTGTTTGAATAGCTCGGCCGGCAATCCGTCGGCCCCTGCCGCTTTGTTGTTCTTCAGGCGGGCAATTGCTATTCGAACTTCTTCATGGTCGGGCAATGGAACGTCTGCTCCATCGTCATCGATTGGGGAATCGGGTTCGCCTTCTCCTGGCGTTGTACGTTCACTGCCATTCAGCAGGCTGGAGAAGTGTTCCCTCCATAATTTAAGTATGCTTTGGGCATCGGTGACTAGATCACCTTTGGGGGTTCTACAAGAGTATGCTCCGGTCTTGAAACCTTCTGTAAGCCGCCGCATCTTTTCGTAGAATTTTCGAGCATTACCCCTGTTGGCCAGCTTATCAAGCTCTTCGTACTCACGCATTTCGGCCTCTTTCTTTTTCTGTCTACAAATGCGTCTTGCTTCCCTCTTCAACTCTCGGTATCTATCCCATCCCGCACGTGTTGTGGTCGATCGTAACGTTGCGAGGTAGGCAGCCTGTTTTCTCTCCGCTGCGACACGGCACTCCTCGTCGTACCAGCTGTTCTTTTGCACTTTCCGAAAACCAATGGTTTCGGTTGCAGCTGTACGTAAGGAGTTTGAGATGCCGTCCCACAGTTCCCTTATACCGAGTTGTTGACGAGTGCTCTCAGAGAGCAGGAGTGCAAGCCGAGTAGAAAACCGTTCGGCTGTCCGTTGTGATTGCAGCTTCTCGACGTCGAACCTTCCTTGTGTTTGTTGGCGTGCGTTTTTGCTGCACAGAGGCGGGTGCGAATTTTGGCTGCAACAATATAGTGATCCGAGTCGATGTTAGGACCTCGGAGCGCACGCACATCTAAAACACTGGAGACGTGTCTTCCGTCTATCACAACATGATCGATCTGGTTGGTGGTTTTTCGATCCGGAGACAGCCAGGTAGCTTGATGTATCTTCTTATGCTGGAATCTAGTACTACAGATAACCATATTTCGGGCCCCGGCGAAGTCGATCAGCCTCAACCCATTTGGGGATGTTTCCTCGTGGAGGCTGAATTTACCGACCGTAGTGCCAAAGATACCTTCTTTGCCCACCCTGGCGTTGAAGTCGCCAAGCACGATTTTGACATCGTGGCGGGGGCATCTCTCATAAGTGCGCTCCAAGCACTCATAAAAGGCATCTTTGGTCACATCGTCCTTCTCTTCCGTCGGGGCGTGGGCGCAAATCAGCGATATGTTGAAGAACCTCGCTTTGATGCGGATTGTGGCTAGACGTTCATTCTCCGGAGTGAATGATAGTACTCGGCGACGGAGTCTCTCTCCCACAACGAATCCAACACCAAACTTGCGCTCCTTTATATGGCCACTGTAGTAGATGTCACAAGGACCTACTCGTCTCTGTCCTTGTCCCGTCCATCGCATTTCTTGGACGGCGGTGATGTCAGCCTTTATTTTCACGAGGACATCAACCAGCTGGGCAGCGGCACCTTCCCAATTAAGGGACCGGACATTCCAGGTGCATGCCCTCAATTCGTAGTCCTTATTTCGCTTGCCATGGTCGTCATCAAAAGGGGGGGCTCTCATCCGAGGCTGATTGTTGGTTTTCATTGGTGCGGTTTTTTACGTGGCGGGTCCCAAACCCAGCGATTGATGGATGTAAATAACAAAATATCTACTCACACCTCCATCCGATCATCTCCAAAGGTACTGAGGTCAAAATATGCATAAATACCAGCATTCCAACATATCCGCGCCTACTCGTGCTTGAGTTTCTAATGCTTCTCTAAACGCGAATCTAAGTACTCGCACATACACACATACATACATATACTATATGTACATATGTATGTACTTACAGTACGGATCCATAAAAGTAGATAAAATATATTCGAAGTGAATTTGTGTGGCATTCTTCCATTTGCCTCCACACTCACCTAAGTAAATAGAGGAATATGCGGCTAGCAATCTCGCGACCGGGCCCTTTTCCAGCCACAATCGCTACACGCCGCACGCTGAATTCTAATGAACGGCGATAAATTTCCCGGTAGCGATCACGCGAACGCATCCAATAACCACAAAGAATCACAAAAATCAAAGACTTTCGAGACGCTGAAGCCGTTGGCTGGCTGATGGATGTCCGCGCCACGCATTGTAGGTGAGCGACTGACGCGCTGACTAAGAAAAGGGAGGGAGGCGGGGCCTGTGGAGGCGCGCACAAACGGCTGGTTCAACGAGAAAAGTTATCAAAGATCGATCGGCCATGGAATTCACAAGTGGCAAGTGGCAGAGAAAAGCGCAGCGGCAGACGCAAACTCTGTGGCTGATGAAGGAGAGGCAAACGTAGAGCCTGAAGTGGCAGTCGAAGATGCGGATGGAAGGGGATCAAGCGGCGGCAGTGAAATGCCAAAGAAATGCTGCTGCACGTTGACCAAGTCGCTGGTGCTGAATAACAATTCGCGCAACGGCAATAAAAATCAACAACAATAACAACAACAACCACAGTGTTGCTTACATACAAACATAAAGACTCGCATGCGTAATAAATTCAATCATCTTGCCGCGCCGACTCCCCACAAACACACAGAAAAGAAGAAGAAGCAGATACGACGCGCATGCGCGGAAAAGTCCAGCGCAGCCATCTTCTATCTGCGCTCAAGCAACGAAGACGCGACTCAAACGCAACTGTGGCACCAACACAAGAACACTCTTCAATGCTTCGAGAATTTGCTTGCCGCAGACGCATTTGTCCACTCGACTGACTGATTTCGTATGGAGGAGATGTCGTCGATTCCGAACCATTCAATGTTTCTTACTCGTGTGTGCGTTTGTAGGTGTATATGTATGTATATATGTGCATATGTAAATGTGTATGTATGTGTGCGTCTTGTCTTTGTTTGGCGTTTGCGCGCTTCAATTGTTCTTGCTTGACTTTGGTGTGGAGCATGGCTTGAAACGCGGCAGAGATGGCGAGAGAACTCAGTGCTTTATCTTTGAAGGAAACGGTAAATAAAAACATTATTCTTTTATATGAGTGTATTAAAAAATTATTACCACATATATTTGTGCAAAAAATATTGCTTCCCTAATAGTTTGTGAACCATCCTTCAAGTATATTTCAAGTGTGTGCAAATATTCCATAAAGTTCAGAATGAAGAAATCACAATAAAGGTTAGCAAAAAAATAAATTAATTTCGGAATTTATTTAAACCGCAAAAGTTTATTGCATCGCGTTCTTCTTCCTCTTTATTAACGCTGTCTCTTTCTTTTAATTGATTACTCTCTATAACCCCAAAGCGACTTTGGTCGTGTCGAGGACATACTCCAGTCGTCTCTCCGCCATGCAAGCTAACGTCAATTCTAAAATCAAAATGAAGACAGAGTCGTCTCGACTTGGTTCCACCTACAAAGAAACCACTTTCTTTTCCTCTTATCGGTACTGCTGCCGAAATAAATACTGTGGACTCAGCAACATGTCCCACGTCTGATGACATGTCCCAATTAGTTCCCCTAATCAAAGTTAATATGATGCGAAAACCTTTGATTCGAGAAACACTGTTCATATCCACATTTTTTATAACCTCTGACAAGTCAACAATACTATATCTCATTGACCAGTCTAAGGGTTCTTGACCATGCTAATGTTGACAAAGGCATCATTGACCTTGAGAAGGGCTAAAAGTTTACAAAGAGTAATTAATCTGATCAAAGCCCGTTGATCCAACCCCGGGGTCACTTCGGTAAAGGTAAGCAAAAGGGGGATGGACTTCACCAAAGATCGTTGTCCTCAAGGTTGCTTTCCTCATTGACCATGGGAAAGGTTTTTGACTTCACTAAAAGTAAACAAATGGGCCGTTGACGTCGACAAAAGTTTCTGTTCTCGCTTAAGGTCGTTGATCTCAAGGTTGCTGACTTCGTTAAAGATAAACAAAAATACCTAACCTAGGTTATATAGGAAGTATTGAGTTTTTTCCACCTCGTTCTCTTTCGTACAGCTTCTGCAGATAGCGCCTGGTAAGACTCACAGCCTTACAGCATGAACGCCAATAGGACAACAGCCTGTTAGAAATCCCACAATTAGGGAGATGCCAGCCTTACCAAGGCCAAAAGATTTTTGCGACAGGGCATTTACCGATGGTGGCTCAGCGCCAACCAAGCTCCCGCTAAGCCAGCTATCTAGTAGAAGAACTCAAGAGGGTACGGGAGCACTGACCCGCTTTTATTCTACTGATTCCGGTTCTAGGGTGTCTCTTCTTGCTAGATCATCAGCTTTACAATTTCCCGCGAGGTTATCACTCCTTGGTCAACCCTGAACGCGCTGTTAATGAATTTCAGGCTAGTATCGCATAGTATCTGTGTGGATGGTCATGATGGCTACAAGAGTAGTAGAAGTATATAACTTCTTATGCGAGAATCTGTTGCTGCAGATATCCGATTATGTCGGTCAGTTACCAGCAGTTTCTCGTGGGTACTGAATTTTTCTACCTCGTTGATCCTTCCCTTGAATTAGCCAATCATGAATAAGAATTTATATCGAATTGTGCACATTTATACAAATAATAAACTATATCAGCTACTAAAAGATGAATTCGATCAGATTTTCAACAGATTCCAAATCATTTAGATTCTCATATTATATTGACTTTTATGTTCTTATAACCAAATCTGTAGATATTATAGAACCTTCTAATACATATGTATATCTTTTACTTTGAGGATAGATGCTAGAAAAATAGAAAAAAGGATATTTCCGTTACTTAGGGAACGCGACACACCTAAATATCATTCCTTTTTCACTTTTTTGAGGAGACGTTCTTCTCGCCTATATTCTGCCCCACCATTCTCTTATGACAAACACCTGAAAACTGATACTAAAGCATGTCAAGTGATGAGCAAATCCTGATTTGATATTAGGAGATTAAATAATAGAATAATTTTCAGAATTTTCTAATGCCTCTTACGGAGAATAAATGACAGAGAGAGTGATTGATAACTTTTGATTTAGTTTGGTTCAGCTTTTCGTTCAAGTCTTTTGAAACAGCCCAAGGAAAATTATTAAAGATTATTTTAGAAGCTCATATATAATTCCTAAATCCAAAAATTGTACATATTGAAAACATCAAGCCGCGACTGAAACTTGGACAGACATCCACTAATTTTGAACTTCACTAAGGTTGTACACCATAACTCTGAAAAACTGTCATCAGATCGACTTTTTCATTTTTTAAGCCATTTCTCATCAGCATTTCAAGAAAATTTCCGACTAATAGTATCTTAAGCTTCTCACTTAAAAGTTTTGGAGAAGTAGGCTACATTATAGCCAAGCTTCTGAAGTACAATATGAAATCAGACTTATAGTGGAAATACTTTATGAAAGGACCAAACAAATAGTATACAAATTCACAGTGGAGGCATTTTGCCGAAACAGAGTTGTAAATAGTCACCTGAGAATTTTTTTTGTTCCCAAAGGATTATGGCTCTCTAAAAACGTGTATCTTGATGGATTGCCAACTCAAAGTTTTTTGAGTTTTTGAAAGTAAAATGAAGAACTATGCTGGAGTTTTAGTAGTATGTTTATACAAGAGTACATTGTGACAAAAAAGTACCCGAAAATTGTAAATAAAACGCAAAATATTTAATTATTCATCAATATTTATTTTGTTGCCTTCAAAGTAGTCTGCACCAGATGTAATACGCTTATGTCAACGATTTTTCCAGTCCTCGAAACACTTATCATAAGCACTTTTTGGGATGGTCTTCAGATCCTTCAGTGAATTTCCTTTTATCTCTTCGAATCAACTGATCCCGGGTTCCATGGAGCGGAAATTTCAGTTTGGGGAACAGGAAAATATCTGGTGAAAGCGGTGGTTGATCGATGGTTTTCATTGCGTTTTTGGCTTTAAATTCACTCGCAGTCGTACTCTTAAAAAAAAATCAGCTTTATCGGTACGAGTCGAACAAAAACGCATTTCATAGCCAAAATATCAACAAAATCATTCGAACGGACTATCTTGCCACCTTCACTTTTTCAATATTTTTATCAGTTGAAGAGGTCGAAGATATTTTTACAAAACAGTAGACTTGGTTATTGCTTCAAAAACGAAGATGATTTACGCGTTGAAAAAAATGACAATTGTTTACAATTTTTTTCTAATCTATTTAATTTTTTGTCGCATGCCATTTTGCAATGACCGAAAATAATTTGCAATTACTGTCAGCTGGCGAGTGGGCGTGCGCAGCATGGAGAATGGCAAAAAGCGAATGGAATATTGGAATGGGTGGTCAAGAAATCATAACATAGACGGCGATATATATTTATATATAAGTTAATATATACTTACATATGTATATATTTGTTTAACGTCTGATGTATGAATAGGAAGCGGTAAATTTAGATTCTGCCGATTTTTATTGCTTAAATTAGACTAAAAATAATGCAAAATTGTCTTTCGAGCGAGAAATCTGCAAATTAAGTGCAAATCAACGGTTTGGCCGAGCATACCAAAAACATATGGATTTATATTAGCAGATGCGGCGCAAAACGATTTGTGAGCAAGACTTCTTATATAGAATATTAATATGTATGTATGTATGTATGTATATATTTTTTTCTGTTCAAATTTGACCAGAACAGGCCTATACAAACTGTGCTTAGTGAAAGAAACGAATACTTGGCTTATGCGAGTCGTTCATCAAAGATAATAACCTCAAAAAAGCTAAAGCACATCGTTATGTTGGCATCAGAATTATAGCAGAGGATCTCAACCTCTCTTACTCATCGACGCAACACATTTTGTTTAATGTTTTGAGTATGAAGCAAAATACTTGATTTTATTCATCGTTGAAGATATGTACTATGTATTACATCTGATCAAAATTTACCCGGACTGACAAAAAATTTTAGTCTTCAGCTACGTTGTCAAACAACTCCTTTCAGAGTACGCAGAAAACGGTACAATTTTTTTGTCAGTCCGGGTCAATTTTGATCAGATGAAATATGTGCTATATGAATGTACATACATACATATGTACATATATGACTTGGTTAGAGTTTTAGGTATGAAGCAAAATACCTGATATTTTTCATCGTCGAACATACATATGTACATATGTACGAAGTATTTCATCTGATCAAAATTGACCCGGACGGATAAAAAATTTTGCGGTCTTCAGCTACGTCGTCAAGCAACTCCTTTTAGAGTTCGCAGAAGACGGTACAATTTTTTTGTCAGTCCGGGTCAATTTTGATCAGATGAAATATGTGCTATAAATAGATAGAAATGTATATAACTATGTAGATACATATGTACGCTTACAAAATATTATATAACACTATATTTTATATCAAAGTTATATAAAAGCATATATATGTACATACATACATACATATGTACATACATATGCCTGCAAGTGACTCAAATAAAATGAAGAAAAAATTACAAATATGTATAATAAATATTACGATTGCAATTCCAAAACAAATAAAAAAAATAACAACAACAACACAAAGCATTCAACTCATGCACCGCAATAAATACGAATAACTGCTGCACGCACGCATGCGCAGTTTGAAAATCTGCAATCGCAAAATCACCATAAATACACGCGATCAATATCCGTCGATGGTTGATGGTCCGATGGACTGATGGTGGATCGTTGATGGCCAGCACCAACGCCATCACAATACCACGCGCACACACCAATGCACAACATACATTCTAAATATGCACATAAATGCATGGCAACACACACACAAACAAACAAGCTGGTCTGACCCAAAATGCACGAGCGACGCTGTCGTGGTCGTCGCGGCCGCCAAGGTGAGAGAAGTAAACAGAAAAACCGTAAATGAAACAAAAATCACAAAAAGCAACAACAACAACAAAATTGTAATGAACGGCCGCTGATGAATATGATCGTCTCAATGATTTCTTTGTAAATGCGCGCATGCGCAAGTGCCCAGCGACTACCTACGGTACCTTAGTGCAATGCAACCCCACACATGAGTGTGTGTGTGTGTGTGTTTGTGTTGGGCTAAAACAATTACGCTTTGCCAGTTGGCGCTCTGCATATCGCACACGACCGGCGAACGCCTTGAGCGCGCTTTTGCGCATGCGCAACACGTCGTTCGGTAGCCAAAGACACCAGCCGCAGCAGCAGCAGCAATAAAAAGTCGAGTTGAGTTTCATCATCGCACCGACACACACCGCAAGGAATGCAGAGTTGTTGCAGATGCTTGTTGTTGGCTAAATGCTTAAACTGTAGTAAACGCATATTTACGAGTTTATGTATGCGTATGTGTGTGAATGCGTAGTGGGGCGGCGTAGGTCAGCGCTTTCCTTTGCAAATTTGCATGTGACATTGCGGCTGCAATTTTGAGGGTTTTTAGTTTCGGTCGAATATTGGTTATACATTACTGTTATGGAAGGTTCGCTTCCGACTTAAAGTTTTAAGGTGTCGGATCTTCAAACAAGTGCCTTGTAGGTTTCGTTCAGGAAACAACTTGAGACATATTTCCCCTTGTAGGTTTCGTCCAGGAAAAAAATTTACACATATTTCCCCTGATCACTCGTCCGAAGAACAAAAAACGGCGGGGTCCTCGAAATCCAACGCAGAAATGCTCCGGACTGAGTAGGCACTTGGAAGTAAAGTCCGCTCTCGACGAACAGAGACCAAACTCTGCAAATCACTCATCACCCCCGCATGAGATGTACGACGACATTGACACAGTTCGGCGAATTAAGAGACGGCGGCTGGGCTGGCTCGGTCATATTGTTGTTCAAATGGATAGAAACATTCAAGCTCTGAGAGTATTCGACGCAGGGGGGCGATGGTAACTGTTAAGCTGATGGCTTGGCAGCGAAAGTTACCTCAGACTAGTGGTGGAATATGAAAAAGTCGGAACTCCGCTCCTTCTTGCTACTAGACAGCTCGACCTCATCGGAGCTTAACGAGCACTATCCAAGCGCGATCTCCCCACCTTTTGGAACAGTCAGAGAGCTTAAGCTTAGTTATCATTGTCTTTTCGTAGTTGGTCTTAACTAGTATGTTCTTAAATTTAAATTTTTAATTTCCTAGTCATTCTTTAAGCCGAATTGCGTCTTCTTTTGGACTTGAGTTGGAGTACTTAGCTGAACTTAATCACTTCAAAAATACATGGATATGTTACCAAACTGCATAAAAAAAAAGTATTAGCCGACCGTAAATACCTCTGCGAGCCAACTATCGGTTAAATAACTGGTTAGTTACCCAATAAGTACCCCTGCGAGCCAGCTATCGGTTAAATAACTGGTTAATTACCCAATAAGAGCCCCTGCGAGACAATTATCAGTTAAATAACTGGTTAGTTACCCAATAAGTACCGCTGCGAGCTAACTATGAGGTTAAATAACTGGTTAGTTACCCAATAGCGCGACCAGAAATTTCTGTTAAATTTTCCATGAGTAGAGAATGTTAATAATAGAGAAGCTGCAAGCAGAAAATGTCAACATTTTTTTTAATTATATTAATAATTATATTTGACTTCAATTTTCATAATTATATCCGATGAGTTCTCTATGGGTTGGTGAGTGAATGTTCTTTGATGGCATAGTGTAATGTCGTTTTCGAACTAACAATTTCGATGTTCCCTCATAATAATTAACATTTTAGTACAGCCAGCATTTGCACCTTCTCTATTTATTAACATTCTCTAACTTAACATTTGAACCTTCCCTGTTAACTTACATTCTTTAACTTAACATTTGAATTTCCCGTTTATTTACACTCTCAGTTTGAGTTTTGGAATATTTTAATCACAAGAAGATGTCGCCGATGGAATACAAGTTGTAGCTGTTAGATGGCGCTCTATACAGTTTGTGACAAGCTCAAGTAAGAAGCAGAGTTTACGAATATCGGAAGCTGAAAAGTTTAATTGTGACGCTTTGAAAGGAAGCTAAAGATACTTGGTGTTATATTATGGATAATTCATCCGTTTTTACAAGAAAATATTGGAGTGTTTTGAAGACAAGAAGCAACCGTGCATATAAGTGTAAAATCGGGAGTAGTTGCTGGCATAAACTATGAAAATCAGCCAGGCCACAAGTAGATGGAAATTTCTGTGAGTTTTCAATATACATACATGTATATAGAAATATTTATATAAGTACAGGTGCGGCTTTGGCAATTTCAGAATTAATAAACTACATCAGTGCGCTTGGTTTTTCGATGAAAGAAATGTCATTCGTCCATCAGACTAGCTTAAAGAGATATGTGCGGCAGAGTTCAGGCCTCAGCGCCTCTGTCAGACAGGCTTAAAATGATATCCGTGTGTCTATCTTTACTTAATGTCTATGCGATTAGCAACAACTGTGCCTTGACTCACGAAGAGCACTGTAGAAAGCGCTGTGAATCTAGAGGTACTCCTTGGATGCAAAGAATGCAAATGCTATTCGAACAAATTCTGATCTGAGGTTTTATTAAACCGCTCAAATTCAAGTACCCAACTGTAAAGAACCGTGAATTCAAACTTACTATGATCTCTTCTACAAATTTTTTAAGGATCGTTCTTAAAATAATTGGTTCCCTCTAAGCGGACCGAACCAGACAAAGGCTGTAAACTCGGCAACGCTCACCAAAACAATTTGAGGAATGTTTACAACACTAAGGCGACATTAAAAGTGAATTTTGCGCTAAAGGCAATTGTGTTTATTTTCTTGAAATTATTTTACAAACTTAAACATAATTTTAAGGTTATCTCCTAATGGAAAAAAGCAACTTTATAAAAACTATGAGTGTTCAAGTTTATTTTACATTACACACAGTCGCATACATACTCGTATATTTAACTGTATGTATATTTATATATATATGGAGCATGTAAGGAGAATGCTTAGAAATATTATACAACTACATAACAGTAAAAAAAAATGTTCTAAAATTAAAGAAAGTCGCAAAAGTGTTTTCCTGTTTTATAATTAGTGCTAATCTATCATATAAATATATAGTATATCTCCAGTTGTAGTGCGTTCAAAAACAGTGCTGTCCACCCACTCTAAACCTACTATTTTGTTGTTGCGGTTTCGCCTAGCACCGAAGTTGGACGATATTTTTGGAAGAGCGCTTCCAACTTCTCCTTGGGCATGGATATGCCCACACCATAGGCCCAATTCTTCATAACCACATTCGAGTGACTATTGCTCATGTTGATGTCCATTATGAAACGTTCGGGGAATACTGGCTCGTTCGCGTCGGGATTATCGCTAACCGACTGATTCAGTTCGGATGGTGTTTTAATATTGAGCTTGCGCGTCGGCTTGATGGCACGATAAATTTCCGCCAAATGTTTGTAATAGCGATGATTGAGGCGACAACGATTCGCCGGGTCACGCGCCGCATACAGCCGATAGTTCTTCAAGGCGCATTGGAAGGCAAAACGGCATACCGTCACTGAAATTAAGCAAAATTTATATTTTAATATGACGGTAGTTATGCTTTTCAATGTCTGCTTACCGGTTGAGCGCATTTCGAGCGCGACTTTCTGCCACGCTTTATTCTTCTCTTCGTCGGTTGCCTTTTGGTAAATTTGCGGATAGCGACGCACGCTCATTACGACGCGGTAGGCATCGATGTCGGGTATTTTCTGCAACATCGGATGCGGCATTTCTGATTTTCGCACGAAACGCTTCGATTTCGGATCGATAGTGTATTTTTGCTCTTCCCTGATGCAACGTTCGCATTCGTCGATCATTTTGTTGCGGACGATGTAGTAGAATGGTTCCATATTATGATATTGTTCTTCGATTAGGAAATCCATTTTGGTCAAGACGCGCCACCATTCCAGCGACCATTTGTTGTCGATGCCGAGCTCCAAATCGCGCATGTACTTCAAAAAGGCGCCTTTAAAGAGCGTCCATGTGCCGAACCAGACTTCTGCAAAGTAAATCATAATTAGAAATATGCCATTATTTATTTTATATAGTTCTCGTTTTAATATGATAGTAATATTAAATGGTTGCAACGAAATTATGTAGCGTAACAAAATGTCGTCACGACGATACAACTTCAATAGTGTAGTGGGGAGCACGAATTTGAAAAAATTTAATTTTATAGTGTAAAAACTTTTTTAATAAAAAAAAAAATTTTTTGGAAGGTTGCCACCTGTTCGAAAATTTGCAGTAAAAAATATATATGTATATGTATAAGAAAAACAAATATGAGTGTGTAACTGTACAGTGTAAAAATCAATTGATTAAAAAAATTGTTTAGAATGTTGCCACCTGTTTAAAAATTTGAAGTAAAAAAAATATATAAGATAAACAAATATGAGTGCGCAACTGCAGAGGTTTAGCAAATATTGCAGTTACAGCTATTTGATAAGGGTTGCCAACTGTATGAAATTTTAAATTAGCAGTTTACCTAAATAAAAAAAAGTTCGAGTAAAGGATATTAAACTAATGCGGCTTAGGAACGCTTATAGCTGAAAAAAATAATTTTTTATCAATTTAATATTCTGGCAAGAATTTTTTTGAGAATGGTTGCCAGATTTTGCCAAATTTAGCTATTATTAATATTTATTAATAGAAAGGGTAACGCAGTGGAAACGACAAAATAAGTTTTTTTTAATAAAGTTTATTAAGAAAACTTTCAATTGAAAATGAAAATATTTTTCAAATAGCGCTGCCATATTTTAAAAAATGTAATTCAATTGAATTCAAAAATTAGCAAATTATTGCACAACTGGTATGCAAGTTAGACGCTTATAAAAAATCTCAGTTAAACATATTTCTTAAAAGAGTTGCCACCTTTTAAATTTTTAATTAAATTTAGTAAATTTTTTATAATAAATTCAATATTACAATAAAAGCAACAAATTAAATCGGCTGAGAAAGTTTTGAGACTGATATACATACATATGTATGTACATATATATCTTTGATATGCATATCTTTGTTTGAGAAATGTTGCCACATAATTTTAGTTTTATATGGTAGCGGTAAAGTGATTAATGATAATCATTTTTGATATATACATATGTATATTGTTTTATTGTATTTTTTATTAAGTTTAAGTGGTTTAAAAAAGATTTCAGCTAACCATATTTTTAAGCAGTGTTGCCACACTTATTTTTTTTAAATTAAATATTTATAAAAAAAATTATTATTACACCAAACAAACTAAATAGGCTTAGAAAGATTAAATACTGATATACATAGGTACATACATATTTTTGAGAAGAGTTGCCACATATTTTAAGTTTTAAATGGTATTTAATTTTTAATGACAACCATTTTTGATAAATATATTTTTTTATTCTCATTTGTATCAAATTTAAGTGGTTTCAGCTAATCACATTTTTCAGCAGTGTTACCACCTTTTCCTTTTTTTTAATTAGTTAAATTTTTATAATAAATTGTATAATATATTACAATAAGGGCAACAAACAAAACGGTCCGAAAGAATTGCTTGATGGATTTTTGGAAGGGTTGCCACACATTTTTAGTTTTAAAATGTTTTAGGTGATTAATGATGACCAGTTTTGATATAGTTTTTTATAGTAATTTGTATTAAATTTAGGTGATTTATAGGAGATTTCAGTGTTGCCACCCTTTAAATTTTTTTTTTAATTAGTAAAATTTGTATAAAAAATTATATATTACAATATAGACAACAATCTAAAACGGTTCGAAAAAATTACTCGATCGATTTTTTGCAGAGTTGCCACATATTATTAAATTTGCAGTAAGTGCTCAATGATAGCAGTTTTTAATTTAAATTATTTGCTATTTATTTCATTCCAAATTTGAGTACTTACTGTTCGGTACATATGGATTGCTATTTATAGCAGCTTGCCAATCTGCGACGAAAGTCAATTTCTTGCCACCTACACGTGGTATGTTCTTTGTTTGATTTCTAATATTATCGAAGAACTTCTCCACAGCATCCTTTGCGAACGGCAAACGCATTTGGGCTTTAGGGAGTAAGAGAAAACAAGTTTGTTAAGGTTAGAAAGTAATTTTTTGAGGTTATATGGTTGAGGTAAAATATTTTTTTTGAGGTAAGAAAATTATTATTTTTTTTTTTTTTTGAGGTTAAAAAATAAATTTTTGTTTTGAGTTTAGATTGAGAGATTATTGTTTTTTTTTTTTGAGTTTAAAAAATTATTTTTTTTTGAGTTTAGAAATTTTTTTTTTTTTTTTTTGAGTTTAAAAATATATTTTTTCAGGTCAGAAAATTATTTTTAGGTGAGGTAGTTAATATTTTTTTGAGGTTAGAAAATATTTTTTTTTAGGTTGGAAAATTATTATTTTAGGTGAGAAACTCAATAATCCTTTTGAGGTTAGAAAATTAATTTAATTTTTTGAGAATATAAAATTATTTTTTTTGAGGTTAGAAAATAATTTTTTAGGTGAGAAATTTTTTTTTTTTTTTGAGGTTGGAAAGTTATTTTTTTAGTTGAGAAAATTATATTTTTTTTAAGGTAGAAAAATAATTTACTTTTTTGAGGTTAAAAACTATTTTTTTTTGTTGTATGTATGTTAATGGAGCGCGAATCTTAAAATATATTACCTGCTTTTTCGTTGAATGTTTGAAAGAAGGTGTAATTTTCGCGCCACACCTTAATGCCGATCTTCAGCGGCTTCGTCAGCTCTTCCATGGGCGCAATTTGTGGGAAATGCGCGAAGTTTTCCGACAAGAAGTTCCAACAAGCCTTGCAAATATGCACTGTAAGGCAGAAAAAGACAATTTTTTTTATTATTTTGAGGATTTCTTAGAATATATAACGAGTATTTTTAACGAGCTCCGTCGTGACTTACCCGGTAAATTGAAGCGTTTGGCCAAGTACTGCCAACACATATTGACCTGCTGCGGTTTATTGTAGTCCTTCTTATGCAAATACGGTATGGAGAGCACCTCACGGATCAGCAGCGCCGTCGTGCTCATTGGCAGTGAGTACTTTTGCTCCAGCGGCGGACCGTGCACCACCAACTGATTGCCATTCACCGAACTAATCAATTCGATCATAATTTCGTTGGAGTTCAGCTGTGAGGTCGGTGTCAAATATGGGCGCGCCAACACCGTGGCGGGTATTTTCGTCTCGACCGACGTAGCATTCGGCATCGTTATTATCGTACCCGTCTTGGGCACTGGGTCGGTACTGACACAAGTCAACGGCGGACACTTGGTAATATTTGTGTTATCCGGCAAGGCAAAGGGTAAATTTAAGGTGTTCGACGTGGGCGCCATAACAACCGTTGGCGGCGGAGCAAGCGCATTTAAGGTGGGTGCTCCTGCGCGCAGCGGCGCGGCGGTAGTGGGCGGCGCGGGTGGTGATGCGCTGGTTACGGAGCCAGCGACTGCGGTGATTTGCAAACCCTTATTGATGAAGGGTACGGGGAAGTTGGCGCGCGGTGCCAAACTGACTGCCGACACAATTTTCGGCGTCTTTAGCGTATCCAAAGTGATTGTGGTGGCTTCATGTAGTGTCGGCTCTATGGTTGTAGGCGGCAACAACTGACCCATATTGGCGGGTATGAATTGTGGCGGCGGCTGCACGCTGGCTTGTTGCTTCACTGCCAACTTGGTTTGCGCTTGTATCGGTGTGAGCGGTAGCATTTGATATTGCTGTGCTTGTTGCGCTTGTGTCATGCACGGCACCGTTATGGCTTGTACTTGCATTTGTGGACTTGGGTTCGGCGCGGGTGTGGGCTGCGCGTGTATTTGTATTTGTGGACTTGTTGTCAGCGCGGGTGTGGGTTGCGCGTGTATTTGTATTTGTGGACTTTGTGTCGGCGCGGGTGTGGGTTGCGCGTGTATTTGTATTTGTGGACTTGGTGTCAGCGTGGGTGTGGGTTGCGCGTGTATTTGTATTTGTGGGCGCGCTTGAACAAACATTGTGATGGGTTCGGGGGCTTGCAGTTGCGCCTGCGATTTGACGCGTATTTGTGGCGACTGCGCTTGTGGGTAAGCCGTTGGATTTTTGGTGACCGTTACAACCGAGCCCTTCTTTGAGACTGTGGTGCCAGTGCTAGCTGCGGGAGTGGGTATGACGTTGTTTTGCGGTTTATTGCGTATTACGACAGTTTTAGCTAACGCTTGACCTTGACGCTTGTTTTCGATTATTGACGAGCTGATTTTGTCTTCATCCAGATTGACGGATATCGGTACGATGGTGTTGCCCATTAGCGTTTCTTTCGGCGGTGCTGGTGAATCGTTCAACACTGGCACAACTTCGGTTTGCAGCACCTTGCTAGCATTGCCGGTGGTTTTGGGGGCAGGTTGGGCTACCTCATCGGCGCATATGGACGACAGCATGAGCGTGCCGAGTGCAGACTTTTTGGCGCGTGGTAACTTATACGTTCTGGACAAGGCATACAGCTCCGTTATAATGGTTTCGAAATACCATTTGTCTTGCAGTTGATAACTGTGTTTGCGCATGCCCATTAGCTCCCAGTAGAACAAACGTAGAATCAGCCAAGTGGCTTCGCACTGACCAGGCGTTACACCGCCACCTGAAGATGGTTAAAGAAAGTAGAAAAATATAGTATATTTGGCTTGACAACTGAAACTTAATGAAGACTAACCTTTAGTATTTGCCACATCGGACCAAAGTTGTATATATTTAACGGTATCGACCTCTTCGGTTTTGTTCACCATCATTTCGGTGAGTGTGATCACTATTGGATATTTCTTCATTGCCACCAGCAAGCTGAAGATGTTCTTAAAGTGGTCAATGGGCTCATGCCAATTATTTTTGAGGAAGAAAGAGCTCTTGTAAACTGTTCTAGGCCTGAAAAGTGTTATAAAAGAATTTAGTTGTGCGATTTCATCAACAAATTTGCCATACAAAACCTACATTTTCAGTATGTGCGGCTTAGTGAAATACAACAAACTCTCCAGTTCAGTTTGCGGCTTTGTTGCTGACAAATCCTTTTCTAAGCGGCGTTGCATTAGCTCCCATTCGTAGCGCGTTTGTATTTGTAGCCAACATTTCATTAATTTCGTAGCTAAAATAATGGAAAATAGTTTAAATAAAATTTTCAACTGTCCACACAACACGAAACCATACCCTTATCGCCCACTTCGTTCGCGATGGCATTCCAAATGATGCCTTTGCGCCGATAATCCTCATAATACCGATGGCCACCGTCGTATATCTCCTGATAGCATTGCAAATTGTATATCAAGCGACGTATCTCCGGCGTGACTTGGAAGTGCAACTTCGATAGCTTGGAGAGTGCCTTAGTTATGGCCGGCGTTTCGTCGTCCAAGTCGATCACTTCGACGTCATCCTCCAGCAAAACTATGTCATCATCGACGGCTGCTGGTTGTGTGTCTGTAGCTGAATTCGCCTCCATCTCATCGTTGTAGGGCAGGGGACAGCGTATTCTAAAATGAAAAAAAAAAAAACCGGTTTGAAATTGCTTTTTGTCTTTTTGCAAAACTCTTCAACGCACTTGTCAGCTATGAAACGCCAGAGGAAAACTAATTCCGTTTCAAACGCCATAACAGGACGGCGGCTCCGCTTCTTACACGCTTTGTTAGCAAAGAATTTACGCAATCGGCGCGCATATTTTTGATAAGAATAACGCAAGTTCACCCAAGTATTCTTGCATAGATCGGCTGGCATACAAATAAACAAAACATAAATGAGATTATTTGCAGTCAATTGACTTCAACAGAGAATTTTTGCAAGATCACTTCACACATAGTATATATGTACATATGTATGTGCATGTGTGTGTATGTTTGTATGTACTTACCATCGGAACCCATTCGCTTTGCAATTTTCTCCCAAACTTCGTTTTTTGCTTCGACACATGAAAATTGTTTATGTTTTGGGTCGTAAAGTACGCGGTGGCGTCGTACGTGCCGTATGAGACGCTTTTGGAACCGAGCGTTTTGCTTAATGGAGTCTTTGGACTCCTCATCTTCCACGATGAACATGTTATACACTTCTATGGGATCGGTCATGGCTTCAGTAGCGCAAGGATTAAGATTCGCAGCCTGTTATTGGAAGGGAAAAGAACAAAGAGAGAGAGTTGGAATGATTGATTAAAATAAATATATATATTCCTATACATTTTTTATTTTTATTTTATTTTTTTTTTGATAAATCTGGTTTTAAAGTACATATGTATGTAATAATTCCATATATTTTCCAAAAAATTGTATTATTTATGATTTATTTATTCATTTATTGTTAAACGGCAACACTTTTAATATTTTTACTTGCTCTGTTAACTCTTTTCTTGTAATACCCAGTAGGAATATTTTACATGATTGGCTGTGACGAAAATTTAAATTATTCAAACATAAATGGCAATTCTTGGTGATAAATTTTTCGGGAATGAAATTTGAATGCCGGTACCTTGCTCAGGTACCAAAAACTAAAAATCTAAAACCAGAAATTCTATTATTTCCATTTTTTCACAAAAATTTTGAGGTTATTTGAAACAGTGCTAACCCAAAAGTTGTAGATCTTTCTTTTTTGCACAATTTTAACTTTTTCACTGTTTTCTGTACGACTTGTAGTTTTTTCAAAACCCGAGATAAACCGGTTTTTGTACTGAACACCTAACCACGCCCCTCCTTAACACTTTCCCACTAGAGGTAGCCCGTTAAATATTTTTCCTTTCACGTTTATTGTAGGCTCCGCCTTTTCCAAAAGTTTACACTCTAATATAATTTGTTTCACATTTTACTATGTTCGAAGGCTTCAGCCCCGATTTACTTATACAATGAAGAATTCGGATCCATTAAATAAGCTATTTCAATCAAATCTCAATAAAAAGCTGGGTCCATTACGGTTACATATGCACGACATTACCCTAGCTCTCTTTCACCTCTCCGAAATTCCCAACTCTTATTGTTGTAACGCCAGAAAACATTCTTGAAGAAATTTCGAAGAATGGAGCCGAGTTGACAGTCCTTGGCGGGATAAAAATCTGGATCCGCTCCGGTTACTTAAACCTGACTGTCGTGGAAACGGAATTCCTAACCTCAACATTTATGTTTTTTTTTATTCCAGTATATCCACCGCCTTTTTGGGTATTTGAATAAGACCATTTTCTGGTTGAATCTTAATAAATTAAGCTCTATTTTTTTTCAATTGTCATTTGTACCGATTGACCTTGTTTATACTACTCTTATAATCTTAAATACTTAATCTTATCCCCTCATTAACTTAAATCCATCTCCTTATCCTCTCATTATCTGAAATACCCTTATCTGTCACTTGAAAAAGTCTTAAAAGTCCTCCTAATTTACACGTACAGCTGAGACACAAACCCCGAATTTAAGTTAGCATCGGATCCCAAGATCCATGCCGTTATATAAATATTTATTTCGGCATAAATACATTTGACTCTTTCTAACAGCCAACAACAATTTTCAGCAGGCCATTGACAAGAGTTGCCAGCTGCGCTCACATGATGCGCAAGCAAATGCATTCCCCTGATATTTTGCGCTTTCGCCCCCCTCACACTGTTAAAAGGCGCTCTCTTCGTGTGTTCTTCTTCCTCCGCCATTCGTACGCATAGCACACATTTGGCATTGTAGAAAATTTTCAGGCATTTTAATTACCGAAGTTTAAGATTAATTTCACTTACATTTTCATCGCACATTCTTAGTAGATCAATGCGCCCAAGCTTCCTACAAACTTAATATTTCTTTACTTATTTTCAATGTAATCAACAAAAATCACAAACACGCTTCACAATGTAATCTTACTATTTGCCTCGTCAAAAGCAGACTAAAGCGAAACAGAAACAACACGGTGAAAAATGTGAGACGAACCTCTGAATAATGCCCGCCACACAAGCGAATGACTATAAACACACACACACACATGCACACGCGCACACTCGAGTAGGCAAATCACAAATGCTTGAGTGCACAAACAAACGCACACATCAGATGTTGAAAATCCAGCAACACTCTCTGTTTTGCCTAAAAGCGTACGCAATGCTGAAAATAGCAAACAAACGAACGAACTGCTTTCATGTTATTTACTCTGTTACCTACGCAAGGCGACTGTTAAAGTCAACGGCATTTCGGCAGCAATGACGAATCTTCTGTGCATGTATGTATATACTCTATCGGGTGCTCATGATTTCTGAGCACAACGCCTTGGCAGTTGGTATGAAATGCAAATGAGAGTGATAAAGCATTATTGTGCTCATTCGAATGCCGTTATATGGACCTTGGAGAAATTCGGGATGAAAAAGTGAAATGACTTTTTTTCTTTTTTTTTACGAAAATCGGATGCGAAAATAGAACTACAAATATCGAACATTCACAGTTGCATGTAAAGGAAAGAGACAGCAGAGAAGTGTGTATCCGCACATAAATACAGCTGTGGCCAGTAAAATGAGAGAGCACAGGTACAGACATGTAAAACTGGCAGATAAGGCGTCGTATTTAGGTTAATATTTTCTCAATTTGATTATCTCGATTATTATCGATCTTAAAAATTATGGATATAACTGCTACTTTTGGGTTAATGAAGCGGTGTTCCAGCAAAGCAGGATACAAACAGATTTCAAATTAAAAAAATCGGCATAAATATGACAAAACTTATAATGAAACATCATCAACTTTAAAGAATTCATGGGAAGCACTTATTAAAATTGAACTCGTGGAAGGATAGCTCTGAAATTTGGAGTGGACCAGTTTTACTCCAAATTTCAGAGCTTTGCTTCATCTTGACTAGTATATAATATTAATATTATGAAAACCCTCACCTCTACAAAACTTTGAGGGATTATAACGGTTTTTCAATAAGAGCGCTACAAAACAAAAACGGTTTGGGATCAATGAAATTCTTTATTCCTGTGAAAGTGCATTCGATGCCATTATGTATGGAACTCGATTTCTTGTGGACGCTTGCAAAAGTTCAGACGCTGAACCCAATTTTCGATGGCTTTCAAGGATCGAAAAATCGGTCGATACGAATCGATACTGCAGCAATTTCACGTTCGACATTCGTACGAAGTTCATCAATCGTGGCTGGCTTTTTGGCATAGACCATAGACATGACGTAGCCCCATGGGAAATATTCATTCCGCCAGAAATGAGTCTCATCGCTGAAGATGATTTTTCGATGAAAAACCGGATCATTTTCAAGCTGTTGCTCAGCCAAATTCACGAACATACTAAGTATATGTAGGAATGTAGGACAAGATCTTTTCCCAAAAATGATTTGGGTGTTCCTCAATTGACTCGCTAGCGGCAGCAATATTCTCGACACTACGAAAACTTCTTTGACACACTGGCAAGAGAACATTTTGTACAATGCCTGTGGATTAAAACTTTTCCACTAGAAGATCAATTGTTGATCTGACAGGACGATTATGACGACTATAAATTGAACGTAGCGCTCTTAAAATTGAGGCCACTGACTACGAATTTCGGTATTAAATTTTAATAATCTCGACCCGTTGCTGGATTGTATATCTTTCCATGATGAAATAGCAAAAGGGAGCTTTGTCTCTATTTCTATCTCTATCTCGCATTCAAACTTTTTTCGGAACCATAAAACAGCTTCAGGTCAATCATTTACTTTCTCCTTCTCCGTCAAAGGATAAATAGAATATAATAACTTCGTCCCGTTTTCCCGTTTTTTTTTTTTTTTTTTTTGACTACGTTCACGCGAGGACACTTTTTGGGTTCTCTGGGCGAGGAATCGACAGAGAGAGCTCAGATACACTCGATGGAGAGAACTCCGGACGACTCTCCTCATTCTGTACGTAACAGTTCGCTGGTACTCAATTCGGCATTGCTTCTCATTTTGAAATTAAGTTCATGGTTTCAATATTGCTCAATTTCAAATGAATATACATATACATAAGTATATAATATAATAAAAAAAAAATTTGAAATAGGGTGAATATGGAGCGTGTAATGATTTGAGAATGTGATATCAAAGAAAATGCTGAAAATTGTGGGACTTAGATTGTCGGATTCGTGTCAATAGTGTGAAAACAATGAGCGAAACAAAAAGAAGATTTGCTGATAATGAGCGACAAAAGTCTGAACGCAGCCATACTGATTTCATCTTCTCAAAAAGGTTAGAAATGAAAATTACGATAATTTCGTCTCGGTTGTTTTGTAAAGTGTAGTTGAAACAAAAAAATATTAGTACTTGACGCCATTAAAAACAGTGGAGGAGAGATTTGTTTACATTTGCTATGAATATTTGACAGTTCGTTTCGTTTATGACGTTGCGTACGGCAATCGTCTACCTAAAAAGGTATAATTGTCTAGCTCTTTTTCTTCATAATTTCTTCTAATTTCATTATTTTGTTTAAAATATATAAGGGTTTCACATAGTCTCATAAAGTTATAAGTTATAACGATCCGAAAACATAGCGTTCAGAGTTGTACTTGCGTAAACTTATTTTAGTATGCAATCCAACAACACATTTTTTAAACTAGTATAATATGATTTTATGATTTTACGATGCTTTATGACACGTTGTGAGTATTCCAATAATTTTTTTACGTCTTAAAAAATCTAATTATTGACTTCCTCTGTGATATTCTCCGATCGCAAAAAATAGCCTAATTTCTGCTGCGTGTCGGCAAAAACAGGCCGAACAATACACATCAAATATAAATATATCAATATGCACATATGTATGTATACACACATATTTAAATGATTGAATCAACCACCAAGTGATATGCAACGTGCAGAACCCGCGAATTGTACAGAATCTCATCTTCTCTCTATACATTTAACATTTTGTATACACACTGCAAGAGTAGTAACATTCGTGTTGGTAACCTTGCGTTTCTTCTCTTCAGGCGTTGCCATAACATAGTCAGATAGGGTTGCCTGGTATTGTATATATTATATTTTAAAATGCATGATATAAATTATTTTTTGGTAAAAATAAATCCTACATTTTTACATTAAATTTAAGGTTTTTTTTAGCATAGTTGAAGTGACCCGACTTAGGTAAAATATGTGTCATTTTATTCGGTAACTTGTCGTTATTTTGAAGGTAATTTCATAGTTAGTTGAAGCGCCAGTATTCTGCCAAGTTGGCAGTCCTTGACCGGATAAAAAAATTCGTCCGTTCCGGTTATGTACACCTGACTATGATTGGAAGGAATCATCATCGAAACCCTCGTCCCTATTAGCAGAAAATCGGGGACTGGATCGATTTTCACAAGTGGATTATTGTTTTCGTCACGAGGTGAATTTGTACCAGCAAAATCTTTCGACACAATGGACTAGGTAGGAATGACTTGGTACCAGATTTGGACTATAATGTGAATATATGTATTTGATTATTAGTAGTGACTGAGATTGATTCCGCTCCTACTGGTCAATGCCAGTCGGGTAACATCCTTCATTACTTCAGACAGTCCAATTGTTACCAGTATGGGTCCGAATAACCTTAAGAGTTTGACACTAAATAAGCAACTTACAGTAAAATCACCAAGCACAGTGCGTTTCGGCTGTGGCCGTATCTTGTGGAACCCATACGAGAAACTTTTTTTTTTTGTATGCAGCTATATTTAAATGGTTCCAAAAATTTTTTATGTTGTGTTGAGCTCTTTGACAGTCGAAAGAATGCTTACACTATGATCGGACTCGAGGGCGAGGTGGAAACATAGAAGCACTTTCTCCTAACGACTAAAGGTGAAACATCTCGGTAGTGTTACCTTTGGCAAACCAGAAGACATGTCCGAAACTGACATTAGCCGTCTCAAAAAATTCGTGAGATGCTCAAAGAGCTTCTTCGATTTATAATGGTCTTATGTCTGGAATGAAGGTTTAGGTTTTTATACGTACTACGATGGATCGACATTCTAAGCTGTCTAAGTGAGATCCCTGTTAGGATCGACCTCCTAACCTAACCTAACCTATCCAATTGCGAGATACAGATTATGTACATAAACGATCTATTAAAAGAATAATGGAATTCTTTTCACCTGACCGTATAATATCGATTCAGATAAGTTTAACAATAATCAGTGCAAACTTTTAAATAAGTAATTCAACAGCAAGCTTAATAAATTTAAAAACATAAAACGCACAAAAACTAAAAAAAAAATTATGAAGTGGCAACACTGATCAAGAAGAACAGCAAGAGATCGGGTAAGTGCCTCAGCAGTAATGAATTATGCAATGTTATGTTACTCTTAAATCTTTACTCAAGTATATACATGCCTACACACATATGTACATACAATTACCACATGCATATTAAAAAATAAACACGAGCGCGGTCGGTTTGTATGCACATACTACATACATATGTATGTATGTTTTTATGCTCGAAACTTTTTGTGTACACACTTTGAACGAGACGAACAGCAAGAGACCGAACAAGAATGCTGTGTACATGGTGCTGTTAGTTAAATTTGTGCAAATGTAAGAAGTTAACATTTTACTTCTAAGATGTCAGGCAAAAGCAAATATTTGTATGTACATATGTATGTATGCCCTAATCTAATGGAAGTATGAAAAATGTCAATAGATAAATTCGATCGGAAGACAATTACAGAATCTACCGTGTCAGTATTTCGTAACTTAGCTGTAGTCCTATAGCAATTGGAAAGAGTCATAAAATTTACCAGAGAGCGTCCGCACAGTGCTGGCTTATACTCAGACTCTTGACGGCTAATCAGTCTTTGTTTGGCTAGGGCATGGATAATATGATACGAGACTCTTTGATTCGAGAGAGAGCTGTCAAAACTCGCATTTTTTATAACATTTGCAAATGATGCCACTGCTGAAAAATATTAGATTGGCTATTTAATAAATTATACAAAACACTAAATTAAACACTTTGAAAATGCATACATATATAAATGCTAAAATGCAAAATCATTAATTAATTTACATAAACATTTATTTTGCCAAAATATGTTCGCACAGTTCAATGAAATTTCATTTTACACTTATTTCGTCAAGTAGTTATAGCGGTTTACTTCTGGCATCCCGCCTTTTCTGAAATCAGCTGTCAGAAATTCCCTGATCTCCTTCGCTGTCAAATAATCAGGGAACGCGTTTGACAGAAAAATGAGAGCCAATGCGAGAGTCACGTATCATATTATCCATGGCTAGGGGACAACGAAGGACGAAGGGACCATTCTGACCAAGAAATATTTAAGAAAAAATACCATAATTACCGCCTTCATAGAGAATTTTCTGAAAATGGGCAACAGAGTCCTTGCGTAAACCGAGTTATACTCAAAAAATATAATATACATACATACATACATATGTACATTTCAAAGAAATTTTGACTTCACGTTGTTGCTTATATAGAACATATGTAAGCATCATACGCTGAACATAATGGTTGCGACAGACGACAAACGACATCTGTCAAATATTAAAATACACACGTTCTATGGACACTGTTATTTTGACAGCTGCACGACTACACGACGGTAGGCCGACAGTTGTCGTTCTCGCTAATTTCAATATTTTCCTATATTTGCCAACGACAGTAGGACGACAGTAGAGTTGACAGTAGAATGGAAGATAGAGAGATGAGGAAGAGTGGTGATGCCACTAATATGTAAAATGTGAAATTATTCACAGCTCTTACAAACTTGACGTTATTTTACAAATAAAAGCATAAAATAGCTCTATTATATCATTTGTAATAACAATTGATAATTTAAAACAAAAATATATACTTATTTACTTATTTTTTGCATACAAAATTTCACTTTGAACAAAATATTAAAATTTCATTGAAGTGCAAGGTATTAGTATGGCCACAACGAAATTGTGTACATGCAAAAT
Organism: Bactrocera zonata; assembly: GCA_037783105.1. Lineage (NCBI taxonomy): Eukaryota > Metazoa > Arthropoda > Insecta > Diptera > Tephritidae > Bactrocera > Bactrocera zonata. Next base: position 94,707 of record JBAWJQ010003803.1, on the reverse strand, counting down.
GGAGAGCTGTGTTGTCTTGTGTACATGTGTTCATGTAGTAGGATGCACAACACCGTTTTCAGTTCACTGTCGTGATGCCATGTTGTGTCGCAAGCATTGTATTCAGCATATGAAAGATAGAGAAAGAGCAAATGTCAAAATTTTAGTTTGTTTTTATGAATTTCGGTAAGCATTGGCCACTTACAAGGTGCGTTCCAAAGTAAACAAGACTTAAAAAAAAAAAACAGAATTGGTTTTTCGGAAAAATCAATTTATTTTATTCAAATACAGCTTTTTGCACTGTCCAAAAGCATATCGAACGAGTGTTTTAGCCCGTTGGCCGGTGCACGCTTTTTGAATGGCCTTTACGTCTGCATAACTCTTTCCTTTCATGGGCAAATGCATTTTTCCGAATAGGAGGAAGTCGCATGTTGCCATATCCGGCGAATACGGTGAGTGGTTAATAGTTAAAATGTGATTTTTGGTCAAATAATCGACCTTCGAATGTTGGATTCTGAGCAATTTTTTGTCGTCAGTCAACCTGTGGGGAACAAACTGTGCACACACCTTTCGTAAGCCCAAATGTTAGATCAAAATGCGGTATAAATTTCAATGATGATTTCGGCTGATTTTTGATGAATTCACGCACAGTTTCCATGAAATCTCCGGTGATCACGGATTTTGATTGGACCACATGTTGATCGTCATTTATGTCCTCACGACCCCTTTCAAAACGTTGAAACCACTCGTGTACTCTGCTACGGGATAGGCAATCATCGCCATAAACTTGTTTCATCAATTGAAACGTTTCGATGAAATTTTGCAAATTTTAAAACAAAATTTAATGTTAGCTCATTGTTTAAAGCTCATTTTCGCAACGATAACACAAACATACTGACACTTAAAACGCAATAACTTTATTTCCAATCAATGAAATGCCATGAAATTTCACTGGAAAATCGATAAAAAAAATAGCAGATTCTAACTCACCAGTCGACATACAGATGGCGCCACCAGGGGGCGCTACATTCAAAAAGTCCTGTTTACTTTGGAACGCACCGTGTATTTCGAGTTTTTCACCTTTTCACAACAAGAATTTTTATTACGTAAGGACTTTGTTACCCTATTTCTTGCTTTTTTAAGGGCACAGAAAGCATTGTTGGGTAAGATTACACATCGCTCTTTTTCCATCTCTCGAAAATGGAGTAAATGTAGTATCTGTGTAGAAACTATGAAACACCATATCTGATCCGAACAACGGATGTTTTTTTGGCTACCCAGAGGATACTTGATTTAAAATCGGAAATCGTGAGCTGCTTGAGCCATATGTAAAAGAATCGTTTCTGGCCATTCCCAAATGAAGGGCGTTCAGATAATTTTCCTCACTTGCGTGAACTTCTAAACCTGACTCCATCTTCCATCCTCCATTCTACATAAAGTAATGAAAAAGAATGAGTACTTTTCAGGCTCAAATTTCTCCACCCAGTTAAGCGTGTACTCAATGCAATAGGTAAATCCAGATTAGGTTACATGGCTGATCCGCCAAGAAGACGGGTGGATCGCTCTTAGATAGTTGTGAACAGTCCTTCGTCTATACAGATAAAAACTTTTGTACTTTGATAGTTCAGTTTTACATCCGAAGGGGATTTTAACCTCTGATCTTACTGATTACATACCATAAATTATTAGTTGCCAACTAGCAAATACGGGTTATATGGTAGTGTTTGATCATCTGATCTTTAAGTGAATAACTGAAGCAATTTCGGCTCCATATCTTTCGCTCTCAGCATTGCCCGATATCTAAGCATATTTTATGGTTAAGAAAGGTCCTTTGTTTTCTATATCTGGATAAGGGCCGTTCCGGACCTGTCGTAGAAACGAATAACCTAAGTAACTTTGCCTCCATCTCTTTCTCTCTGAGCGTTAATCCACATATTTATTTGAAATTCATAAAAATACTCACCTGACTCATTCAAACCTTAGAAGAGTCCGACACTAGTCCTCTCTTGTGCCCTTCATAAACCATCAAAAGCGCTAACATAAAACTCTCACAAATTAATTGAATAAGCTGTACGTAAATGTGCATATGGACTCATTATTATGAAGTCACGAAGAGTGCGCGCAAGCATTTCACATTCGGTTTTGTTGAAAATCAACACAAAATGGCGTTCGCTACTCGCTTCTCTTTCTATTGCACATAAAATCATTTTGAAAAATTGCCGAACATGGAATTTATCATACCATTCAGCAAAACGAAGCATCGTTTTTCTCTCACATATGTATCCCTCTTGCTGTCTCAGTATGGGACGGTCTCTTTCGATTACCGATTTTCCTTTATACGTTTGCTCTCCTATATCACAAGCAATCACACACACACACACGCACGTGCACAAGCAACTAAAACAAAATCGAAAAAATCTATGAGGTCACTTGCTTGCGGAATTTTTAGTTTACGGCGCCCAGAAAATTAAATATATTTCACACATTGAGTTAATTCTTTAACTTACCATTTTTATATTAATTTTCTCTGACACTTTGTGCCACGCATTCACGTCACACTACACTCTTTTATTGTAAATAAAGCATAGAACTCTGCAACAACTCGTACAAGCGAACATTCAATACAACACGACAAAAGCAAACTGAAAGGCAAACAACAGCGAATTCAGTGATGAAAGGCAAAGAGCAAAAACCAGTAAATTACAGCTATTGGCGGGGAATGCATTTACATATGTGAGTGAAGATTCCATCTAACAGAGATGTAAAAGTCTTAACAGCCTCATTTGCTCTGCACATTTCCTGCCAGAGGGAAGCCGATTTCGTTGTTATTTATTAATACACTGTTAAAATTGTAACTAGTTATTGCAGTTTAATACTTTAGCGGAGTATATTTTTATTTTTATTAATTTTTATATTTGGTTTAAAATTTACAAGAAATAAAAAGATTTGTAATAATTCTGCGTAAGCCATAAATTCAAATACAGGAATTAAACACTAGGAATTGACTTTAATTTCTTTCAGGGCTTTGCGCTGTTGCATAATTTCTCTCAGGGTACTCGTAGATTGGGCGCTTAAAGCAAACCGAGCAATTTTCCCATTTTGACAAAAGCGAATTTACTCTCGGCTCAGCTTTAAGCGTCCACTCTGCGATTACCCTTACTTGTGATGACAAATGACAGCAGGACAAGCGCTGCGCTACAACCAGCTTAAAGCTTATATAGATTTTATGACTGTTGAACCGAAGATTTTATACCCTTTGTAAATTAATAAGTTTTTCATACAATGATTGGATTTTGATCGGCCAGTTCGTATGACAGCTATAAGCCATGGTGGTCCGATTCGAACCCTTTCTTGGACAATAATTCATGCCATATTTCGAGATATTATGTAAACTAAAATAGTTTCCCTTACAAAGATTTGATTAGGATCGTTCAGCTTGTTGGCAGCTATAGGCTATAGTGATCCGATATTGGCGGTTCAGACAGCTGCTTTGAGAGAAAATTAAGTTTGGAAATTTTCAGATCGATATCTCAAATACTTTGCGTATATACAGATAGTTGGACTCGGCTAAGTCGACTCCACTCTTCGTACTGATCGTTTATATATATATTTTATAGGCTCTCCAACATTTCCTACTGGGTATTCCAAATATCGTGGTAAGCTTAATATACCCTGAACATGGTATAACTATTATAGGTTCATCGTGTTATATGACTAACTGAATATTATATCGTCTGTGGAATGAAGACCATGATGTATTGAAAATTTTCAGCTATAAGTTTTCGAAAAATCCTGTTGTTTCTTAGTACCAATTATATCTGTATTTTCTGTAGTGTACAGACGCATCATTAATGTCGGCAGACCATTTAAATTTCTTAATGGAATGAAGCAGGATAGATATATTAAACATACTCATACTTTTATATTCGTAGATCAACGCAACGCAAACAGTGGTGATAGAAAAATGAAAAATAAAACAAAAAAAAAGCAAAAGAGAGACACAACAAAACGCTAAACGGAAAGTAAAGTAACAGCGAAATGTTAATGGAAAGTAAGAAATTTTACAGTGAAAATGTAGTAAATTATTTGTATATTTGTCTAAGAATATGTTGATAAATATTTTATGACAATTTTCTAAAGAAAAAAAAAAAAAACAGAAGGTTTCTTGTAAATGTGTGTGCAATTTGCTGATAAATACTTATCGATGCGAGCGCAAAAACAAAGCAGGGGAGCGTTAAAGAAGCCCATTGGCAAACAGCTGATTTGGCGCCAATGTTACCACATGCAAGCGTGCACAGCGGCAGAAGGTGTTTTAATCTTCATAAAATTCGCAACGATTTCTTGTAATTATGAGTAGTATTGTGATAAAAAGTTAAATAAAATAAAATTGGAAATGTTCAATATGCCTTTAATACGCGGCAGTTTACAAAAAGTGCGCGGAATATGTCAATTAGTGGCTAATCAAAGCAGAACGAGTGCGCCAAGATTTACACCAGTTGCCACAGCATGCTTTCATCTGAATCATGCAAGTGCCGCCAAAGTGTTCGTTGACAGAGAGAATAAACACGCACATGACGTGCTGGTGCAATCACTGAAACCTTATCAAATCTTTCGCGTGGATGATATTACGCCAGCAGCAGCAAATGGACCTGTTGCACCAGAACTGCCTGCGCTGATATCTACTGGGGAGCTATCTCGTGCCACCTTTGATGAAGTCTTTGACACATTCAACGCTCTGGCACATTATTGCATAAGGACAAATACCTGTATCTCAGATAGTCGCTTTGAACAATTCTGTAAATTTTTTTGTGAACAAACTCATAAACTCAGCAATGAACAGTTGCTGTCCGCTCTACGACTATTAGCCCAACTGCCAACAGAGGAGTCGGTGCGTCAACCAAACTATATGCAATTGTGGAACAATTTGGATGTAGAGTGTTGCCGCCGCATTGAGCAGTGGTCCAGCGATGAGCTGCTATTGGTCTGTGATGCTTGGTACTCCTTGAATTTAGCGCGCGTATGTGAGTTTGTCTGGGAAGCTTTACGTAAATTGGGGCGCAAGGTACGACGTATGCAACCTGAGCAATTGGTGCAAGCAATGTTCTACTGCAATGTGCTGCGCCGGCCGGTGTTCGAAATGTTCGATTTCGAAGTGAACTTAGCACGTTTTGTTGATACAATGTCACTGCAGGAGTTAGGTGTAATGTCAATGGGTTTCTTCAAGACACAAACACCCATACGTAATCCTGAACTTCTGGATCACTTGTACAAACGTCTAATAGCAGAAATAGAAACAGTTGATGATATCACATTGGTATCGATATTGAAGGTGCTGCGTTATAGCAGCAAACTACCACAAGTGCCACAAATGATGGAGCTGATGGAGGTGTTGCAAACACAAATATCACGTATCTCACTAATGAGCTGCTTACACGTAGCGCTCTTCGGTGTGGAGCTGCAGTGCTGCCACGATGGCGTCTTAGAGTTAGTGCTGCAACGCTTTAATCAGGACATCGAAAATGCGCGCTTGAAAGATATGGAACGCATATGCTTGGCAATATCTGTGTTTAACTATCGCAGCCCAACCGGTGTTGAACAAGAGTTGTGTGCGAAAATCTTGTCTCTACTTGAAATCAAAGTTAGTGAAATCCTAAAATACCCGCGTTGCTTCGTCGCATGCTTGCATTATTTAACTCTATGTGGGCATTATAATAAAGAGATGATAACGTCTGTGCTAGATAAGCGATTCGTTGATCTTGCTTATGGTAAAAATGTGGCAGCTGGACGTGAAATCTTTAATTTAGACTCTTTTGTCAAAATAAATTTGAAGGATTCCAACTATGTTGGTAATGAATTGCCAGAAAAAAAGCGTCGCTCCATGGGTAAAGTGCTGACTCAGTATATACCGGAGAGAAATCAAAAGTTTAGACTAAATAAAACTGATCGCATACTGCTGGAGATCAAGGAGACGCTGGAACGTATACTGCGCCCAAATACATTGAAACACATATTGCCACATTTCGAGCGGCCAGATGTGGTTCTTTGCTATGATAACACGCTGCGTCAGGCAATACCACTTGCAAACGACTGTCCAGAGGATTACAGCGGTAATTATACAAATATCGTGGCAATGAAAACTTATTTTATGTAATATTTTTTATTCCCAGGCACTATCTTGACACGCAACCTGCTGTTGGGTGACGCGGAAAAAACGAATGTGGACACCATCGCTGTGGTCATAGTTGGCTGGAATAATGTTGTAAAGGATAAACAAAGATTTACGGGACTTTTTGAGTTGAAACTGAAGCAATTGCGCATGCTAGGGCACAAACCCATTTTGGTGAGTATTTTTTCTGATTATAGACTCGTTTTGTTACATTTTTCAATTTTTAGGTTAGGATTTGTTTTGTATTTGTCAAAATAAAATTATTTTTTCTTTTTGTTTTCATTTGTAAAGGGTATATTAGCTTCAATGCAACCGAAATTAACCCTTTTTCCGCTTATAGATTCGTTTTGTTATTTTTTTAAATTTTGAGATTAGGATTTTTTTTAAATTATCAACTTTTTTAATTGCATATTTAACGCACAAGCAGCTGAAATTTCATATTTATATGCACATTCATTTATTTTTCACGCCTTTTCTTTAACAAAAATTAGTCTAAATTGTTGTTTTACTTAAAATTAACAATCAATATTTCTTACACCTACATACTTAATTATTTGCAGATATATTGGCACGAGTGGCGCGCACTAGAGACCCCCATGGATCGTCAACAATTTTTAAAACGGAAATTAGCCAATACAATAAATTTGTAACATTAAATGTACAAATAACCTCACTAATATTAGTTAGCAAATTATATACCTAAGGAACACAAAGTAAAAGCAAATATTGAAAAGAAAAAACTGTTATTTCTTGTCCTTCGGCGCGCTTTTCGGATCGAATTCCTCGTGCAATATTTTTTTCGTATATTCGTAAACGACGAATAGCGTCGCTGTCGCCGGTATCGTGCGTAACACAGATGGTAATAAACCGTTATAGAGTGCCAGTATGCCCTCTTTGCGCACAATATCGACGCCCACCGTTAACATGCCGTGACTCAAACCCTGCACTTGTATGCGACTCTTGATGACATCGGCGGGGAAAATCATTGTCCACAGCATAACGCCGCCAACGGCGCCAGCAAACATAGTTCTAAGTGGACCAATATCGTCTTTCGTCTGACCGGGTCTGCAAATAAAGTGCAATATTTTTATTTTATTTGCCATAAAGCGCTATAGTTTGAACTTACTTAGTGAGCAGCTCACGCGTTAACTCGTAACTGCCGAAGAAGAAGAAGTAACCGGGCATTTCGCGCATGAACGTCGACGTGAGACCGCGGAAAAAGCCGGGCACACCTAAACGCAAGTCAGCAAAGCAAGGACAAATAGTAATTTTAAACAAAAAGTGCTTTATTTTATGAAAACTAACTCACCCTCTGCTTTGTAGATAATTTTGGTTAATTTCCAAGGCGTCATATTCTCGTTCGCCGGTATGCCAGGGCAACATTCATGGGACTGAAACGTTTAGAGCATGTTATAGCATTGAAATCATAACTTTTATACGTATTTAACGTTTAATTTGACAAACCTCGCGTATCGCCTGCAATTTGCACTTCACCAACTCGGTGGGGCACAGCGTGAAGGTCGAAAAGAACGCCGCAAAGAAACCAGCAAATGCATTTTCCGTCGTATTCAGTTGACTGTGATTCTCTTTGCCCACCAGATATGCCACGAAAGACTGACAGCCGCCATAGGCAGCAAAGAGCACAGAGTTTTCAGCCACATTTGCGATAACGGCCGGCACACTGCCCGCGTAGAGGCCGCGAAATATGCCATCCTTCTTGTAAGTGTTCACAAAACATTCAAACATATTTTTGTAGAGGAAGGGAAATGTCTGCTGCTTCACCTTAACCGTGTCCAGCGGCTGTGAGACATACACCTGCGCAGCGCCACCTGAAGGAATTAAATAAAAAACAAGAAATTTTAAATTGTGTTTTGGAAAAAATTTGCATGAAAAGGAAGCATTAGGTTCAATAGCCTCCAAATTGTTGTGCAAGTAACTACAACAACAAATACTGTTATTTATGAATTTGAGGTTTAAGGTAGGTACTTTTGTTTTATTTTTGTTCATAAATCAAACAGCTGATTAGTAGTTGAAATTTTAGTACGAAAGTCAAGTTGTAAATTTATCGATGCCAAAAATAAAAACAACCACTGGCGCAAGATCTGCGCGTAATTAGAGCTACGCTGATATAAAATTTTGCGATAATTTCTTTAATCTTGTACATAACAACAACAGAGATCAATCTTTACCACCAAAACAACAGCAATATTTCAAGATTTGTGCCGTTTATGGTTTGAATTTTAATTTTTGAAGTATTGCATTTTGAGGTTAAGTTCGCATTTTTTGAAAAAACTCTTGAAAATTGAACTCTATTTCACTACAAACTAAATCCTTAGCAGTTTGCCGAGTGGCTTAAAGGGAATAAAAATAAAATTCTTATCAAAATCAACATTATAGCTTCGCCCCGAGTGACTTTGGTCCTTTTAGATAACCTTCAGGTCTTAGTCTACTGTTCTGGTAACGGTTATCTAGTCTCCTTTAGGATGTTAAGGATTAGATAAGTTGTCATCGAGGTCATCCAACGGCAGGACCTGGAAGCTTGTTTTTTCGACAGTGTCGGATTTTAGGGAGAGGGGTGTCAGATGTGTAGGGTTAGCTGAGCATGCCAAGAGGTGGTCAGAGTCATGCGGGGACTCATTGCAGGGCTCCATTCCTACTCCACCTCGGTTATGTGCAATAAATGCAATGGATGGAGCCATCTTAAGACTTGCTCAGACCTTAAGCCCACAGGGAGTGAAACACGAGTTACCTGGCCCTATACTGCCAATCAACTACTGCGACCTTAGCCTCTACGGCTTTGCGATCTGCACCAAATTCGCGCACTGCGCCGCGACTTCTCCAGAATGGCCAACAAAGGATATCTACGGTCCATAGGAGCTCAGTTAGGCAGCATGACTCCAATTCTGGTCAAACCAAATTTTGTGGAGATATCTTGTTTTGTCTAGTAAAAAATGTTCCATACAAGAACTTGATTTTCATTTCACAGCAGCCGGTTCTACGTTACCGGAATTGTCCCAGATTTTATCCGGCCAAGGGCTGTTATTTCGGAGATTGGGAAGTCGTAGTATTCGATCAGTTTGCGTGGTAGCTCTTTGCTTTAACAGCTTCTTGGGCAGAAAAGGACGTATGCGAAGTTTCAGATCGGTATCTTCAAAACTGAGAGAATAGTTTGCGTTTATAAAGACGGACATGGCTAGATCGACTCATCTGTCAAGTTAACAATTAATATATACTTTATAGGGTCTCCAACGTTTCCTTTTGACTGAAACGCAATATTTTGAATGACAAATACTCATCAAGCTTCACATTCTTATCTCCCGGTCGCGGCCGTCTTACGCACAAAACGGACCCGGATTTATAATCGGCACAGAACTGTTAATACGGCAGCAGTCTCAAAAAATAAATCAGGAATATTTGTTGCCACTACAGCAACAACATATTCTTATCAAATTGAGAAAAAGGTAAACTCTTTAAGCGAGTTCTTCTAACTCGGCAGCAAATTACGATTTCGTTTAGCTTTTTGCATTATTCATTCATTCATTAAGTTCCAGCACACATACACATACACATGTATATAGACACGTTGCACTTATATACATATGTACATACAGATATGATGTGCGCGCTGACGCGTTAATGTCTTTAATAAGTTTCGTTTACATAGCGGCACATGGCGCGTTATTTCAGCTGTTATATATGCAAATATATATATATACATGTATGTATACCCTCTCCATTGACTATGTGTAGCCCCTCTCCACTTACCCAGCGAGCCCGCCACAAACTCAATCATTCGATTCTGCATGGCGCTTGGCGGCGGCGGCGGTGGTGGCTCCGGTTCCTTTCGCCACCAAAACAGATCCATTTGCTTCACTTATGTCTGCTTACAGCGCTTAGCACAACGCACAACAACAAAAAAGTAGTGTCTTCTGCGACTTTATCTAACTATCAACGCCACAGCCACTTAATATCACTTGGCGCCTCAAACTTTTCCACGCACCGACTTATCATTCAAAGGCGCGGAAGCAATTCTGGTCGTGTGCTGAAACTCTCGAGACCGCAACGGAGCGTCAAACGCGACACGCACTAATTCACTGTAGAATTGAACGCTGATCTGCTGAGCGCGACTGCCACTTGGTGACTGCCGTCGACTATTATTGCTCGAGCGTTCGTGGCTAGCGCGCGCCGCTTCTACCGTTCGATCGCTTATCAGCGTGAGCGCGAAACGCAGGAGTTGATTCGGCCTTTGGTGAGAATTGGCTACAGCGCTCTCTGCTGTTGTTATATTTAGTAGCAGTGTGTACAAAAACAATATTTTATGGTTGTGTTGTTGTTTTTCTCCAGCTTCAATGCTTCGGCAACAAATTCTAATCGCTACTAATATTTTTTCAAGCGTTTTTAGATTCTTGTCAGTGATTCAAGTAGTTATATTATTGTTTTTAATTCCTATTTTCGAACTGATAAAAGCGTTGAAGTGTATTTCGTAGCGCTGATAAGTGATCGCCATGCAAATTTATAGTTTTGAGTGAAATGTTATTTATTTTTAGTTCTTGGCAAAAGTTTATTTTGAAACGATTTGCTTGTGTACATTGACTAAGCACTGACAACTTTAAAAAAATGTAAAAATTATGAAAAATATTAACAGTTATGAATTTTTTGTAGTAAAATGCGAAGACGTATTTTTTGTAAGACCTTTTCAAAAACAAAAATGCAATTTCTACGCAATATAAAGTAATCAGTATTAATTATAATATTTTATAACTAAAAACATGCCAAATCGTCCCTAACCTAACTTTCGTTGACGGACTCTTTGGCCATCGTCTTTATTAAAATTTAAACATACTATCTTATCAAAATTGATCCGGACTAAAAAACCGACATTTTCACTTATTTCAATACAAATCTTTATTAAAGGGTATTCCATTTCGAGATTCTCTACTTTTTTAAAGAAAAAATAAATATAGAGATGTCAAATTTAATGTCAAATGCTTATTATCATTCGAAAGAGAATTCTTTGGCATTTATTTTTTGAAGATGTCTCTCTCTCAAATGTTGGCCACGGCTACGTCCGTCCATCCGTTGAGTTCAATTTCCGAAGACTCGTTCGAGCATTTCGATTGGTACTTGGCGCATGAAACACGTGATGTTTTGCTCCAAGGTCTGAACCGAAGGGGGATTATTCGCAAAAGACTTTTTTCTTTACTGACGTAGACATCGTTTAAGCGGTTATAGCCGTGTTAACAACAGCGCGCCAATTGGTGATTCCAAGCGAAACCAGGTCCTTCTCTTGGTCTTGGTCTTTTCAACGGAGTGGAGGTCTTTCTCTACTTCTGCTTCCCCCGGCGAACACTGCGTCAAATACTCTCAGAACTGGAGTGTTTTCATTCATTCGGACGACATGACCTTGCCAGCGTAGTCGCTGTCTCTGAATGCGCTGAATGCGATTGCGATATTCGCCGTGGCCAACTCACAAATTACCATAAATCTTCCGCAGAACCTTTCTCTCGAAAACTCATAACGCCGATTCATCAGTTCGCCGTCCATGCCGCTGCCTTCATATAGCAGGACGGGAATAATGAGTGACCTATAGAGTTTGGTTTTTGTTCTGCGAGATAGGACTTTACTTCTCAATTGCCCACTAAGTCCGTTTATATGCACCGGTCCGGGGCAAACTTTGATCAAATGGTATGTAAAAACGCTAACTGTTCCTGCTCTACTACACTCCGTGTCCACTTTACCTCTCGGCTTTTACTTTTCGAAGAAAGTAATCGTATAACCTTCTAAGTGCCTTCTGCTTACTTCCTTCTTATGGATTTAGTCTACAATCACCTAAGTACTATTTTGCTGAGCCCTCGATAGCTTACAGACAGATATCGAAGGGGGATTATTCGATTACTTCTTACGCTGATGGTCTCACGAACTGATGTATTTTATTGTCAAACGCGAATCGTAATCTAGGTTTCTATACTTCATAATGGCCCGTCATTCATTTCTCTTTTTCAATAGTGGGCGTAAATTAAAAATACCAATAGAGTTTAAGTTATTCTGTGGTTGATCATTTTGAATTCAGAGGACGAGACTTCTTTCTCTGATAACATCAGAAGTCCATCTAAACGACTTATCCATGGTTGTCCAGGCTTGTAATAGCTCCTTTTACCATATTATACGATTATTCCTGAAGTCCACATGTAATCATTGAGATCGATTAAGCGAACTCCTATATTCATCTCTCTGAGCCCCTAAGTTCTTATCCTACCCCTGCGTTCATCAAGCTTCCTTTTGTTGAAACAAAACTCATTTGCCTTGTTTCTTTATCTAAAGGAATGATAATAATTGACGCCCGACCGTATGCTCATCTATTGGTAATTCTAGTAAGAACGTTTGTCGCAAGATGAATGATCTCACAGTCGCAAAGGCGCTAGTTCTTGTCTAACGTATGCTAACTTCGCATGACTTTGCTCACGAGCTGGATCACAATCTTGTGAATTTAAGAGCTGCGACCAGGCAACCAACGAGTCGCAAAAAATATCTTGATGTTATCGTTACTCCTTGATTTGTAAACCTCTTCTTGAAATGCGCTACAAAGAGCCGGTAGCTTAAAACTATGCTTGAGGGAGAGCTACTTACTGTAAACAGGCCCGGGGGCAACTTACTATTCTGGAAATTTACGATTTATTGATGCGTTCATTGACCGTGAAGTAATTAATTGGTGGAGACTACCAGTAAACTTAAAATTTTTAGAATTGCTCAGAAAAATAGGAACTACAAAGCGGGAACTTGTTTCATGGGCGTTAAGGCGACGCTGTTTTTCAAAAAATTGTGTGATTTTGGAAGCAATTGTGCTTGCTATCGTCGTGATAGTTTAAAATTCTTAATTTATTCTTCAAAATCTATGTTCTTCCCTTTAAAGTAGTTCCCCTTAGCCCCAATACACTTCTGCTAACGTTTTCTCCAATATTAAAGTCAACTTGCGGAATAGCCTCCAATGCGCGTAGCGATTCACGTACAATGTCTTCAATAGACTCAAAACGGTTTCCCCGGAGCGGTCGTTTGAGTTTGCTGGATAGCCAGAAGTCACAGGGAGCTAAATCAGGCGAATGCGGTGGCTCGATTTGCTTTGAAAATTTGGCGGAAAAATTCACGACGAATCATTGCGACGGTGCATAATCGTGGTGCATTGTTTCCCGAACCTTAACGCGACGCTGTTTTTCGAAAAAATTGTGCGATTTTCGAACCAATCGTGCTTTCACTTTTCTTAGATCCAAATTATTTTTCAAAACGGTTTTCATTGATCCTTCTGATATTCCAACGATGCCAGTAAGATCTCTGTCTGTTAATTGCCGATTTTCAATTTTTATTTTATTGACGTGTTCATCATCAGTTTATGCTGATGGCCGCCGTGAACTTGGTTTGTCGTCAACTTGTTCTCGTCCTTTTTTGAATAATTTGTACCAATCAAGATCACTTGCTCGTGATAAATAATTATTACCGACGATCTTTTCCAACATTCTGAACGTTTCGGCACCAAATTAAAGACTTACTATTTTTTGCTCGCAGTAGTAGTCTAGAGCCAAAAAGTTCGAAACACGCAAAATCTTTGCTCCATATGTAATTTAGGTTTATTAATTTTTTATTTATTTATTTATACGCTTTATTTATTGTTTGTGGTATATAATGTATTAAATGTAATATTCATTTATATTTTATGTATATATATATATATTTATATGGTGTATTTTTGATAAGTAATTTACACGAAATGCTAACCATAAGATTCTTATATTTTCTAATTACGATACATAGTACTAAACTTCACTAAATCATATAACTGTATATGGTTATGTATGTATATATTTATGTGTTTAAATTTATATGTAGGAAGGTGTTTTCACGCATGCGTGCGCGTGTATGTGTGTGCGTTTGTTTAAGGATGGGAGACCTTCTGAAGTGACGAGTAAATACATTTACATACAAAATTAGCAGTACATAGCTTATCATATACTACATACAATGCACCAACAAATTCCAGGTGCATATCCGATCATCGCTCATTAACAGTTACACGCTGCCAACGCAATCTTATCTTGGAGTTGCAGTCACAAATTATAGTGGAGTACATACATATTTATATGTGTATAAATGTATTTGTAAGTGTGTGTATGTACAATATTGTTAATTAATTATTTTATATATTTTCTTTGCCTTTGGGAATCAATGGTAATTTCTGGTTTTTATGTATGTAAACATTTTTGTTGTTTTTGGTTTTTAATTTGTATACAGCTTGAGATTAATTTCCTGATGTGCGGTATTAATTTCTTTAATACATAGTTATTTATATACATTTTTTAATTACTATTTATTACGATTTTTTCATTGATTTTTCCATTAATTTGTTTTTTTTTTTAATTTATTAAAGTTTTACTTTCCATTTTTGTTAATTAATTAAGAATAAAAATTAAAAAATTAATTTAATTAATAATTTAAAAATTAATAAAAAAATGCAATGAATAAAAATTTTAAAAATAATTTATAATAAAATAAATAAATTTAAAAAATACCTGTATAAATTAATTTATTTAATTAAATGATTGCCGAATAAAATTTAAAAAAATATTTAAGGATAAAAATTAAAAAAAAATAAATTAAATAAAAAAAAATAATTAATTTAACTTATTTTATTTAAATAAGAATAAAAATTAAAGAAAAAAAATTATAATAAGAATTAAATATAATGAATTTAAAAAATAATTAATAATAAATTTAAAAAGTTAATTTAACTAAATAATTAATGAATAAAAATTTGAAAATATTTAAGAATAAAAATAAAAAAAATTAATTTAATTAAACGATTAATAAATACAACATTAAAAATAATTAAAAATAAAAATTAAGAAAAAATTAATTTAATTAAAAATAATAGTAAAAATTAATTTAATTAAACGATAAATGAACACAAAATTAAAAATAATTAAGAATAAAAATGAAGAAAAAATTAATTTAATTAAAAAATCTTAAATTTTTATTCATTGCATTTAATTTTTAATAATAATTAAATTAAAATATTTTTGTTTAATTTTAATTGTTAATTGAATTAATTTTTTAAATTTTTATTCTTAATTAATTAAGAATAAATTTTTCATAACATAATTAATTTGTATTAATTATTATTACTTTTTTTAAATTTTTTTTGAGGTTGTTATTTACTTATTATTTTGATTAATATTTTATTTGAATAATTTATTTACTTTTTTTAGCTATAATGCCTCACATTGCCTTCTATTCAATACTTAAGTACTTTTTCTATTTTTTTTTTGTATATATATTTGTTAGTTATACAACATATGTATATGTGTAGTGGTTATATACTTTGACATACATACATATATGTATATATTTATATTATATATATAAATTAGCAAAGATTTTACAGCTTATGTATATTTTTAAATATTTTTCTTATTGGAAGTGTATGTACAAGCCGAACTTGCGATTTAATAAAATATTTACTATAAAAAAAAATAACAAACGATATAAATAAATTAGCAAAACAAACCTGAAAACCTATTCTTCAAAAGAAAATTATATTATCCTTCAAAACTGATGAAATTACTGGACAAAATTCTAATAAAAATAATCCTTAAAGTCAGGTGACATAATGAAGTGAGCAAATATTTAAATTTTTGTTGCTTTAAGCTAATGGATGAAAAGGTTATAAAAGCTATAATATTGTGTTCGCCTACATTTGTGACCACTTTCTAACCTAATTTGAATAAAGTTCGTAAATTTCCCTTACGTAGTATCATACCTTGAAAATTCGCAATATATTGATGTAGCATCCCTTGGTGATTTAGTATAAGATTTCCTACTCTGCATTCGATAGAAACATTTTTATTCTCTTCTTTTCTAACATCTTCTTATTTTCCTTTCTTTAATCTTTTCCAAGTTTCTGGAAAATGTATCCAACATCCATCAGAGAAAAGGTCTTAACCTTGAAGAGAATTTGTGCTTCACAGACAGTCAAAGTATGGATGAGAGTGGAATCTCTAAAAAATCTCGAATTCAGTCGATATATAGAATATGTAAGTTTGTCGAAATTTTCTTGAAAATCCCAATCTCAATCTATTATTTTTATAATGATCTTATTTCAAAACTCTCTAACCTCAAAAATATTTTTAAAATCTTTATGAAGCTCTTTGGGAATTTATTTCGCAAAATTCTGTTTTCAAAGTTCGGAATTTTCATAGTTTTTTGTTTTTGTATCTTCGAAATAATGTATTTCTTGAAAATTCGTTCATTTTTTCACAAAAGTCTTCTTTCTAAAATTCTGAATTTCTGAAATATCATAAACCTCTTCGTTAATATGAAAACCAGATTTCAGTTTTTTTGTTTTTGAATTTTTAAAATAACATATTGAAAATATGCTCTCGGGATTTTAGAAATTTCGAAGTTGTAAAATTAAATTTCGAAATAACACATTCATTTGAACATTTTCTGGGAATATTTTGACTTTCGGGGTATTGATAATATGTTTTCGGGATTTTCGAAATTTCGAATTCGAAAAATTAAATTTCGAAATATCGCTTTCATTTTAACATTTACTATCAATTTTTGATTTGTGAGGTATTGAAAATGTGTTCTCAGGATTTTCGAAATTTCGAAGTCGAAAAATTATGTTTCGAGAATTACAATATATTTTCATAATAGTTTTTGTATTTTAAGTATCTACTTGAGATTATTGGTTTTGTGTTTTTGTAGAAATAAATTATTATTGCAACCGAAATTTATTGCTACAAAAAATAAAATAAAAGTTATGACCCTGTAAATAATCGATTCACTTATAAAATTTGAAAGCAAAAAAAATCACGTGACCATAAATTTTATATATTTTTGCTCTCCTTGCTGCCACGCTTGCATTGTAAAGCATTAGCTTCCGCTTTCTACTTTCTTATATGTTTTGTTCTTTGCTATTTGTACTTATAATCTTACGCTAATCATGCTTATACAGGGTGTAAAAATAGCGTCGAATCTGCGTTACAGTATTTCTTTACTTAATATTTTTTATTTCCTTTCTAATATTTGTTTGTGAATATTTTTTTACGAATATCTGAGATATATTCAATTATTTTTACAGGCAAGCTTTAGTTGCTTAGCTTTTCTGAGCAACAATTTTAGCAAAATCGCTGCGCATTTCGGTTCTACATAACCTCAATTTCAAATTGCATATTTTTCAATTATTTTTTCTTTTTATTTTTAGAGTTATGTATTACAATATTTTCCATATAAAATACATTTGACAATGTCTGTGGAGTAGTTTAGCGTGTGGCGTTGGTTTCTTCTAATTTTTTTTGCAAAAATTGTTTTTAAATTTTTTTATGTTTACAGTTATGTCTATATATTCATGCGTGTGTATGTATAATACAAGTTTATTTGATTTAATGTTTTTATTTTTAATTTATTTTAATTTTTTTATTTTTTCATTTATACAGCTAAGCTTAAAACATATTTTTTATTATACTTATAATTTTTTGTTTTATTTTTGATTTTTATATTTTTTTATAATATTGGCACATAGTATTTTATTTGTATATATTTATATATTTTTTTTAATTATATATATTTATATATATTTTTTTAATTATATAAACTAGTTTTTGTAATATTTTACTTTGAAATCCATTAATTATAGTAGAGTTCTAATAATAATACCACAAAGGGAAAGGAACAAACACATTTATTAGTTGTTTACAGACATTACGATACATACATAAATAGTACACTAGTATATAACTATGATGGGGTAAATAAAGTAGTAAATAAATACATATGCCCAAAAATATATATCTGTATATACTTCCAAGCCATTTAGAGGGATTTAAACAGCTTTAAATGGACATAATGACATACATTTACAGTTATTTACTTAACGGTAGTGATCTTTTTTTTTTAAAAAAAGATCGAGGTTAGGGCTAGAAAAAGTCCAACGGAGAATAAAGGGCTCTTTAACTAAACAGAATTTAATTTACACATCCTAAATGTATGCTAAATTTTTTTAAAAATATTTCTTTTCCTCCGAATAGTCCTTGAAAAGTATAAAATTATTTTTATTCGCAAAACTGATCCTAAATGTATGCTACATATTTAGAAAAATGCAGAAGGTAGTGCCAGTTTGAAGAAGCCAAACAAGTCAAACTGTGAATAAACAAAGCTTTTTAATGAAACATAATATATCGTACAAATAACAAAAAATGTCCTTTTTGCATAACTCATCCTAAATGTATGCTAAATTTAAAAAAAAATATTTATTTTACTCTGAACACACTTGCAATGTATGCTACAAATTTGTGTTCTTTTTCGCACAGCTCATACTAAAAAATATTTCGAAGTCGAAAAATAGAAGATAGTTCCAAGTCAAGCTGTGAAAAAGCTGCTTTTTAAACATAGCTTAATTTTCATAAAACTCGTCCTATATGTATGCTAAATGTTTTTTAGATATCTCTTCCTCCGAATACTCCTGAAATGTATGGTACAAATTGTTAAAAATGTTCTATTTCGTACAACTCATCCTAAATGTATGTTACATATTTTTAAAAAATACTTTGAAACATAATCATCAGTAGGATAACCGAAGGCAATTCCAGTTTAAAGGAAGCAATTTGAAAATAAAGTGCTAATTTGTTATTTTATTCTAGAAGTTCTTCAAAATATTTATTTTTCTCCACATACACCCTAAATATATGCTACAATGTGTGAAAATCATCCTAAATGTAGGCTACTAATTTAAAAACATATTTTTCACACATCCTCAATGTTTGCTACAAACTTTTAAAAAGATTTCGAAGTGTTATCATTAGTAGGATAACAGAAAGAAGTTTGAGAAATTTGATTACAAAGAATTGTGGCGATAAATATAACACTATAAGACTTTTCTGCGTCAGAAAAGTTACTTGACAATTCTGGAAATTAACCTTAAATTTTGCGAGCATTGGACTTCTTCTTAAAGCAATAAAACATATATGGAGTGAATCTACTTAATAGTAAGCAACTTTCCAGGAAGTAAGATCAATAAAAAAGAGATCCAAACCCTTCACTGCTAGTACTGTAATTTTCTATTTTTGCACTAAACAATTGCACAACTAACATACGAAATTAAAAAAAAAATATAAAAAAATTTAAAAGTAATAATTTTAAGTATATAGTACTTACTCTTAATTCTCTTTATATATCTATATATATAATCATACCATACTTTTTTACATCAATATTTTTAAGTACCATAAATTAGCATGTTTTAAGTACCTAAAATTTTTTCAAAGAATTAATTTCGTGCTTCTATCTCTCGACAAACTTTTCACGGCAAAAAAACCGTTGAGAGCTTATTAC
Organism: Bactrocera zonata; assembly: GCA_037783105.1. Taxonomy (NCBI): domain Eukaryota; kingdom Metazoa; phylum Arthropoda; class Insecta; order Diptera; family Tephritidae; genus Bactrocera; species Bactrocera zonata. Next base: position 75,182 of record JBAWJQ010003803.1, on the reverse strand, counting down.
ATACTTTCATTTTGTTCTTCTATATATAAGATACTACCTTTCTTTAATACTACTATACAAAAGACTTCACGACGAACTCTTAAATTTAGTAGGCCAACAAGCAGCGAAACCAATATCATTTCCTTTCTTACCGAAAAATGTGCTTTTGACATACCATCAACGAAAATGTAGCGTAAATAAGAAGTGTAGGGTGTCACAAAATCGGTATTGTGGTATGAAATTCAGAAGTGGAATATTAAGTACAAAAGTCTATCTCTTTTAAAGCAATTCAACAGTGCATAAATTCTTGTATTCTATGTATACAATTAGACTAGCACTATAATAAAGAACTACGATGCTCTGACTCCAGAAATCCAAGGAAACTAAAATCGCAGTAAACGAGAGGGTCTATGAAGCTTTGTGCTTTAAAAATTTATTACAGAAGCAGTGCTCTCCAAACCCTAGTTGAATAACTCCCGAACAAGACTCTCTCAATGATCAAAAGTCCAGCCGAACCTCTTTCAAAACATTTTACTGAAGAAAAATATGGATCGAAGCTTTTGAACGACGCAGAGATCGAAGGTTATGAAGGTAAAGATCGAATTGGAAGAATCATGTACCGAAAGTAGTCAGCAAATTTTTCATCGAACCTACGTATGTCTTTGGAAGTTTAGATGAAGGAGGTCAAAGTCAAGAGTATATTTAATTCCCCCGAAATATTCCTCAAAATATCCACCTTAAAAATATCGAAACTAAATTCTAGAAACCCTATTAAAAGCACTATTCACCTATCCGAACCTCTGCCAAACATTCAACACTTCAGTAGAGCATTTCGACATTACACTCACTTTTAATAATAAGCCGGGAAGGGGTGATAGTTTGATGGATTGGAAGCATGATGATTAGCCGATGGCAGTACCGGTGGACGCACACCAGGATGATAATTGCCCGACGCGACCTGATGGTAGGCGCCAAAACTACGCGCCATATGTCTATTTTGCGCCGACTCGCCGAGCAGACGTGATTGATCGGTGCCCAAGAGTCGATTATTTTGCTCCATCAACAGATGAGCGGTGGGATCGACTAGTAAGCGATGCTGATCAGCCGCCACATTGGATGCGGCCAATATGCGATGCTGCTCCACAGTAGACAAAAGGCGATGATGTTCCAGACTCTCACGACTTTGATGCTGCATCTGGGAGGAGAGGAAGGAGCGATTATTACCGACAGACATGTTGGTATTCGGCGTCAAGTCCAGTGAAGCCATGCGCAGCATATCGTGATGTGGATGATTGTATGGTAGCTGTGGTGGTGATGGTACCACATAATTGGCGGTACGACTCAAGTCTACCGAAGTGGTCTGATCGTGATCTTGCTCGCCCAGCTGATCGGGTAGCATATTATGCATAGCCGATTGGTGTTGTTGCATAGCCAATTGGCTAGAGTGTTCCTGCTGTTGTTGATGTTGAGCTGCCACAGCTGCGGCGGCTGCCACCGCTGAACTATGGTGCTGTTGCTGCTGTGTCTGCGCCTGTTGCGTCTGTTGTTCACGCTCGGAGAGTATATCGTAGATGTGATGGTGATAGCGACCGATACCCGGTATATTGGAGCTGGCGCTGCCAGGCAGCTGGAAGTTGTGGTGATAGTTCGAAGCGCTGACGCTGGAGCGTGACATGTCGAGGCCCTGCAAGTCCGACAGATCGTTGGCGGTGGGCGCAGTGGCGGCATTGCTGTTCGCGCTGCGATATTCTGCCGGCGAATCGAGCTCTTGGCTGTTGTACTTGAGATTCGCCGCATTGGCCGCCATACTTTCGTACTTGGTGTACATGAGGTCCATTTGCGACTGTGAGAATTTCATGCGCATATCTTGCCCTGAGCTGCTGGGAGAGTTTGGAAAATCAATTTGAGATTCGTTTGCTTTCGACAAGTGCACGTACCTATTTTGTGGCATAATACTGTTCTCATCGTCGCTAGATAGATGCGGATTATGTCCGATCGCTTGTCGTCGCTCATTCTCATGTTCGGCGCGCTTGTGTCGCATCATCTCGCCATTGAAATTGTAGCGTGGTATGGACGGCGATGAGGCGGGCGATATGAGCTCATGTTCCGGATATGCGCTGCCAACACTGGAAGCATTCCGCCGGTGCCCTTGCATTGTGGGCAACGGTGAGGAGGCTGATATGTTATTGTTGCTATTGCCACTGGCGCTATTGCCGCTGCTGTTGCTGCCTGCTGTGCCGGGACCGCCGGGTGTACCATTAGCGCCGTTAGCATTCGCATTACTGAACATGCCGTAATCGCGTCCGGGCGAGATGGGTTGCGGCGTGGGCGGTGTGCGATGATGTACCGAGGAGAAACCGTCGGAATCGGCAGCGCCGCCACCTAAATGCTGTGGGCGTGGCGTGGAGCTGGCATCCACATCGACGTCGTTATTATTCTGGTTGCTTTGAGGATTTGTCGGTGTCGAAGCGTTTGGCGATATGTTGCAGGAGGTCATAGCGTTGCCTGAGTTCGGGAACATTGGCAGTGGTGGAATTTGCATTGGGAAACTACTAAGATTCTTCATCATCTTCAGCTCGTTCTCCAGGTTGTCAATGCTGTTGATGGAGTGGTGATTGGCGGCAGTGTCTGTGTTGAAGCGATTCGTTTCGTTGTCCACATGATGAGCGCTCATCGGACTGTCGGTGTTAATGTTCGCATCATTCGGCACCTGAAAACAGCGGCAAAGATTATTAGTTTGTATGGTTGGAGTAGAAAATTTTGAATAAGTATACGTACCTTCATGTCATTATTTTCCGAATCGATCATGTTACCCACCGAATTCAAAGCCGCCTCCACAAGCATGCTCGCCGATGTCGAAGCGCCACCTGCGCCGCTCAGTCTTGCATTTGCATTGTTGTAAAACGAACTCATAAACGATTGCGAATGCGCCAACGAATTCATTTGTAACTGTGCCTCCTCCGCCTGATGGCCCGGTGTATTGTTCGCACCCGCGCCAACCATATTATTCGTATTGCCATTGCCCGTGTTGACCACGTGACCTCCGCCGCCAACATTACCAACCACACCGCCACCACCGCCGCCGCTGTTGTGGTGGTATTGCGCGATTTGGTTGTTATTATTATTGTTGGATTCGACCACATCGAGGAAGGAAGAGTTTTCATCCTCCTCGCCCCGATTGTTGTGATGCGCATGACTGGCACTAGCGGAGTTCATCAGACGCGCCAGGAAGTCGCGATTGTGACCAATCAATTTGTTCGCATCGTCTACGGTGCTGGGTGGCACCGCGAACGGTGGCATACCCATGTCATTGCCAACACCGACGCCAACACCACCACCATTGCCGCCCATACCGCAGGCAGCCGCCACAGCCGCGGCACCACCCATAGCCGCAGCCACGGCTGCATCAGTGCCGACGCCGCCACCAACGCCGACGCCAACTCCAACTCCAACACCACCTCCACCAACACCGCCACCACCCATGCCACCCATACGATCCACCGTGTTTACACAATCGCGCGACAGATGACGATCGTCCCCGCTAATCCATTTTTTGCTGCCTTTGCTCACAACCAAATTCTGTCCCAACGCATTCATGCCCGCGTGATGGCGGTAACCGTTATTGTCGTCATGCGTTTCATCATGTCCGCCATCGTGTACGTCATCCGCGCCATTATCATCCTCATCGTCCTCTTCGTCATCGTCATCGTTCAGCATACCCGCCACGGCATGTCCACTCATAGCCATCGCGTGATGTTGGCTGTTCAGCCCAGACATCATGTGCATTTTGGTGGGATCCTCGGCCACGGCGGCCGCTCCAGCACCGGCCATCGCTGATACAGCAGCTGCGGCGGCGACCACCTGTTGGACCTGTTGTTGTGCGGTGAGACGCTGTGCCGTCGTGGTCAAAAAGGATTCGACGAGACTCAATTGCGCATTGGCTTGTTTGCGACGCACCTGCTCCATATGCTCGTCTTCATCATCCTCCTCCGTGGCGTTGCCCACACCGACACCAGCACCGCCAGCGACAGCACCCATCAAATTCATATTTTGTGTTGGTGGTTCTTTCTTTTTCTTGCGTTTTCGGCTACCCACAACCTTCTCGCCGAATATGCTGGAGATCTTAGATGAGAGCAATGAGAGGTTTGGCTCATTACGGCACAGATCTTTGATTGATTTGCCCGATTTCTTGATGGCTTCGAAGATATTATCGTCCGAGAACTCAGTGTCGCTTTGTATACTCGAACTCAGACGCGAGTTTTGATCCTCCAAGCTCTTACGTCGTCGGCGCGGCGCTTGTTCTGTGTGTGAAGTAAGGGAATACAAATAAGTACGGAATTGTGTTGGTTGTTTTGAACTGACAACTTACCCAAAAAGTCCACTTTCATGCCACCCGAATAAGCATCGAAGGTGTAGGCGACACTACGCTCAATCCGCGGCATTTGCTCCTGTGTATAGTTGTGCACCTTCTTGTAGTGGAACTGCAGACATTGCTTCGTGGTGAAAGCGGCATTGCACTCGGGCTCCGAACATCTGCAAAGGAAGGTAAAAAATATAGTTAAAAGTAATTTTACGAGTTTTTTGGAAAGAAATTAGTTTTGTTAAATCGTCTAGGGGTTAAGACATACTTGAATGGCCGGACGCCCGAATGTGTGAGCATATGGATTTTCAAATTACTGCGATTCTGGAAGAGCTTCTGACATCGCGGACAACTGACCACCGTCGAGTTGCGACTGTGCACCTCCTTGGAGTGACGCTGCAGCGCGGCACGTGATCCTAGAAGTTTTGAACATAATTTACACTGAAAATCTCGTAAAACTTCAGCCATATCTAAAATGAAATTTATGAAGAAAATGAAATTTTGTGGTGGATTGTGGTGATTTTGAAAATGATAAAAAGGAAAATGAGCAAACAGAATATACAAGAAAGCGTATTTCGATATTGTCGTAGCATTATATAGGGCTACACCGTGGTTAGTATTGTTCCATAAGCGGGTAATATCCAACTACCATAGTATGTAGGTTTATATGTACTTTGAAAAAGACTACAATTAGAGGTTAGTAAGTTTACAATTTGCTATTATATGTATATATATAGTTGCTATTATATTGAGAACACTATTTGGTTAGTTATATAAGCAGTTAGTAGCAGATACTAAGAGTTACTGGTTCTAAGTACGCACTGTTGGTAAAGGTAGGAGGTTAACGCGGGTTAGAAATTTGGTAAACTTTTAATATTCTAGCGATTTTATAAATTTTGGTGCGAACTAACGGAATGCTATGGCTTTTTAGACACATCCGTTTTCGAGAAAGAAATATAAATAAAACTATTCTGTGTTCCTGACCGATAATCCGACACCACATTCCGATTCAGCTTAGGACTGTTCAAGGCTAAAACCCTTTGGATTTGGCACTTACAGACATGATGGCAGTTTCCTGAGATCACAAAGGACTATTTTCTGCAGTCTAAACGTGATCCCAAGCTTTGGAATCAACCACAAAATCCATCATAACCTACCTTCTAGCCCAAAGGGTCGTTCCACTTGATCAGCCTTCTTGTTGATCGGCTTTTATCTCAATTAGTACACAGTAACATCATAGTCTAGTTATTGCAAAGGGACCAGGATTGTTCAAGGCTAAAACCACTTCACTGTCAAAGTAAGCAGTGACGGCTTGCTTTCTGGTGTTAAAATTCTTGGTGTCTTAATATAATTTCAAAGTTCTCATTCGTAACTCTTCTTCTCCAGTACTAGTACTCAATTTGAAGTTGCTGCTTGTCAGCTTCATCGGAACTTCTTTAGATTTTTATTCAGATTTTACAGAGTATGACAATTCGGTATTGGACGCTATTTTGAAAAGACGGTGGAATTTGGAGTTTTGAGTATGGTATAGTTCGCCCACTGTTACTGTATTGCCTTACGGTATTGCAGCCTCGAGTCTTGAGTTGGTTCACAGCAATTCGTTCAAAGTTGTCTTCTTGCTTTTCGATAGTTTTTTGTTTATAGCAATACCCAGGCCAATCAGATTCATTGTGGGGGATTGGACCGCTGAATCAAGGCAAACAATTTTCAATGCTAAGTTAGGAGTAAGAATAGTTTTGGTATTAAAGAAAGGCTCTGTAGTTCTAATGGGTAACAGCATTCTGTTATTTCAGACCGTTTGTGGTTTGTTGGAGACCGTATGTTCTTCGTCGGAAGCGAATATAGACTGAGTTTGGGCACAATTTTATGCGAGGTTAATGGTATTTTTGGCATCCAGCTTTGGAAAAATAAAGTCCATAGGATATTTGGAGTGAGGTCTGAATAATTGTGCTCCAAGATCTGTATAAAGTTCAGATGATTGACTTTAATCATTGGGTCTATTGAATATTTCCTGTGAGGTTCGAAGAGCTTTGCTCCAAGATGGGTATAAAGTTAAGCTTGAAGTGGATCATAGAGGCTATTGAGTATTCCGAATGAGGTCCGAAGATCTGCGCTCCAAGATCTGTATTAAGTTGTGCTTAAGGTCGATCATGGGGTCTATTGAATATTTCAAGTTCATAAAGTTTAGCTTAAAGTCGATCATAAAAACTCTACTTGGATTGTTAAATGAGATTAAAAGAAATCTGGGGATGATTAATGGAAAACTCAAAGAGAGCCACAAGAAAAGGGATACCTAAACTCAAATAACATAAGCTTTTAGATATCAACTGGGACTGCTTCTGGGTTCGCTTAAGAAAGAGTAGTTGCGGACTTAGCTATTTCTAATGTGGCTTTCTGAACTCTTAACTAAAGATCCGAATTGGTTTGGGGGTTCTTCGAAAAAAAGTTAACGATTACAAAATTATGAAAAATATTTGTGAATGTGAAACAATATGGCAACAATGTGTTTTCCAATTTTCGAACTTAATGCGAGAATATATGTGATGAATGTTGATTATGTGAGGCGAATTATGGCATGAATGTATTAGTACTGGCTTACAACAATAAGAACAGCAAACCCACACAAACATACACACGTAATTATTTAAGGTTATACGACGAATGCGTTTCGCACACGCAAACTACAGTTATGTATTACAAAGCACTACTACAAACACGCACACACACACACAAACGCGCCGCATTCACAGTATGAAGGTATGTGGATTGAGGTTATAATTGCACGCACACTAGCGCAGTCAAACATGCACACGCACGCAAGCACGACTTTGAGCGCTCAGATGTGACCGCACGACTACCGGAAATTACGAATTCTGCAACATCTTACCACTGTGCATGCGCTTGATGTGAGCCTTGAGCTTTTGCGGTTGGCAAAATTTGCGACCGCAGAAATCGCAAAGTGGTCGCGCACGATTCGGATTGGCCGCACAGCCGTAGGTGCGATGCATTTCCAAGTAGTTGAGTCGCAGGAAGAACTTGTTGCAAAATTGGCATTGGTAGGCGCCTTTGCCCTCGTGCTTCTCGGCCGCATGCTTCATGATGTTGTCCTTGCCGAGCACCGCTTCGCCGCACACCTTGCAATGGTACTTGCGTATGGTGAGACTCATTGAGGGATCGTGGAAAATCGAGCAATGCGTGCGATAGTAGAGCGGATGGTCAAAGCGCAAATTGCAGCCGCCACAATCTGCGCGAAAAAGGATTGAATTAAGCATACAGAAATATACAAGGAAATGGTATTTGAACTCACTTGTTTTCTCCGTGTGCTTCTTGCGCCACATCGTGTTGCAGTCGTCGCTCCAGTAGAGCAATTCCATGCCGTTCTTCACGTCGCGACAAGTGACGAAGAACGCTTGCCGTTCAATCGACACCAAATTCACGTTGCGCTCCTCGTAACTGGGCGCCGGTCGTATGTAACGCAACCAATTGGAAGTGTTCGGATTGTCGCAGGCCAATAGTTGTGACAACTCGGCGCCAGCTTCGCAGATCTCGAATATCCACTTCATGTCGCTGCCTTCGCGTACATCACTGCTTTGTACCGGCTGCCCGATGAGCGGTCCGAGTTTCGTGTAGGAGCGCACTTCGGTGCGCGCGAACACGCCCGTCACATTCGGTTCGACATTGTGCAGCTCGAATTCGGCTGGTACCGAAGCTTCGGCGAACGTTATCAATGGTTTCGTTTCGAGCTCAGACATTTGTGAAGTTTCGTCCATATCCTCATCATCCGGATCGTGATCCTGTTTCGCCTGCCGTTGTGCATCGTGTTTTAGTTTAGCCAAAGCTTCCAAGTTTTTACGTTCTATCCACTCCGACAAATCGACGGCATCGGTAATGGTACCGATAGCTGTGCGTAGTGGACATATTTTGTAGTCATGCGTGATGGAGCATTCGCGACACGATTGCTGCGAACGAAAGGCTATATCGTGTTCGTCCTCCTCTTCAACGAAATTCTGTTCGTTCTTCATTTCACGCGCCAATGCTTCCTCGTCCATTTCCTCATCCTCATCATCGCCGTCCGTTTCGCCGTCGAGCTCATCTTCTTCATCATCGGCAAGGCTGTTGCCCAGACTACTGAATGCATTGTTGACCGGCAGCGTCGTTGCGGGTTTGGGTCCACGTTTGCCTTTCACACGCGCACGGAAATTGCTGGTGGTGGCCATTGCGGTTGGTGCAGTCAGTGTGGGCGTTGCTGTTACTCCTGCCCCGGCGCCACTGTTGGCATCCACCACATCGCCTATGGCGGCTGCGACGTTGGCAGCAGTCGCGAGTGCAGCTGCGCTGGCAGTGTCAGCGCCAGTTGTCTCTGTTTCTGCTTCCTCATCATCGTCTTCATCGCTGTGGTTTTGCTGTTCGGCTTCATCTCCAGCCTCACCGGGTTTTTTCAGACACAATGCATTTTGATGCGTTGGTCCTTTCGTAGCGCCCTTCTCTTCCAGCTCGCTTTTGATCTTCTCTGCTATGCGACAGTCTAATACCTCGGGCAAGGTGTCGTTGCCTGCACCGCTCGTGTTGGCGGCATTCTTCATTTTTTGATCGTGTTTCTTCGCTTTGGCGGAGAAATTCGAGAAGTCTTTGATTTTCGGGAAGCCATTGAGCGCGTCACTGAACTGTACACGTTTCTTGTATTTCCTGCGTGTCGGCGCGGGTGCTGGTGCCTCGCTACTATTCTCAGTTTGACTTTTGCTGAACTCCTTCACGCTGAGGTTGGGCTCCAATTTGAAGTTGTTGGCGAAACTCTTTGTGGGTGTTGTTGGCGCTGAGGGTGGTGGTAAACTGTGGAGAATAAAATGAGAAAGTATTCTTTAGATCCCGTTTTCATAATAAGATTGTCGAAGTGAATAATCATAACACTTAATCTCCATAGGATTAAAATAAACAGTTTGGTAAGGGAACCTGTCTCAAGGCATTCTAAATAGGTTATTAATGAGGAGAAAAATTAATTTGCGATTGCGGAAAATCAGGAACAAGGACTAAAAGAAATTATACAGTAGATTGTTTTGCTAGTTATTGTTGTTGTAGCCTCAAAAATAATTAGAGACTGAAATTATTAGACTCTCGGGATCTTCGGGTAGATTACTGTCAGTCCTTACATTTCATCCGCTTTCAAAGAAGTTCATTCTAAGTCTATCAAAAGAAGAAGAACTCAGATTAGCTGTACAACTTTTGGTTTATTTGCCTATAGCTAATATCACAAATTCAAAAGTGTAAGTCGAGACCATGACCTGTAATCATGCAATAATAATCCAACTACTGGCCGCCGAAGACCTCGACAGTCTGTAGCGTGTTGCAGACTAGAAGTTATCGAGAGGATGTTTACTAAAACATAATGTCTTAACTTGTGATTCGAATGAAAAGCTGTTTAAGCTTACATTTTTAATCAAGCTTCAGAATATACTATTTTCGAATAATCGTCACAATAAAAATAATCTCTAGAAGCGTCTTGAAATCCATGCTCCACATTCGGCTATTTATTGTTTGAGCTATTTCAAGACGTATCCGTATTCGTGGAAGTCCGACCAAATCAAATAATAAACCGATATATATCCATATCCAGTTGATATGTCCTCGCAAGAGGAAAGAGTAGCGGAGATGCAGGATCAACTTTCTTCTTCACCAAAAAACGGTGCATTTCTAACAGCAAATATATGTATTAACAACTTGGAAAACTTAGCCAGCCAACCTTTTGCATTCAACGGTCCATCCGAACACGTTTTGACACTTCTTTCTAGCTACGTTGTTTGATAAAAATAACCTTCAAGGAGGTTATCTAGTGACGGATGCCCAGGGCATACTAAAATTATAAAGGGATCACTTCTCCGGCCTGCTGCATGGCATGAAAGAAGAACACTAGGAGATGGTGAACCCATCCACAATCTATGACGATGACGCAGACGTTTTATTGTCCGACCATGAAGAAGTTCGAATAACAATTACCCGTTTGAGGAACAGCAAAGCGGCGGGGGCCGATGGATTGCCGGCCGAGCTATTCAAACACGGCGGCGAAGAACTGATAAGGAATACGCATCAGCTTCTTTGCAGAATATGGGCGGACGAAAGCATGCTCGACGATGATTGGAATTTAAGTGTGATAGGCCTCCTCAGCACCTCATATAAGGTTCTGTCGAGAGAATTGTATGAAAGATTAAAGCCAACAACAAACTGATTGGACCTTATCAGTGTGTCTTTAGACCTTGAAAATCAACAATTGACCAGATATTCACCATACGCCAAATTTTGGAAAAGATCCATGAAAAGAGAATTGACACGCACCATCTGTTCGAAAAGGAGCTGTACTTATGCCACGATGTCTGAATTTGGTATCCCCGCAAAACTTATACGGTAACTGAGCTTCATCAGGATCGGGAAGGACCTCTCCGAGCCATCATATTGGCATCAACATCCGTTGTTGGTCTCGAAATCCAATGCCGAATAACTCTTGCAAACAGTTCCTTTGAACTAAGTAGGCAACTGAGAAGTAAAGTCCTCTCTCGACGAACAATGACCAAATTCTTCAAGTCCCTCATTATCCCCGTCCTACTGTATGGTATAAAGGCATGGACGATGACAACAGCTGATGAGTCTATGTTGCAAGTTCCGAAAAAAGGTTCCGCGGAAGATTTATGGTTCTTTGCGCATTGACAATGGCGAATACCGCGATCGTTCAAACGATGAGCTATCGAGATATACGACGACATTGACATAGTTCAGCGAATTAAGAGACAGTGGCTACAGAGGCTAGGTCATGTCGTCCGAATGGATGAAAAAACTCCAGCTCTGAGAATATTCGACGCCGTACCCGCCGGGCGGCGAAGCAGAGGAAGGAGAAGATCTCCAAAGACCCGGTGGAGAGGGACCTGGCTACACTTGGAGTCATCATCGACAGTGAAGAAGAAGAATGCCTGGGGCGCTGTTGTAAACTTGGCTATAATCGCGTAAGCGGTGTCTACCTCAATATACAAGTGAAGAAGAAAGTAAAAAATTGTACGAAAATATAATTATAGGCAGTCCTAGGAGTCCGGATCTTTTGTGAACCCTCAAGACTGCCAAAAAGAGCGTAGCCTTTTTCAGACTTTAAAAAATTTATGGTTATAGATTTCTTTCCTCAGTTTTCTCGTTACTCTTCTTCATGTCCACAACCCTACGAGCATTCTATGAAATATCACTGAGAAATCTCTAGCTAAAAAATCGTTGTGGAATATACCCGTTGCGTTGAGTCCATGACTACCGTGGCTCCTGCGTTTGGGGAAAACTTTCGACAGCAGCGTCAAGGTAGGCACCATATGTGGTGGATAGCGGGAGGGTCGGGCCGGCAAGGCAACGGTTAAGAGCTGTGCCACTTCAGGTGGCTGACATTTGCAATACGCGCTTGTTGCTACCATTGCTACTATTAGCAGCGCTAGTGCAAGCGCACTAACACAACTGTACACGAATTGTGCGATTTTTTTGGTTTTTATTTTCGTTTTTGTTTTTGTTTTTGCCTGCACATGCTGTTGTCGTGCTTGGATAAGCCTGCAGTGCACTAGAACAGACGGAATACGCAGTTTGCATGCGCTTCTGAATTTGAAATTCCAACATTTCGCTCTTGTTGTTGTTGCGTGTTGTTGTTTTTTTGTGCTGCAATTCGCCAAAAATCAACTACCGCAGGGTCGTATGCAAAAGACTCTGACTCAGTAGTAGACGCATAGTGTAGTATATGCATGTGAGTGTGCGTGTGGTTGTATGCTTACATGTACCGTTAGTATATGCACCGTTAGTGTATGCGCGCATAAGTAGATAATGCACAAGAGCACGCGAGTGCCTGAATGCACTTGCATATGCATACAATCGACCGAGCGAGCAGATGCAACGCACTTGTATATGTGTGTGTGTGTGTATGATTATGTGTGGTTGTGTTTGTGCACTCTTTGCATACTTGCACACTCCCAGTTGCCTTAACGAGCTCATGACGCCTTGTAGGTCCAGGCAAGCACGCAATATGACGACTGCCAGCACTTGGCGAGCGCGCTGACGTTGCATTGCGAAATTCGCAGCGAGCGCCTTGTGACAGTGTATGTGGCATGCAACACTCCACACTCTACACTAGAGCGCCGTGCAACAGCCACAACCATACACACACACACAAGCGCGCGCGCTGGCACTCACTAGCAATGGCTGCTCGCTTGGTTATTTAGCTGCCTCGTGTTTTGTATTTCCGCTTCCGCTAACACGCTATCATCAGCACGCATTCATGCACACACGCACGCACACATACATGCGCGCACATTGGCGCGGCGTTAAGAGTGCGCGCGGCTGTATTCCTTGGAGTCACGTACACACATTCATACAAGCGCGTACGCCTGCAGCCCGCATATCGACTTCAATGCCACACACAAGCAAACTCACACATGTTTGTATGTGTATATAGTGGCGCTATATCGCTGCTGCGTGTATGCTCGTATGCACTCGGTTGGCAAAGTGGCGGCAAAGCTTTTGTCGCGCACACAAACCATTCGCGCATGAATCGCCTTTTATATTGTCGCTCTTTTGTGCGTCGCCTTTCATTGCATACCTTATTTGTTTGTTTTTGTTCGCGTTGTTTGTGTTGTTGTTGTTGTTGCTCGCCCGCCAAGTGCGCAGCCATGGCGGATTGTTTAATATTCGAAGTCATTATGCACGCATCGGCATATCGCGTCCAAACGACAAACATGCGAAGACTTGGGAATCATTCAAGCGTTGCGCGGCGCTGCAGAAAGGCGAGGCAAAACCCGAGTGTTGCCACCTACCAGCAGACAATATTGTGCGCTGAGCTCTACAGACACAAGGCAGAACCTTTTCGATGGTAAATAATAAAAACTTAAGGTAGATCTGGCTTAAGATCTAATTATTATCGACAATTAATCTTGGATCGTGAAGAAGACATTAATTTTGGAAGCGCCTCAGACGTGGGACTTTACTACAAAGACGAATATGTACAAAGCTCGCTCCGCTGGAAGCTGTATAAAATATTTTTGGTTTAGGTATTCCACCAGTTTCATTGTAAAATAAATGGTTCTCTTCTTCCTTTTAATACTTTTCGCAAAGTCTAAGGGCATTTAGCCACTGCAGAATTTTTTCCAGATTTCGAACCAAAATAGGAATAAGAAATAATGGCTTTAGTCTTCAAAAAAGCACTTCGTGAAATCACGTTTCGGCTCGCAATCCTGTGAAAAAAAAATCGAAATAGTAGGAAATGTCATTTTAATCTACAAAGCAACCACTAATGCCAGCCTCGAAATCAAATGAAATCAAATATAGAAGTTCCACACTGCTAATCTATCATATTGCTACCTCTAATGTATGCTGTAGAATCTCCAATAGGCACTAGACAGCAAAACAGAGGAAAGACTTGGACGCTGTCCTAAACTCGGCTAGAACCGCGTAAGCGGTGTCTACACCACTAAAGAAGAAGAGGAATGTATACCGCGAGATGGCGGATTCCCTAAGCGATAACTGTGGAATAGATCTTCCATTGCCCGACTATGGTGAGGTTCGAATACCAATTACTTGCCTGAAGAACAACAAAGCGGCAAGAATTACCGGCTGAGCTATTCAAATGCGGCGACGAAGAACTGACAAGCTACACGCATCAGCTTCTCTGCAATATATGGTCAGATGAAAGTATGTTCGACGATTGAAACCTGAGTGTGCTCTGCCCAATCTACAGAGGAAGAATCAGCGCAATCTGCGCCAATTAGCGTGGGATAATCCTCCTTAATATCGAACATAAAGTTTTACCAAGCATAGTGTGCGAAAAACTGAAACCCACCATCAACAAACTTATTGGATCAGCGTGGCTTAAGACTAGTTATCAGTGTGGCTTTTTAGGCTTCTATAAGAGTATCCAGTCCATCTAGGAACCAGCATCAACACTAATAACAATATCAGCCTTGAAATCCAACGCAGAATAACTCTTGCCAATAGGTGCTCCTTTGAACTGAGTAAGCAATTGAATAGTAAAGTCCTCTCTCGACGAATAAAGACCAAACTCGACAAGTTACTAATCATTTCCGTCCTGTTATATGGTGCGGAGGTATGGACAATGACATCATCGGATGTGTCGGTCTTAGGAGTGCGCCAAGAGAAAAGTTTTGTGGAAGATTTATAGTCCTTTCCGCATTAGCAATGGAGAATACCGCAGTCGATGGAACGATCAGCTGTACGAGATATACGACGACATTGACATCCTTCAGCAAATCAAGAGACAGAAACTGAGCTGGTTAGGTCGAAATGTTCAAATGGAAGATAACACTCCAGTTATGAGGGTTTCGGAAGCAGATGAAGAGGAAGACCTCTATTTCGTTGGAGAGACCAGGGACCTGGCACTTGGTATCTCGGCTTAGTACCAAAAAGCAAAAAGACGAAAAACGCGCTGTTGCCAATTTGAGTACCACGTAAGCAGTGCCTCTGCCAGCAAAAAAGAAGAGGAATGTATGCCGCTCGGAAGAAAAGTTGGGCTCATGACGACGCTTCTTATCTTGAACTAAGAGCAGTGGTCCAAACTAACCGAAATACCTCACCACCAGAAAGCCTACAATTGCTACTAAAAAAGCACATTAGGGAAGGAATTTGGATAATCTTAAAACCTTGAGATGAATATCTTTACTTTACTCGTTATTTTAGCGACCACTTCTGCCAATAAATTGGCTGATTTACTGGACGAAAATGGCTTAGACGCTCATTAAGGCAAATGTATATAAGAACAAGAAGATCTTTTTAGTTTCCAGTTTACATAGTTCTTGGATGTGAAAGGAAACTTCTGGAAGTGTTTTAGTGTGCGTAATATGTACTGCCAGCATGATGAAGTATATAAAAGTAGTTTGGAACCCACTTCGTTTTAACAAGAACAATACACCAATAGAGACTCTAATCTACCCTATGTTCTAATCCTGAATTATATTCCTCAACTCAATAAACGAAGGATCGGGAAAATTACAATTGAAAAACATTTTTAATCAGATATCTTGATAGTACTAAAGAAGAAATTCCCGAAAGTCAAGCTTTGGCAGGTGGAAAGAATTCCTAACCACCAGCGGCCTCACATTAGTCGTCATGAAGCTCATTATACTCCTTAGTAATTCTCAAATAAGCAACGTCTCTCTGGATTTCTTAAACTCCTATGTTTTTTACCATCCCGTTAGTGGCTCATTTCGTTTAGGTACGAATGTTGGGAGCTGTTCCAAAATGGACGAAATTGTCAACAAGTACGTCTCAACCGCATGAAATCCTGGCATTGTAAAGAGTAATGTTCTAAACTTTCACACTTTGTATTCTGTATTTTGCCGATTCCTTTTTACCAATTATTTGCAAATAAAATCTTTGAGTTAAGGCCCTGTGATGACTCCTAACTCAATTCCTTCTTTTCTACAAGTAAAACTCTTTTTGTCTGTCTACCAACCACATAATTCCCGAGTAATTTTGTAGTGCCCCCTGTATGGGTAAGGCTCTTAACAAGCAAAACGCCACACAGCCTTTAAAGGAACTGAACGGACTTAGGCAGCTTTTAGAGACTTCGATCGGTAAACAGAAGATCTATAGCCGGGGTAATCTATAAACAAAGTCTATCAGCGTTTAAATCCGTGTAGATTAAATAACTATATGAAAGTAAATTCGTAGATCATGGGGTCGATTCTGCGTTGAACTTAAAATGTCTGTGAAGCCGATGCCTCGCTATTTTTCAAAACTAGAGTTTACAAAGATCTTTTATAAAAATACGTCAACACCAAAAAGAAAGAATTTATGTGGGTTGATAAGTGAACTTGTTCTAATAGGTCATTGTGAATGATGATCTAAAGTCTCAATTCTTTAGTAAGGCTATAGCAATGGAAAACCATTGTTCCTACCTTTAGAGCCAGTTTTGGGTTAGATTTCCTTTCCTTTACCTTTGCAAATCAGTCTTCTGAAAACGTCAGCCTCAAGTTTCCGAGTTTATAAGTCGGGTATCCTAAGCAAAATTTTGGGGTCAGCTGGTTTTAGTCTAACTTACTATTGAGGAAACTTTGTTTTTCTTTCGAGTCAGTCGAGTTTTATCAACTATTCAACCTCAAAATAGCTTACATAAGGCAAATATATCCAGCGTTTTTAGTACACATTTGATATAGAACAGCAGACAGAACAAGAGCAGATCATCAACTAAGAAAATGTGTTTTCTGTGGAAGGTCTTGAAGAAACATCAAAAATGTATAATTTCTGTGGGTTTAATTCAAAATCATTTTTGAATATGGCATATACGTGTCGAATGTCAAAGCATTGCAAACTCGACAACAAATCCGCGGAACCACGAATAAAATTCCGCTAAAAAGGAAAAGAGTCCTACAATAGTTTCGGTTAAGCAATACGAAGTGCCGAAAGTTCTTCAGCTCTTCGAAGAATATTATCAAGCTCTCTACCATAATACTAAAACATAAACATTTCTAAATACTCACTTCGCCAAACGTTCCGTATCATTGTCGGCCAAATTCAACAAGTACGTCACGAACTCCACATCGTTTTTGAACTGCAGACGCGTGCGTGTGTGCTCCCATTTCTCCGCATTCTTGGTGCCGATATAAATATTCTTGCTATAATTCTGATGACGATACTTCTTACGCTCACTATGGCCCGACCCCGTTGTACCCGCCGCGCTCCCGGCCTCACTAGGCGCGCCGCCACACATGCTCTCACCACCGATGCCGGACGCGATACCGTTACCGCCTCCACCAACCACACCACCACAAATACTGCCATTACCGCCGCCTGCGACACCACCACTGCCACCAATGCCGATGCTATTCGCATCACCCGCACCAATAACGCTGCCACCGCCACCACCACCACCCAGCGCTGCCGTGGACGAACTATTATTGCTCAAGCTGGCGCTGCTGCTGCGCGCCAATTCATTGCAATTGTTGCCGCTGCTGGCGCCTAAAGCGCCCTCGAAAAGCGCACTAACGCCGGTGGCACCTCCTTGCTGCGTCGCACATTGGTTGTGCGACTCTGTGGTCGCATTTGTAGTCAGCGCGTTGTTGTGTACGCCTGCAGCGCCACCATTGCTGTTGGTTGTGCCATTGGTGCTTGCATTGGCAATCGCCGCCATCAGCAATGCATCGGCAGCGCTATTGCTGTTATGGTGACTATTGTTATTGTTGCTGCTGTTGTGCGTATTAACTGCCGCGCGATGTGCGTCGCCCACACCCATGCCATCGAGTGCGCGCATGCCATGACAGACCATTTCGTCGTCATCGTCATCCTCGCCATCATCATCGTCGCTGCTGGCGTTGCTATTGTCATCATTGTTGGTGGTGTTGTTGTTTCTTTGTAGCGCAATATTGCTGTGGCTGTGGTTACTGCTACTGTTGTTGTTGTTATTGGTGATGATATTGTCATCACCAGCCTTGCCATTGCTAATATTGCACGCGTTAACGGCGTTTGTATCCGTGGCGGCAATGGACGCGTTTGGCGTCTCGAGAAACCTGTCATTGTCACCGGTCACACTAGCCAGTGCATCCGTGACAGCGCGCAATTGTCGCGCGGTGACATTGAACGCCGCATTATGCGCGTCATCGTCCGCCTCGTCCTCTTCTTCGTCATCATCATCGTCGTCGTCGCCCGCACCACCGCTTTCTGCCTCCACCGCTTGCGTGCGTGTTTGGTGCTCACGCTGTTCTGTCTTTTCAGCCTCATTGATTTCTTCCTCCTCATCGTCGTCGTCGCCGTCTTCACCAACATCATCGCCACCACCATCTTCACCAGCGCCTTCTTCCTCCTCATCCTGCTCCATCGCGTCGCCGTTGACGCCATGCATTTCAGCGGCACTCCTCCCACTGCGCGCGCCTGCATTACTCGTTGCATCCACTTCGCGACAATTTGCATTATTGTTGTTGTTGTTCACTAAATTACTACTATTATTTAACCTACTGTTGTTGTTGTTGTTACTATTACAGCTGCCAATACTGTTGCTGGTATTGTTGCCATTGCTGTTGTTACCGCCGCTGCCGCCGCCACCGCCACTGCTTGTATTATTATGCAGATTCGCGCGACTGAGGTAGGATGGCGGGCGCGCCTGTATATCCGAATTGTCGGAGCTGTCATTGAAGTCGAACGCGCTGAAGTCGGCCGCGTTCGCTTTGGCCACCTCGTTGGCAGCAGCATCTGCGGCGTTGCGTTGCGTTGCGCTACGCAATGTCGCCGCATGTGTGACCAGCTGTGCTTTCGCCGGTTTTGTTGCTTTCGGCAACGCTTTTCGCTTTGTGCGCGTCACTTTGGCGTTTTAATAAAAACAATTTGTGTACAAAAACCTTACGCGCACTATGTAAGCCTATAAACGCGCGTGGCGTCGCCTCACAGCTTGCAGTAAAAATTATTTTTCTACTGAAACGCGCACACGCTTTGCACTCCCACAATTATATAGCGCGTTTGAAATACATTTTTATGCCTTACAATATGCACGCGCTTGCATTAATTACATGTATTTTGCTTGCGCGTAGCAATGCCACCTACTGTTTCACCGCGCGCGTTCACCGCACCAAAAGCACTAGTAATAGTTTAGCACATTTTTTGCATTTTGCTTTAGTTTGCGCACAGCGCTGCGCTTACTTTACGCCGCGCCTGACACAGCGCGTATAAAAATCGACTAGCGCTCAAGCTTGTCGTTAGTGTGGCGTATCCTTCACACGCAGGAAGTTAATTTTCCTCTACTTTATCGCCCTTGTCTCTCGCGCTTTGCCACTATACACCAGCGCCTTTCCACTTTCTTACGCACACATTTGCGCGCACACTTCCTTTACCACTTTTGTAGTTTCTTTTTTTTTCACTCTGCACTTTCTTCTCGTGCTATTCTGATTTTCGGTTTTCTTTTTTCTTTCACTTTTTATACGCTTTGTATTTTTGTTTTCATTACATTTGGCTTTGCTTCGCTTTTATCTCTATTATGCTGCGTCTCACAACATTTGCAGCGCACATACCAACACACAAATACACACGAGCGCGCACTTCGCTCTCAACAACACACAATAGCGATTTCATACGCCAATTGCCATTGCCGCCCTCGCCTCCTTCACAGCTGACACGCTGCGCCGTCAATTTCAGTCGCAGCCACAGTCACAGCTTTAGCTTTCTGATTTCGATTGTGATTCAGTATCAGAAATTTTTTTGCATTATGCCACTTTGTCCGTTGTTTTACCTCGGCGCTTTGTATACATATACATATATATATACATATAAATAACTATCTACACCCGCGCCGCTTCGATCCGCGTGCTACGACGCGTTCACAGTATGCGCGTCGCGTCGCGTCGCGGCAGCGTACGAGCTATAGTCTTCGCACTTTTGCTTTGTATGGAGTTCAGCGTATGCCTCGTCCTCATGTGGCGCTATGCCTGCGCGTATGCCCTTTTTTTTATTATTTTGTTTGTCTCTTGTGCCTCTAATTTTGCCTATGTCTGTGCTGGTGGCTTTGGTGGCTTTGGCTGTGTCGTCTGCGCCTAAGCCTGCTCTATCGAACACTCCCTAAAAGGTGCTGTTGTCGACGGTGTTGGTGATGTTGCTAGTCTTTTTGCTGTTGTTGCTTGCCATTATTGCCTTTATTGTTGCTGTTGTATTTATGGCCAACACAGCGCGCTGCCTGAGGATCGTTCGCAATGTGTGCGCCGCCTTCACTTCCGTTTTCAGAGCCTTATTTGCTACGCGTTTGATATCGAATTTTCCCCGCATGTGTGGCTATTTGCTTATTAAAAATCGTTAATTTTAGTTTATTTGATTTCGTTGCTTGGCGCTGGGGTCTGTACGCGTACGCGTCGCGTCATTTTTCACCTCCAACAACGCCCATAAATTCGCGCAGCAGCCAAAATGTTCTAATACCGAACACTGCTGTCGCGGCCCCGCAGCGCCTCCCCGCCGCTCGAACTCAGGCTGCTGCTGTTTCACCACAGCAAACGGCTGTGCCAAGGTTCGATATTTTTTCGCGAGTCGATTATATTTTTCGCGTTTTCCTTAATAAAATTAAATTTCTGTCTACTTTCATGCGTTTTGCTTGACACTTGAAGAAAAAATTTTCACACCACCGCTCCACTGCTGGCGCTGCGCCTGCTGGCTGCTATATGTCCTTTGTTCGCGAAAGCACTCGTCGTCGTCTTAGCCACGAATTATTTGCAATATCATCAGCGCACACGCACGCACACACGTTTCAAATATCTCCGTTTTTAATAAGGCCATAAAATGCACATTTTTGTTTAGCTCCCAAATATAAATTCACACTTTTTCAATTATTTTGCTGTATTTTTTGCTGGCTACACATCAATAAATCTGCTATTAAAGTCGTCGCTGTATGGCAACTGTGTGGCTGGGAAATTTTTTCTTTCGGTATTTCGTGTCATTCGCCGTTTTGCAGTCGTCGGAATGAAAAGTGTTTTTTTTTCTGCTATTTATGTTGCCTGAAAGTTGCTGTCAGTGCGAAAGTTTATCGCTTGTTTGCCTCTCCAGCCGCGCGACGCGTTGCTCTCGCGCTGCGCCTGCTGCCCACTTCCTGCCGCCACATTGTCCTTCCCCAAAATACAACGCGCCGCTCAGCTGGCATACAAACAAACGCGCTGTCGCATTCGCTGTATATATGTAAGTGTGTCTGGGGTGCTGTCGCGCTATACTCCTTGCCGTTGTCAAGTCCCTCCGTAACGCCGCCCGCGCGACGCTATGTATGCGCGCAATTCCTTGCTTTGTCTATACTACATAGCGCCATCCTTCGGCGCTGCGCTACGCTTTGTCATACGCGTACGCTCATTTGCTCTCGCGCATAATTTTTCCATGTGTTGGTCATAAATCGAAGTTTGCTTTATGCCCGAGTGTTGGCATCGTCGCGTACAAGTATTTAGCGCCGCTTGCGTCGCGCCACCTCGCGGCGCTCAAACCGAAGCGCCAGCCACCCGCATTCGTCGTACGACCCACCGCCGTTATGTTTATGCGCTAGCCGTTGTTGGTGTATTTGTGCGCGTGTGTGGGTGTGTGTTGTGATTTCGCTGCGCACTCATCGCTTCGTGTCGCCGTGTCTTCGCAGGATGCTTTACGGTTTGTTATGCTTTGCTGTTTGTTGTGTATTCGTGTTCGCATTTTAGCCGCGTTGCTGTCATTGTATTGCTGCTTGCTTGCCGCTGCTGTTTCTTCGTGGTGTTGGTTTGCTTGTGTGCGCGCGTGTGCCTGTGAGAGCTTTCCTGTGTTACTTGCCATATCTCTATGTGGGTGGTTGGCTGGTTGTTAGTTTCTTACTATTCGCTTCCCTGCGTTCTCTCTTCTTCTCTTTATCCAATTCGTTTCGTTCACACTATTCGCTGTCTTTGGGTATATGTCATTGCCTTGAGGGTGGTTTCCCACCAAGGCTCCACTAATTTTCTTCATTTCTCTTTTATGTTGATTTTTACTGTGCGAAAATATTGACAAAAGCAAATAGAAAGGTGACAGTTGTAGTCCTTGCGCAGAACTCATTCTACTACAATTATTGAGAATCTTTTACAAAAACGGTAAATAATTATACGGTTAAATATCTATAATAAAAGGCGGAAGCGAGTTAATACTGCCGATCGAGTAAAATACGTTTTTGGAAATTGTTTTGGCTTCTTCAATTAAATGCCTTCGTTGGGCGATTTAATGCGCTCAAGGTTCACGATATTTATTATTCGTATACAGTTTGTTAAATACCATAACTCATGCTGGGAGCGGAATCGAACTTAAGACCATATTAATCTCTTCTCTCCTCAAATACGGCTATAATACATGACGAAAACCTATGCTAGCTCTGCTTAATGTTGCATTTGTTTGGTCTAACTTTGACATTTCATATTTCATTCACTACTGTCTATAATTCTGATCAAGTTTATGGAATAATTTTTATATAGTCCTTTTTGAAAGAAAATTTGGAATTCGGGGAATTCACCTTAACAAATCATGTAAATAACTTCATGTGGATGTAATTCCAGATCTAGGTTTAATTTAATTCGAGCTGAGGTATTTGTCATACACGACGTCCACACTTTTTGCGAACTTTAAGAATGACTTGATGTCTACTTTTGACACTTCCTCTAGTCTCTTGAAGCTGTTGGTTATCTATGAGGAGTTCGACATAAGGCTGCACAGAAGTTACTTCCCCCTGTCCTTTAAAGCTCCTGGGTATATATGGTGAGTTCTAAATAAGGTTGGACAAAAGTACTTCCCCTACTCCCTTGAAGCTCTTGGGTAACTAACACGAGTCCAACATGAGGCCAGACAGAAATATAGTAGGTATTCCAGCGTCTCTTTTATGCATATTTCCCTTTCTACATGTATCGTCGTAACTAATGCTCATCCAGCTCGATTGTAGGTTACCTATGCTGCAGTTGTTTCGAATCGAGAATAAGAAGCGAACGTAGTTTTCTTCGGTGCCCATGTACATGGTCTTGGCGATCTTACATGTCGTTAAGGCATTCCAAAAAGAACCAGTAGTATGAATGAATGGCGTAGTATGAATGATGGCCAGCATAATCTAACCTAATCTAGAGAACGACAAAAAAAAAATATTTCTTCTAAGACTTCAGATAAAAGAGGCCTTTTGAGTTTCGGTGATGAGGTAAATCAAGAGGATGGAGTCATGTTTAGAAGTTTACGCAAATGAGGAAAGTTCTCTGAGCGCCATTCACTTGGGAGTAGTGAGAAACGATTCTTATACATATGGCTCAAACAGTTCACGACTTTCGGTCTTGGATCAAGTATCCTCTGGGTAGCCGAAAAACATCCTTTTGAAGACGAGTTTAAAGTGAGAAGGCGAAACATACGTTCCCAGGGTTGTGCGCTGGGTTTGAGACCAGCCACGTAAAAAACAAACCCATTGAAAGGATCAAAACAAACTCGGATGAGAGACCATTCGAGAAAGCTAATAAAAAAGGAAGAATATGACGTAAATTCGATTAATTTAAGGTTTTTAACGTATTTGGTCTTCACTACCAGAAATTGTTTCCTAAATTCCAAGCCTACATAATGATGTCTCCATTCATTACCACCCGCTTATGGTTGTCGAATATGAAAAGTATCGTATCTAAATTTAGCCATAAGTTACAATGAATCGAGAGAAGGACCCTATAAAGTTTATGTTTTTGTTTTCAAAATCTCAAATCATTGTGAAACTTTTGGAAATTATTGCTCATTGTCATTGCTAAAGGTGGACTTTTCATGTGCCTTAGTATTTCTAGGATAATAAACTGAGGTCGCGGAGTAGTTTTCTCCAAGAGTACATAATTTTACGAATGTTGTTTACTTCGTTTCTTAAGGAATCTAAATTGCTAGATCCAACAATGCTTTACATCCAGTTTCAAAAAATTCAGAATAAATAAAACTCAAATTAGTTCGCGCGTGGTTCGAGCTTTAAATTCTATATAGAAGAACCCCGGTTCACTAACAGATATTTAAGTTTTTTAAGGACGAGAAATCTAATCAAACAGTCGAAACCCCTTTTTTCCCCTAAGAATTAAAAAACAAAAATAAGCGTTTTGTTCCACTAAAAGCTTTATCTTCGCGCAAATATATATTGCTAAAGGAAATAGGGGTTTCTGTAATGTACTGGCTGATCTCAGCTGAAATAATGTTAGAAAATCTATAAAAGAATATGAAAAGTCTAATCTGTTTTTGGCTCACCATTTTATTTTTAATCCTCACCTGGTTTGGTGTAATCTTAAATATATAATTTTGAAATTAAATGTCATTTAGGCTAATCTAAAGTAATCTAATTTAATATAATCGAATAAATCTTAATTGAAAACTTATCTAATTTAATCATAATTGGAAACTAATCTAATCATATTGAACTAATCTAAGAATTTAGATACTGTCGAATCTAGTCTACATCCAGTCGTCTGACTTAATTTATACGAATATAACCGAGCATAATCTAAAATTAATCTAATCTTAACTGAACTTAACTAATCTAATTTAATCTAATTAACGCCTGCTTTGATCCAATACATTGCAATATTAATTCAAATGACTTACAAACGTATAATGCGGAATAATCTACAACTAATCTTTTCTATTGAAATATATAGTATTTTATTCTAATAAACTATGATGAACTCAGCTCAAATTGCCGTTAAAAAATCGATAAAAAATTTTAAAAAGTCTAATGTGTTTTTTAATCATTGGCAACACTTTTAATCTTAGACTAATTTCATTTAATCTTAAATCATAATTGAATATAATACTGTCATCCTATTTAAAATAGCGCAATCAATTTTAGTCGCAAAATTAATCTTAACTGGGTTAATCTAATTTAATAATAATTTAGTCGAATCATCAACTTATTCAATATAACGTAATCAATTTTAATTCTTCTTCTTTACTGTCGTAGACACTACTTACGCGACTAATTCTAATTGTAAACTAATTTAATCTTAACTGGATTAATCTAATTTAGTTTAGATTTAGTCGAATTTAGTCTACATCTAGTCGTCTGACTTAATTTATACGAATATAGATCGAGCATAATCTAAAAATAATCCAATCTTAACTGAACTTAACTAATCTAATTTAATCTAATCAACGCTTGCTTTGATCCAATTTTTTGCAATATTAAATCTGACCGACCTTAAAGCCTTCAGAGTAATGAACTTACACCTTTATTCCCACGTCAATATTACCAGCAGCGATCAGATGTCGCTCGTGTGCTGACTTCAATGCAGATTTTCCAAAACTTATTCAGCTACTGAGAGAGAAGAGATCGTTTCCACACTTTTGACATTTGAAACCAACGAGGAAAATTGTCAAATCGCTGTAACGGCACACACGAACACACACACTCATATATGTAGCGAATTGGAGGGTGGCAAAATAGTCACATGTAAAATTCGATAACTAGCAAGTGTTCGTTCTTCATGCAGTGCACACACGCGACAGTGTGACAGACGGAACGACCGAGTGGTGAGTCCTCTTGCTGGGGGGTGCTGCATTGAAAACAAGCAGAAAAAAGTAACAGAAGAAGAAGAAGTGTGAAAA
The DNA here is from genome assembly GCA_037783105.1 of Bactrocera zonata. Lineage (NCBI taxonomy): Eukaryota > Metazoa > Arthropoda > Insecta > Diptera > Tephritidae > Bactrocera > Bactrocera zonata. Next base: position 49,789 of record JBAWJQ010003803.1, on the reverse strand, counting down.
ACGCAAGAAAACTTTGCTGCGAAGCACAAAGAAGTTGTGACAATGGAAAATAAGCGCAAATATACATTCAATAAAATTGCCACGGACAGACAGGCGGACAGTTAAATAGTGTTGCAATGGAAGTGTCGTTGTGACGGTACGTGCGACGGTTGGTTGGTGCAGCCCTTAAATTGCAGGCGCAAAGTGTGCGCTTGCGAGGGAGTTTGATATTTGCGAGCAACCCTCTGTCGGTGTGCCGTCTACGAGGGGGAACTGTCACGACACACACACACAAACGCACGCGCTTACAAGTGTAAAGGGAAAGCAAAAAAAAAAATGTGTTTGTTGCTTTTGTTGTGCCAGTGTTGACATTGGATATTGAATATTGAACGGAAATATGTCAAAATACTCAGTTGTATTTCCAGCGCTGTGCGCTTTGGCCAACCGACAGACAGGCAATTAGTTAGTGAGTGAGTGAGCGAGTTTCCTGACGTCGCATACGGAAGTTCAATAGCAAAAGTGTTAAAAATTCACCAATAAAATGTGAAAAAAGTTTTTAACCAACAAAAGCGCGTGTTAAAAAGTATATTTTGCTTTTCGCTTCATTTTTTGTTGTTGTGCTTTGTGCGCTCGTACGTCACACGAATGGTGTTTTGCTGATGAAAATGTTGGGCAAATAATTTGCATATGACTCGCTTGACATTGAAGCGCCGTTATGGCTGACATATTGCAGTGAAAGTGTAGTGTTCTTATTATTGTGTACGCGGCTGTCGATTTTTGTAAAAGTTTAGAATATAAAAATTTCTGTGCGGCAATCGATTGTGCCTCATATGTTTGTGATTTTTTCGGCAATTTAAAAATTTTGCACTCTTCGTTCTTCTTCGAGTTAGTCATGGCATTAGCGAAAAGTTGGTTCCGCAGCGCAACATGTCATTTCCATATCACGAAATGTCAAAGGCATAATTTTCATGGAAATTTTCTAATGAGCCGAGCTTTTACGTTACGCTCTTGTACAGTGTTGCCAGATTTTTGTTTATTGTTATTTACTTAACTGTTTTTTGTTGGGGAAAGTATAGCTATTGTTTTTGTTGTAGCAACAAACAGTTTTTCAGAAAAAAAGTGTCAAAAGTCGCTGCTTTCCGGTTTCTTAAAACCAACTCTCCTCAAAATGAAAGAGCATAGCGGCATCAGTAATCTAGTGTGATGTATTTTAGATCGAAGAAACTTCTGTAGACTGGCTTTTCATGCGAGATAGCATCTATAAACATTAATTCTCTTGCGGTCCATATAATATATCTTAAGCTGTGTGGACCTTGGATCACCAAATTCATATTTTTTTGCGTATTATAGAAGCTCTGAAGACTGAGTTCAACGCCGTTGGTAAAGTTTTACGAGGATTTCCTTAGTTATAGTATCTATGAAGACTCAAGTCTCACACTGATTATTCTCGAAGACCTTGCAGACTTACTATGGTGATTCTAAATTGATTAGGTCTCAGATTTTACAGTAATAAGAGAGCTCGAACTCACTTTCTGGCAACTACTGGCACATACATACTGTTTCTTAATCTGATTTTTCTCTAAAAAAAATGGTATGTAATTTGTTCGACGGAAAGTCGGGTTGACTCAGTTATGGAAGATAGAAAAAGATCTTTTCAGTATCTAAAGGTTCGGTCGGCACCAATTACTCTTAAAAGATTATTATCGAAGACACAGGTGTCACATTGATTACTATCGAAAGCTTTATTGTCTGATTAGAGCAATCCTGAACTTATAAGGTCCGAGATTTTACAGCATTAAGAGAGGTCCAACTCTCTTTCTGCCAACTACTGCTACATATTATCTTTTCTTCTTTAAACAAAATTTTGTGTAATTTGTCCGACAGAGAGTCGAGTTGACAGAGTTATTGTGGAGTCGGGATGAGATATTTTCAGTACTTAAAATCTCTGTCGATCCCATTCTCTCTTAAAAGTGTCTTCTTTCTTGAAGTAGCTGTTACCCTAAGGTTTTTTTTTTTATAAATTTCAATTCTTTGCCTTGTCTAATGTTCTTCTGATAAGACTTTGGATTTCGTTTTGTTCAAAGATCTATTATAATCTTAGATTGACAGCCAAAATCATTGTTGTTGTTGGAGGAAAATATTTCTGAAGTAATTTCAGGGAGTTATGCCGAGTTGACAGTTCTTGGCCAGAAAAAATCCGTAGCCGTTCCGGCTTATTTTGACCCGACTATCATGGAAACGGATGCACCATCCTACACGAGGTTTGCTGCAGGCAAGACACTTTCGTCCTTCCAGAAATATGCCAAAAAAGTTATGGATCTGTTTGAATCTGATTCTTTTTGAGTTTTTTTTTTCCTCTTCTTCTTTTTTAATGGCGTAGACATCGCTTTCGTGGTTATAGCTGAGTTTAATTTTTCAGTCCTCTAAAAACAAGATCGGAAACTGTTGGTTTAAATTACTTGTAGTCTAAACTCGGACTATCATTCTTTAGAGGGTTCTCATACTACGCGAAGTAAGGAGAAACGATCTTACTTTGTTTTTAAAACTTTTTTTAAATCTGCTTACAACATCTTCTAGATTGATATCAAAATATAAGACGATCTTAAAAAAGATCAATAACTTCTCATTTCTTCGCTTGAAAATGAACTCATCTTTTTTATAATTATCTCCGCTTCCTTTCCTTACTAGCAAAAAAATCTAAACTCACTCAATTATCTGACCAATGCAAATGCTTGATTTCTCTTTTCTTTCATTCATTGAGCAAATCAGAAATCTGTAGAAATAACTTTCTGGCATCACCGTTCACAGCACTGAGCTTTTACGCACCCACCACCACGTGTACGCCCGCACACAATTTCCATACTCTCTCTATCTCTCCAACTCTCGCCACTTTACCACTCGCCAGCTCAGCACGTTTTTCCCAAGAACGGACACTCACTGTCTCTCTCGCATATTCAGCGCATTTGTCACACGGATTTCACTTGCACTCGCATATCCTGACAGCAATGCATTTGCTATTGAATTTTTTAGTCCTTCAGTGAACTCGGAGCAGAAAAGTGTTTCAAGGCGGTGGAAAACGCGACAAATCTCCAAGCCACTACTGCTAATTAGACAAAGGAGTTGATATAATAGTGCCAGAAAATTTCATTACAAGTGAGCGCTAAAACAAAAACAATGCGTATTTAATTATTAACGGTAATTTCTAAACGAAAACTTTCGTGCTTCTGAATAAAAATGAAAAATTAAAGAAAATAATTTTAAGCGCTCGTTGCAGACTTCGAGGCAGTGAACCGTAAAACGCAATGCAATAATATAAGAGATAAAGAGGAAGAAAAAAAAATACGATTTAGTCATAAGCTATTCGACGTGTTGTGTTGTGTGCGTTGCTTCGTGGTTTTTGTAGTACGAAGAAAAAAAGTCCCTTCGGCTGTGCGCGCAGTGTGCCATTGTTGGTGCTTTCGTTGCCGTTGCCGTTGCTGTGGCGCTGGCTCGTGTGCGTACGCGCTGTTTGTTTGTATGTGTATGTGCGAGTGTGTTTATTTTGCTGTGACGCGTTTTGGCGTTTTTTCTTGGATTTGATTTCAATTACTTTTACTTTGTTTTAATTTATAAATATTTTTATTTGAAAGATAAATTAAAACTTGTAAATTTTCAATTTTTTTATAATTGAATTATTTTTATTCTAATTTAAAATGTGAAATAAAATACTTTAAAATTTTTCTAACTTTTTTAATTTTAATTACGTCAATTATTTACAAGTATAAAAAATAAAAAAAGTTTTTAATTAAATTTAGTTTGTGAAATAAAAATTAAAACAAATATTTTGAAAAAACTTTTGAGAAACAATTTTAAATTAAAAAATAAATTAAAAATTAAATTAAACAAAAGAAAAAATTAATAAGTTTGAGATACAAATTGTTGTTATAAAAATTAAGATTAAAATTTCAATTTTAATTTTATTATTTCTTATATTAATTAATTCTTAACACTTTTATATTATTTTTACTTTTTTAGTTAATGAATTATTAACTATTATTCGTTTTTAATTAGTTAATTTTTATTATGTTTACATTTCAAGAACAAAAACTATAACAATAGTACATTTTTCTCTAAAATTTAACTAATTAAAAGAAAATAAAAATTCATTAATTAAAAAAAGTTGTTTCATTTTTATTTTTTTTGTTTTAATTTTAAATTGTAAAAATTAAAAAAAATTAATTAATTAGAAAAAAAATTCATAAAGTAAAAAAATTTAAAAGAGTTTAAAAATAAATTAAATTTTAAATTTTTCCCATTGTTTTTTAATCTTATTTGCAAACAAAAAAATTAAACTTAGGAACAAATTTAGAAAAATTTTTAATTATAAGATACAATTTAATTTATTATTGTTAAAAATTGTACCTTTTACATTGTTAATTTTTTCTTTTAATTTATAACTATAAAAGTTAATTAAAATGTACAAAAGTTAGAAAAAATTTAAATAAGTTAAAATTTTATTTTTTTTTTAATTTTAAATACAAGTAAAATTAAATTAATTTTTTAAGAAAAATTTAAATAAATTAAATGTTAAATTAAATTATATAAAAATTTTCTAATTTAAAAATTTATTTATAATTTGAATGTTTTATAATATTTTAAAATATAATGCGCTTTTTAATGGTGTTTAGTTACTAAGTCATTATGCTTTGTTATTTAAACTTTTGTTAGTTTTTAAATATTTTTTTGTTAATAAAAATCGTTGCTTCAAAATTTGTCTTTTTACTTTTTTCGCCTTTTCCCCGCCTCTAGTGAGTTTTCGCTCGTGCAACAACACCAATAACACTATGTGTTTCTTCTAACTCGGCAATTTGTTCGCTTTAGTCCTTCGCGTGTGCAACTAGACATACAGTTTGTTATTGTTGTTCCATAATTTTAGTGATTTTTCGGTGGTTTTACGCTCAAATTGGTGCGACTTTGGTGTTTTTAAGATTAAAAATAAATTGCGTAACTTTCATTTGTTGTCCTTTGGTTTAATTTTTACTAAAATTTGTAAATTTTATTAGTTTTTTTTTATAGTTTTTAGGGTTTTATTTTCGGTATAAACAAAATTAATTTTATTTTTAATATTTTCTCTCACATTTTTCTTCGCCCTTTGTTACCAGCGAGCGCAATGCCATCCAAAGCAAAAATATTTTTTTCTTATTATTGTTGCTTTTGCCTTTGCTGATGACGTCGTCGCTTTAAAATTGTCTTGTTTTTGGTTTTTCACTGCGTGAATATTTCATTTTTTGCTGTTTTTGTGTCCCATTTCACCCTGAATGTCGTCATGTAGTCGCCGCCAAGCGCAATAAACTGGCAATACAACAATAAAAAATCCGTAAAAACACTGTGCTTATGCAAAGACACACTAACGAGCGCGCAGTTATATCGATTAACTAATAAAAAACGCCAAAAAATAAAAGAGAGTAATAAATAATAAAAAAAATATTAATAAATAATGGAAACAGCAGAAAAATAATGAAAAACGTTAGCAAATAACAAAAATTACTTTTAATAAACAATAAATTACAATAATAACAAAAACTAATAGCGAGCAAAAGTGCATAAAAAGCGAACGGAACTCCGCAATCAATCACAGGCGCGCCTGGAAGTGCTCTACACGCGCAAACGGAAGTGATATTAATGTCAGTGCGTGGTTGTGTGTATGTGTGCATACACTCAGCTGAAGCGCTAATATAGGCATAAGTAAAGGTGTGATTTTCAATTTGCTACTTGCATGTGTCGGTGTGTGCGTAAAGTGATCCTTGCACACATACTTATAAACGCACAGCGCCAACTGCTCAACTGTGAAGTTCGTCTGCAAGTCCGCTAGCGTAGTTGGCGGCGAAGTCCAACAAAAAAATATAAAAAAAAACCAAAAAAGTTAATATATAAAAAAATAATAAAAACAACAAAAACAAAAAACAAGTCGAAAAAAAATCTTAAAAAAATCGAAAAAAAAATTCCAAAAAAAATTCCAATAAAAAAATTCACAGCACCGCATTTATTCATTTCGTGCTTTGGTGCTTTTACGTTGCCGCAACTGTTTCCGCTTCCGTTACTGCACAATCCAAGCACGCACCTACTGCTCGTAGTCTACATATATACGTAGTATTAGTGCACGCATACAAACATGCGTTTCGTATGCCACGCTTTGAACTTGTCTAACTGTTAATGCACGGCAAACACGCAAAATGTGTCAAATCAATCAATTAAAATGTGAGCGCCAACAACAAATACCTAACCATACTTGCATATAAATATAATTGCATACAACTACAACTTCCATTATTACTACAAAAACAACTACTACTACAAAATACTAGTATTCGTTAGCGTTACAACTCGTATGATTCCCTAGTCGTTCGTTGGTTCGCTCGTTCGTTGTTTTCATAAAGTGTTTTTTGCCTTTCCTTTGCTATGTCCTTTTAATCCTACATACAATTAACCTTTGTATTACAACAATAATAAAAACAAAATTACCATTCACTTACCTAACACAAACGGTTTTGCTCATATGAAAACCTGAACAAAATTGTAACAAAAAAGTTATCAGAAAAATATCAAAGAAAAAGAAGAAAAAAAATCAAATCGAAAGTCACTTCCTTTCGTACTTTTCTTTGCCACAATCATTCTCACATAGTTTTTCATTACATTTATTTAATGCACAGCTTGAAATGAAGTTTATACTAATTACATACAGACATATTCATTTAGTGTTGTGCCGCGTTAAGTTACAATTAAGTACCAGGGATTACTTTTCCTTCATCACTCATAATCGGCTTAATACTGATTACTGTATATAATTGCTTGTGTAATGAAGTTTCTCTACGTATTTATGTGCCCTCTAAGCGCTATTGATTCCAAAAACTGTGTGTGTAAGTCTTTTCCACTTATACAGTTATACTACCTGATCAAACAAGACGAGGACATTTAACTCCTTCAAAATAAGCTCCTGAGCAAATACAAGCATTGAAACCCAATTTTCCAAACACTTGTCACAAACCTCAGCTGAGATGGCCCCCAGTGCCTTCAGCCAATTTTTGCGCCATTCGCTTGATTGTTAAGCAGTTTCGAAATCAAAATCATTAAACCATGTTTTGTCAACAGTAATGATGCCTTAGGTAGCCGCGTTGTCAAGCGACTCTTTTGCGACCTGTAATCTACTTTTCCTCTTTAAAAATTAGTAGAATTCCATATTGAAATATCAAATTATTGAGGTTAGAAATCTGTAGTTAAAACATACTAAGCAATAATCTCTCCACAAATCTAAACGAGAGGGACGTACGAGTACAATTATGTTCCATATAACGTTTAGCGAAATCTACATGATTAGCTTAGATTAGGTTAGGTTAGATTGCTGGTCCCTCATCATGGCGGAGGATCACAGTTAGACTGTTAAGTACAGTCTTTTGTGAAGCCAGACGCAAAACTCCTGTAGGTGGATATCAACATTCGGTAAAAAGGCCCTGAACCTATCACAAAACTGCTTAGGGGTATTACTTTATATCCGATATTTCATATTTATGGTTAAAAGTATGAGATCCGAGTTATTTTTGTCTTGCTCCGACAAAAGCGGGACAGGAGAAAGTTTCCAAACAGCAGATGTAGCTGGTATAGGGTAAGATGTTTAATCATGAATCCCGATCGGACAGTGCCTGGTTACAACCATTGAAAGGCCTCCCCCTACAACCACTGAAAGATGAACCGTGCTGAGTGCGAAGAGTTCCCTAAATCTCTTCTGATTTACCAGAAGGCTCATAAGGACCTGATAGTTCATCATCGCTTGCAGAGCTGATCTGAGACCCATCATAACAGTAGCTATTTTTGACTCTTTTGTTTCTGGGCTAAAATCACTGATTTCGACCAATGTACTCCAGTAGTTTTTTCGTTTCACAAGTCAGGTATGTGCTCTTCTCTATTGAAGGGAGCGTAAAAGAAGCATCTTACTATTCTTGGAGCCTGAACAGCTATCTTTCCATTGGAATGACGTTTTTTATAACAGTAAGAATATAGGTTGTTTACTTAACCACCTTACAGCTGTTATTATTAAATTCCAATCGTCGGGCATGCTTTCAACCGACCATATTCTGCAAAGAAGCGGATGCATGCTCCTCAGTTCTTTGCCGCCGTGTTTGAATAGCTCGCCCGGCAATTCATCGGCCCCTGCCGCTTTATTGTTCTTCAGACGCGAAATTGCTTTTGAATTTCTTCATCGTCGAGCAATGGAATGTCTACTTCATAGTCATCGATTGGGGAATCGACGTTTAGCAGGCTGGAGAAGTGTTCCCACCTTAATTTTAGTATGCTCTGAGCATCAGTCACTAGATCACCTCTGAGGGTTCCACAAGAGTATGCTCCGGTCTTGAAACCTTCTGTTAGTCTCCACACATTTTCGTGGAATTTTCGAGCATTACCCTTGTCGGCCAGCTTGTCAAGTTCTTCATATTCAGGCATTACGCGCTTCCCTCTTCAGCTCTCGGTATCTATTCCATCCCGCACGTGTTATTGTTGATTGGAACGTTGCGGTAAACAGTCGGTTTTCTCTCTGCTGCGACATGGCATTCCTCGTTGTACCAGCTGTTCTTTTACGGACTTACGAAGTCTAAAATAAATTAAACACCTAACAAAAGCTTTACCACATGATCACCTCTGTTGATGGTAATAACTCAGGTGTTATATAATTTCTTGCCCGAGTGTCGTTTCGTAACCTTCTGCTGGAAGAAATCGAAACTGTCTCTATCTAAATGGTTTCCGGAAGTGAGATATGATTCTTAACCTAATCTAACCAAATAAAAATATATTTTTCGACACTTTTTGGAATCAACTACGAAGGCTGAAAATATTTTGTGTAACATACCTGGATAAAAAGAAATTATATTTTGAATAAAATTTTATGAACATTGCATTTTAGTATTTTTTTTCCAATTATGAATTATTTAAATTTATTTTTTCTAAGATAAATTTTTTAATTTTTTTTATAAATATTTTATTTTTTTCATAATTAAATTTTGTAATTTTAATTGTTTTTTAACTGTTTTTTAATCATTTTTATTAATTGTTTTCCAAAATTAAATTTTTTTATTTTTTTTAATATTTTTTTTTCAAAATTAAATTCTTTAATTTTTTGTAATTTTTATTGCTAAAATTTAAATAATTTTTTTTATTATTTTTTTCAAATTAAATTATATGAAAAATATATTTCTTTCATAACAATTACAAAAAAATTTCATAACAATAAATAAATTCACCCTCCTCCCTCCTCTTGTCAAAGAATTTTACACTTTCTTCTCCTCTAATTCTACCGCTCTACTGCATGCTTTGACATTAAGTTAGTTTGTTTAATTTAGCGTTCAATCATTTAGATCGTCATAGAAAATATAAAAAAAGAGCTAAAAAGACATTTCAAAAAATAATATTTTATTAAAAACTATTAACAAAGACTATGTAAAAAAAAAAATAATGTAAAATAAATAAAGCATCAACTGGGTTCGTTCGTTCTCTCTCTCTCTCTCTCATACTCAACTATGTACACTACTCTCAGTAAAAAAAAAGACAAAAAATATTTTTCATAAAATTCTGTATCTTTGTTTGTTACTATTTATGCATCAGCAAGGTCCTCATACTAAGTAGCGTTAACTCTGTTCCTGTTCTTTTCCAGTCGTTTGTTCTTTCCCGTGATTGGTTTGACGATGTAGTTGAGTTTCTTATCAATATATTTGTTGGTTATTTGACAATGCAAAAACTGTAACAGAAAAAAAAACAGTTAACTCAATAATTACTCTTTCGTGATGTTAGTTGAATTGCCTGTACAAGTTTGATAAAAAAAAATAATTAAATTTAAAAGAAAAACATACATACATATATACGTTGTTCGTTCGTTCGTTCGTTTACACTACTGAAACTCCTGATTCCTTCTATATCTACTACCACTCGTTCTTAAACTTCTACATACTCGTTTAATTGAATACTCGTACTTACAACAACAAAAAAAATGATTCAAAACTAAAAATTAATAAATAAATCGTCTGCTTTGTATCTTCCTCCACACAAAAACGACGCTTACGCCGATCGCCGAACATACTCGACCGAATCGTGATTTAAAGGTGAGTGATTTCAAATTTAGATTTTTAAAATATTAAAAAAAAATATACATACATATATATGTAAGTACATATAAGTGTGTATATATTATAAGAGATTTTCCAAGATTTCTATATAAATCATAGTTTTCCTTAATAATAAAGACTGTGCATTTTTTTGATTCTGAAAAAAATTAATCTTTGAAGGCTTTTTCAGGGAGAACATTCTTTCTGGCCAAAATTGCTAAGAAAAGGAATCCTGGAACAACAAAATCTCGCTCTGAGACTTAATTTTTTCTTTCTCTTGAGATAACCCGGTTATATCTCTCTCTTTCTCTCTCCTTTCATTTCTCTACATTGATACAGCCAGGTAGCTTATTGAATTTTCCTATGCTTGAATCTAGTACTACCAATAACCATGTTTCGGACCCGGCGAAGTCGATCAGACTTAACCCATTTGGGGATGTTTCATGGAGACTGAATTTACCGACTGTTGCGCTGTTTTGTTGTGATTTTAAAACTTCACTTTTGATCTTTGGCCAGATCGTCTTTCTCTTCTCTTGGGGCGTGGTCGTAAATCAGCGATATGTTGAAGAACTTTGCTTTGATGCCAGACGTTCATCCACCGGGGTGAATGTCAGAACTCGGAGTTTTTCTCCCACTACGAATCCCAGATCGAATTTGATCTCTTTTATATGGCCACTGTAGTAAATGCCACTAGGACCTACTCGTCTCAGGCCTTGTCCCATCTATCGTAATTCGTGGACGACGGTGATGTCAGCCCTTACTCTTACGAGGACTGGTTGATGCTGGGAAGCGGCACTTTCTCAATTGAAGGACCGGATATTCCAGAGGCATGACCTTAAATCGTAGTCCTTAAGACGTTTGTAGTGGTCGTCATTAAAAGAGGGGTCTCTCATCCGAGTCTGTTGTTTAGTTTTCATTTGGGGCGCTTTTTACGTGGCGGGTCGCAAACACAGCCCACAAACCTGTGGAGGGGGTGTTTCATCTTCTCACTTTATCTCGCCTTCAAACGGATGCTTCTAGGCTACCCTGAGGATACTTGGTCTAAGGCCGAAAGTCGTGAGCTGCTTGAGCCATATGTAAACGAATCGTTTCTGGTCATTTAAGTGAATGAGGCTCGGAGAACCTTCCTCGTTTGCGTGAAGTCTACACATGACTCCATCCTTCTGGTCCTTCGAGCTGGATGAAACGTCCATCTGAAAGGTGTATATGCAGTCCTATGATTCGATTTAGATCTGTGTTTATTCCTATAGACTATATTGATTCAAGACGAGTTCAGGCTGTGCAGCGAAGAATACATCTCTAATGCAGAGAATAATCGAAAATTTATCGATTTATAGAGAGGTTTTCCTTGCTCCCTTGCATACAGAGCCAATTACTGCTTGGTGTGATAAAAAACTATTAATTTTCTAAGCTTGAAGATGTGGGTAAGGAGACTCGAAGCCAAGTTAGATCAATTTGAGACAGTTTCCACGTTACTCGGGTCTAACTAACTGGAACGGACCCGATTTTTTCCTGGTTTCCTGGTTTTTGGTAATCATTTCTCGCGATATTGAGCTCTACACACAAGATTCCATACCTAAAAGTTCAATTTTCTTAGTCAACCTCCTCCTTTAATTGTATCTAAATAATAACCCTGCGGTTTCTCATAACTTTAGAAGTGTTTAATCTCATCAAGCAACACCAAAAGTAAACAAATAAATGTCTTCTAACGTCTTCTATATCATCCCAATCTTAACTGTTATCTCCGCTTTCGTTTGAATATCGAATCTTATCCCTCAGGGGTTTACTAAGGGTCACAAAGCCTTTTCAGCCGAGCAGCTGAACTTTAAACTACAATTCTACAACTTTAATTGCGTATGATATGTACAGTTATATATTTGTAGACTGAACTGAAGCTGGTTGACTCACCTCAAGTGGGAAATCCTTTACGTAAACGCTGGAGAGGCGTCGAATTGTCGCAAAATGGTGTCTGCTTACAGGCGCTCGGAGAGTTTACACACAACTACAGCGTTATACACACACATACACAAAATATATGTACAAATGTATGTATATGTAGTATGTGTCTTCTGCTTATGGGTAGCTCAGTTATTTATAGATTCTTGAACCAGCAACGGCCCCTTACACATACCACATTATTCATATATTTTTAGATCTAAGTACATAGCATATGTATATGTATGTATGTACAATACTGTGTGTTAACTATATTTTATATGCCATAAGCATTAGTTTGCGATTGTCCTCGCCAGCTTAGATACTAGCGAGACCCTAGCAAATACCAGCGCACAGCCATTTTTGCAATTACATATACACACAAATACATAGTCATACACACACATACACTCTCTTACACACACACACTCACATATGTAGCTCAAAGACAATTTTATTTGCGCTGGTCCGCTGTTGATGTCAGAGCAATGGAAATTTATTGCAAATTTGGTTTTATTCTTTTTCCATTTTTCCATTGCATACTTTTAAGCTGGCTCAGCAGCAGTCGGTGAGCTATTTTGTGCGCTCGAAGGCGTTCTAACTGTATGCTGCATGCAATAACAAATATTTTACATGCGAAATTATTACACTAATAAAATAGATTCATATGTAAATGTCAATTATTTCTAAAAATTCGGTTAACTCCCACATTCATTTCGGTTTGTTGGACTTTGTTGGAAATTTTTGCAATAATTTTTTGTTTCGAGTTATTGAGAATAATGACTTTTTTTAATAAAAAATATTGTCTTAAATATAAGTTAATATTTATTATTGATATATTTTAAACAACAAATTATTGCCAGAAAAAAATATTGCCTACATTTAGGATTCTAGTTAAGTTCTGTTTGCTTTGTCGAAGTCACACACCTTGTTTATGGTTTAATTAAAATTGGTAGACTGAATATTTAACTATCTAGTAAAAAAATTTTACTATTTCTCGAAAATTTGAGACTTGAGAGAAAGGAACGAAAAACTTTATTGGAACATTGATGTTAATATGGAAAGTATATGAGTATGTATGTATATATTTCCCCTATATGGCAGTGGTATACATACATACATATGTAGTTGCTACTTTATAATTATACGTTTAGATTTTTCAACTGTATTTCTATGTTGTCTATTTGTTTATTTTGTATGTATTAAAAAAAAAATTTACATGGTTGGCAACCCTTCTCAAAATACCATATGTGGGACAAACAATTTTCTGAAGGCTGTTTAGTGTAATGAAAATTTTGCAATACTATAAAATGATTTTATAAATTTAATAAAAAAAATTAAGGTGGCCACTCTTTTTCAAAAAACTTTTAGTTTAGAATTTCTTAGCTTAATTTCTTTAGTTTGATGCATATTTTGCAATAATTTATCAGTTTTATTATAAAATTTATTTTCAACAAGTGGCAACCCTTCTCAAACTACCATGTATGCTACAAATATCTTTCTGATTTAGTTTAATTAATGTACTATACTATAAAATTGGTTTTATAAATTAAATAAAAAAAATTGAGGTGGCAACCTTTTTGAAAAAAGCCTTCAATTTAAACTTTCTTAGCATTATTTCTTTAGTTTGATACATAGTTTGCAATATTCTATTCATTTTAATATATCATTCATCTTTAACAAGTGGCAACCCTCTTAAAATAATGTTTTAAGCTGCTCGTATTATAAGTTTTTTATTTTTTCTTGATAGCAACACCAGATATGTATGTGAGCGCTTAAATGCAATTTTTGTTTTGAAGAAAATAAATTTATATTTTGTGTGAAATGTTTATACATATGAACACAGGTGTCAATCTTTCTCAAAATATCATATATGTATGCGATAAAAAAAATTCTTAAACCTATTTAGTTTAATTAACGTTACTATAAAATTGATTTTATAAATTTAATATAAAAAAATAAGGTGGCAACCCTGCTCAAAAATACTTTTTATTTAAACTTGCTTAGCTTTGTTTCTTCAGTTTGTAACATATTTTGCAATATTTTATCAATTTTATAAATTAATTTATATTTAACAAGTGGCAACCCTCATTAAATAATGGCTTTAACTGGAAGCCTTTCTAAACCGCTTTAGTGTGATGCCCATATTGTAAATATTCTTTATAATATCAATTTTTTGACTGAAACTTTTTCGAACCGGTGGCAACCTCCAAAATTTATTTTATGTTTTAAAGTTGAAAATATGAGGAGTAACGAAGAATTAGCATTGATTAATTTTTTGAATGAAAAATTTTCGGACAGGTGGCAACCTCATAAATTTATTTTATGTTTTGAAGTTGCAAATATGATTTTTTACCATTCTAGCTTGTTCCTCCACATTCTGAATTTAAAGTGACATCCGTAATTTCAATTCTTATATACATGTAATATGTACATATATTTTCGTAATTTTCTGCGCCAGAGTTTGGGGATTTATATTATTATAATTAAATTAAACGGCTATAATATACTTGACATACAAAAAATGTTTCAAAAACTTCTGTAGCTTTTGCTCCATGAGAATACACATAATAGATCCATAGTTCGTCCGAAATGATATATAATATACATACATACATATGTATATATGTGCGTATTATACAAAAGTGGTTTGAGAAATGCATTTAGTACAGTAAATTATATACTGCCAAAGTTTCATTTAATATTTTCGTATTTTCCACTAATTTGTTGTTTGGCCATTAGGGGTGTTCTGAAATGTAGTATACAATTTTTTTCTTTCCTTCCCCAGCTTCCCCAATCATAACGCCTATTTATATAGTTTAAAGAAAAAAATCGTGCCTTTCACATTTTTAAGAACCACCCTAATACGCATCATAAATATTTATTTACTCATTTATCTACATTTTTTTGTTTACCGCGTAGTGTAAGTGTAGCGAAGTCAATAATTATTTGTAATCACAAACTCATCCCCAAGAGTCAAACTTCAATTTAGGGAAACCTTTTGCTCTGCATTTTTGCCTTAGAATTTCCTATTATTATTACTTTTTTTGTTGTAACAAACTATTTCAATTTGGACAGATAATTGTATTAACATTCAATCAAGCTGAAATGTATATGAGTAAGAAGTATTTATGATGACTCATTCAACTTTTTGTATGTGTGTGAATTACATATGTGTGTATGTATATAATTATTTTATTCTTTCCTTGACAGCAACAGAGTATATGTAAGTGCTTAAATGCACTTTTTGGTAGAAAGTTTTTTTTGTCGTTCTGGTTTTTTTCCCTCCATTCCGATGATTGTTGACTTGTTTGCTTGTGCAACTCGTAAACTCATGTCTCATCGGCAGTTATAATGCTCTCTATGAATATGGAATCGGAATTTGCACGATCAAGCATGACCAAAGAGATCTGTTTATGGTACTCTTTTTGAAAAAAATTCAGCTTTATCGGGACGAGTCGAGCAAAAACACGTTTCATACCCAAAATAATTCGAAACGCGAGAAATCTTAAGCTCTCTTGTCATCTTTTTTACACTTGTCTGACGATTTTCAAGCACCATATCCTTCACTTTTTAATATTTTCATCACTTGAAGAGGTCGAAGGTCGCCAAAGACGATGCATGTCTTCAACGATCTCTTGACCATCTTTGAAGGCATTTTTTTGATAAAAATGAATCACCGTAAGCTCTTTCCAAAATTAGCAACTATTCCGTAGACGAAATTTGGTTAGAAATACAAAATTTTAGACAAATTCTTTGTTCGATATTTTTATTCATTGTATACAAAATGGGTTGTCAAAAAAGTCTTGCGGTATTTTTATTGAATCAATTCGTGTGGCACCCATACATCGAGCTTCTTAGTGACTCCAAGCTTCTTCAAATGGTTTATAACGGTTTGATGACTACTATGCCGGTCTCTTTCGACCAATTCAGCGGTTTTATCGCAATTTTCGAAGACAGGCCTTCCGGAGCGTGGCGCATCTTCGATTCGAAAACGTTGAAACCATCGTTGTGCGGTGGAAATGGAAACTGTATCGGGTCCACAAACTGCACAAATTTTATTGGCGGCTTGAGATGCATTTTTGCCTTCATCGTAATAGTACTGTAAAATATGCCGTATTTTCTATTTATTTTGCTCCATGTTTGCGACGCTATAACTCACGAACGACTTAAAAGAAACGACAATCAATCAAACACGTGTTGGCGCGTGCAATGAGCTTTCCAAAAGGTATGGCATGACCCGATGCGACGAATAAAACTAGAACTACGCGTTTTCAGCGCCAACTAGCGAATATACCGCAAGACTTTTTTGACAACCAAATATGTCACACAAAAACCCAGAGCATTTGTCGCAATAATCTGTAATCAATATAATTATAACGGGTGATTTTTTTGAGGTTAGGATTTTCATGCAGTAGTATTTGACAGATCACGTGGGATGTCAGACATGGTGTCAAAGAGAAAGATGCTCAGTATGCTTTGACATTTCATCATGAATAGACTTACTAACGAGCAACGCTTGCAAATCATTGAATTTTATTACCAAAATCAGTGTTCGGTTCGAAATGTGTTTCGCGTCCGTGTCCGATGAGCGATGAGGCTCATTTCTGGTTGAATGGCTACGTAAATAAGCAAAATTGCCGCATTTGGGGTGAAGAGCAACCAGAAGCCGTTCAAGAACTGCCCATGCATCCCGAAAAATGCACTGTTTGGTGTGGTTTGTACGCTGGTGGAATCATTGGACCGTATTTTTCAAAGATGCTGTTGGACGCAACGTTACGGTGAATGGCGATCGCTATCGTTCGATGCTAACAAACTTTTTGTTGCCAAAAATGGAAGAACTGAACTTGGTTGACATGTGGTTTCAACAAGATGGCGCTACATGCCACACAGCTCGCGATTCTATGGCCATTTTGAGGGAAAACTTCGGACAACAATTCATCTCAAGAAATGAACCCGTAAGTTGGCCACCAAGATCATGCGATTTAACGCCTTTAGACTATTTTTTGTGGGGCTACGTCAAGTCTAAAGTCTACAGAAATAAGCCAGCAACTATTCCAGCTTTGGAAGACAACATTTCCGAAGAAATTCGGGCTATTCCGGCCGAAATGCTCGAAAAAGTTGCCCAAAATTGGACTTTCCGAATGGACCACCTAAGACGCAGCCGCGGTCAACATTTAAATGAAATTATCTTCAAAAAGTAAATGTCATGAACCAATCTAACGTTTCAAATAAAGAACCGATGAGATTTTGCAAATTTTATGCGTTTTTTTTTTTTTAAAAAGTTATCAAGCTCTTAAAAAATCACCCTTTACTAGAAATTTTGATAGTATAAATTAAGGTGGTAACAAACATACTGTAATAATGACTTAAGGGGTCACAGAAATTTATAAATTTATTCGATTGCGACATACTTCAAATTTGGCACCACGAATCACATTACGGAGGAACAGAACAAATCATGTCAGCCCCTCTAACGATAGTGTGAACATTGGTGAAATCGGATAATAACTCTGCCCACTCCCTTTATAACGGTTTTGGTAGAAACTACTAAAAGTGTGATAATTCAATAAATAAATACGTCAGAAACTTAAAAATTTTCAAACGATATCATTGAATCATGTTCTATTAGAACCCACATTTAACTGAAAACCCATATCTCGGGACCTGATCGATCGATTTTAACCAAATTCGGTATATAACATTATCCTGACGATACTATTTTTCATTGTGAAAATGACTGTGACGAATGGTGCCTTTGGGTTGTGCCTCCTTATGACCAAAAAATGTCCAAATGCAATGAAAATTGTACAAGTCCCTAGTTACTGAATATGTGGATCCCAGTGCCTAAAATCGGTCAATGTGTGGGATATATTAATAATATGATAATAGTATCTCCGCGTATCGAAAATGGATTGAAAAGGGCCACTACTTCCCGAGTGACTTTATATTGTATATATCGGCCACATATAACTGCTATCAACTATCAGGTCTTTCGAACATCCGGCATTAAAAATTTTTAATTTTTCATTGAAAAAAATTTAAATAAATTACAATAAAAATATTGCATCACCCTAATGTTAATAAGTAGCGTAGTATGAGTTTAATGACCGCACATGCAGCTCCATTAAATCGATTCGACTAGTTGATGTTACTACAGCTAAATAAGTCAGAGATAACTCTAGTTAATACAGAGGTTGACTTTGACGTATTGTAAAAAATAACAATGATTGGCAACGCGGGTTTGCTTTTATTGTTGTTAAACGACTCATTAATGCAGTAAGGTTGCAAAGTTATTGTTATTGTTGTGCTAGTAACCGTGCTCTCCATAATTTTCAAAATTGTTACCAACTTTACAGACCTTGTATAAAAAAACTCGGCTCCAATGCACTTGTTCAGACCCATTTTTGATAATCCATGGCAGCCTTTTTCTTCTTTAACATTTTGACATCCTTAAAACTTGGAAACGATAAATGTGTGATTAGATCCTCCGAGCTGGAGTGTTTTCATCTATTCGGACGACATTACCTAGCCAGGCATAGTCGCGAATATTTCGACTTTTTAACACTATGAAATGATAAATGTGGTACTAGATCCTTTTTAGATACGATCATATCCAAATTTAAGCTTATAAAGAAAGCCGTAAGTTTATTTACTAGATCTCGTCTATTTTGGTTGGGGTCATTTGAACAAAGCAAAAAACTTACGAAGAATCAATGCAGTATACGACGGTACATTCTCGTGGTGCGAAAACTAAGAGTTATCGGCCAATAATGCCGACCTCTTTAAGAACAGCTTCGACGCATAACACTCAAATAGTATTCCTTGTTGACAGTTTGGCCGGTCGGAAGGAGTTCTATAATCAAGTCTGTCAACATAACCTTGATTTTTGACCTGCTTTGGGGAGATTTGAGCTTCGGGTCACCTTTGCTACGATGTTCGGCAGAATGATCGTTTATTTCCGGGTCATAAGCATAGATTCAAGATTCATCACCAGTAATAATACATTTCATGATTTCCTGGTAGTCGCAAAGCATTGTTTTACAGACGTTAAAGGGACGCTGTTATTCGAAAAAAACTTGTGATTTTGGTAACAATCTTGCTTTCACTTTTCTAAAGTCCAAATGATTTTTCAAACTAGTTTTCACTGATGCTCTCGATATTCCAACGATGTCAATAAGATTTCTGACTGTTAATCGTCGATTCTCAAACAAGAATTCCTTTATTTTATTGACATGGACGTGGTCGTCAACGTGTTCACGGCCCTCTTTGTCATCAAAAGCTTTTTCCAATATTCTGAACGTTTCGCCACCAGATATGTATTTATTTCGTCGAATGGAGTTTTGCGTGAAATTGAAATTAAAAAGTCTTACTATTTCTTGCCCACAGTGGTACTATAATACATACATTGATGTAAGTTCACTGGGGAACTAAACCTTTTTGTATCCTTTAGTCCACTGCTTTCAGGCATCAACGCACACGCCACTATTAGCTTTACGATATATTGTATGTGTAAAATTTGATAGCATTCATTAAATTCAAATACACATGTGCAACAACAACAAACATTTACAGACTTCTACATACTATATACAACATAAATATGTTTACGACAGAGAGCGGCGGCGGCGGCGGCGGTGGTTCGACGCCTTCGTGTGGCCAACAACGTAGGGATATCAATTTCAGCTTAAGAAATTTCGCATTTTTTATGCTTTTGCCCTGATTCAGCGTTTTTCACAGTTTATGTGCCCCATAAATAACGGCGCATTCACTTACTACTAGCAGCGGGAGAAAAAATTATCAAAGAGGAAGGCAAAAATTAACGAGCAAAATTTACATGGTCATTTATTATTGACAAACACGAGCCAAAGTGATTTCCGAAAACCGATTTAAGTTACTTATGGCGACAGCTGGTGTTCGGCGGAAGCAACGACTTTTGGTTATATGACACTGACGTGCGTAACTTTTAGGTTATGTCTGCACATATCACATTACTAATCCGCTAGTTGTGTTCACACAAGATTATTAAATTTAGTTTACAGTTACTAAGCAGGTTTCGAAAAAAACGTTTTCAAGACATGTGACGTAAAATATCAAAGCTTAAACTTTTGTATACCTGAACAAATCGCTTTTGAACATTCCTTTTGTATTAGAATGTGTTGCAAAAAACACTTTTGATCTTGCAGGCTCTTGAAAGCCCGAACAGACCTGATTTTTTAAGACCGTATTTTATCTTTCCATTCCAAAGCTACCCATTGAGCAATAATTCCTTGCAAAGCAGCCGAACTAAGTCCAGGAACGGTTCTGTTCGTTGAAATTTAAAATAGGGAGCCTTTTCCTACTTATTTACCTGTGTCTTTAACTTTAGGAAAGAATTTGACAAAGTCCTTCACAAACTTAAATCTTAAATATTGTGTTAAGGGGACTTATATGAGCGCAGGGCTGTCAAATCGCGATATAAGAATTTGAGTCTCAAGACTCAGGTGAGTCTGAAGTAGCTAGGTCCTTCTCTGCCAGGTCCTTCTCTGCCAGGTCCTTCAAACGAAGTGGAGGTCTGCGGCGGGTACTGCGTCAAATAATCTCGGAGCTGGACGACATGAGCTGACTGCGATGTTTGCAATCGCCAATGCGAAAGGACCGTAAATCTTCCGTAGAACTTTTCTATTGAACACTTGGATTGCCGACTCATCCGATGTTGTCATCGTCCATGCCTCTGCACTATGTAGCGGACTGAAGGTGATGAGTGACTAGTATAATTTGGTCTTTGTTCGTCGATAGAGAATTTAAACTTCCCAATTGCATACTCAGTCTGAAGTAGCACCGTCTTGGCAAGAGTTATTCTGCGTTGGATTTCGAGGTTGAATTTGTTGCTGGTGTTTATACTGGTTCCAAAATAGACGAAATTATCTACGTCTTCGAAGTTATGACTGTCAACAGTGACGATTCAGCCAAGTCGCGAGTGCGAGGACTGCTTGTTTAACGACGAGATATTACTTTCGTCTTGCCCTCGTTCACTACCAGACCTTTTGGCTTCGCTACTTTATCCAACCTGAAGAAAGCAGAACTAATAGAGCGGTTGTTGTGGCCAATGATATTGATGTCATCGGCGTAGGCCAGCAGCTCTACACTTTTGCAGAAGATTTCACTTCTCTATTCAGATCTGCAGCTCGAATTATTTTCTCTAGTAGTAGATTGAAGAAGTCGCACGATTGATGGTCGCCTTCGCTGAAACCTCGTTTGGTTTCATCGGCATCGTCATTGATTGGGGAATAAGATTTCACAGGTTTTATGGTTTTTTTCTGCTATTCAACAGGCAGGAGAAGTGTTTGCTTCATAATTTCAATATGCTCTGGGTATCAGTCGCCAGATCACCTCTGGAGGTTCTACAGAGTATGCAGTCTTTTTTTTCTCAAAACCAATGGTTTCGTGTGCAGCTGTAAGTAAGGAGCTTGAAATGTCGTCCCACAGTTCCCTTATACCAAGTTGCTGACGAGCGCTCTCAGAGAGCAAGAGTGCAAGTCGAGTTTCGAGAGTCCTCAAAAAAAAATGTATAAAAATAGTTGGCAACCATAAAAATTTTATTTTTACTTTGAGCCGATTTTAATATCACATTTAATATTATTTTTATTAATATTTTTCTGTTTATATTTCTGTTTATTTCAAGCTATTTTTTATTTAATTTCTCATCCCTTTAACTACCTGTTTTACCTCATGGACATATCCATCTCACTGTGTGGCACATAAATATCAAAGGTTATTGTTGTTGGTGTTTCTCTATGTGCACTGGCGCAAGTCCAACCGCATTGTAACCCAATTCCACATATTCCGACATATCCACCTACGAAGCGACGAGTCTGCGGACAGGTGTTGTCGGTTTTACCATTGTCTAACTGTCCGCCCGTCTGTCTGCTTTTGCTAAAATTATACATTTTTATGAAATATATGCTTTTAGTGGTTAGTTGCAACGTTGGGCATGCGTTTGTGTGATTTACTTTCAGTATTATTCCAGTCTTATACTTAAAGCAAGGGCACATCTAACAGAATACTTAAAATAGACAGAGCAGGGCATGAGCTAGTGGGTGTGATATGGACGTGGAAAGAATGGGAGGATTTTCCAGCAGCATAAAATAAATAAAAAGTGCCTCACAAAATCAAGCAATTGAAAAAAGCAGTTTAAAGGATGGAAAAATCATTATTTTATAGGCCGTGTACTCAGGTTCACTTACAGTTATATTTAGGACCAAAAATAGCCTTTAGCATAACCTAAACTAACCTAGAAAATCAACTACAATTATGTTCGAAAACTGCTTCCGGGCCAGCTTCCTGTAGAAGGCTTTTACAAAATGTTTAACTGTCATCAGTCTCATCAGTTGATGAGCAAACCCTAATCTCAGCAAAAAATTCTTCCGATCGAACAAAACATCCTCCAGCAAATGAGAGTTTATAAAAGGACCGATGAGCAGTCATGTTTCTTATATGCTTTGATGCACTATCTAACAAAGGATAGGCTCAAGATAACCCAATTTTTCGACCTAAATCGGTCACTACAGCTACATTTATAGTCCTATTTTTGAAACAAAATGAGGTGAAATCGAATCTTTTGAGGTGAAACTTTGCACTCCTCATCTAACTCGAATTGATAAAATAAGTAAAGCATTACTTTAGAGGCCTCAAACTAGGCTCATCCAAAAATATTGAAAATTTATTTCAGAGTTGCCACCTGTTCATAATTTATCTATTTCAAACTGATGAAATAAATAAAATATTGTTATAAAAGTCTCAATCTAAGGTTATCTAACACTAGGGAAATTTTTTCAGAGTTGCCACCTGTTCATTATTTATCTAATTTAAATTGTTAAAATTAACGAAATATTATGAAAGAGGTCTCAACTTAAGGTCATCTAACACTATGGAATTTTTTTCAGAGTTGCCAGCTGTTCATAATTTATCTAATTTAAATTGTTAAAATTAACGAAATATTATGAAAGAGGCCTCAAACCAAGGTTATCGGAGAAAAATTTCTATTGCAAAATATTTTTGGGAAAGGGTTGCCACCATAAATCGAAGAAATAACATCTATATGAATATATTTTGGTTCAAAGGAAATATATTTGTAAAATCTAGAATGTGGTAATTGAAAAATTAAATAAATTAGTTTGAGAAAAGTTATGAAATTTTTTATTATAAAAGGTTTAGTAAAGAGAAATCCTTTATTTTGCATTATATATGGTAATGTGATCAGGTTATTGGTTAGAAATGAAAGATTTCGTGCTAAAGACATTTCTCAGTCAGTTTTGTGGTTGCTCAACTACGTAGTGTTCGAACACAAGTCAAGGATGGTCATCAAAAAAGAAGCTGGGTATCACACGAGTTGAGTCCAAGAAACCTTAGAGACCGAATTTTCATCTGCTAAATCGCAAATGAATCGATTCATTTGTGAAGCGTTTGGTTACTGTTGATGAAAAGTTAGTTAATTACGACAAGATTAGGGATCTTGATCGAATTTCGGTGAGCCGATGCAAAAGATGGGCAAGCTAGGAACCACTGTCAGGTAGAGTTTATTGTGTATTTGATGGAATTGGCAGGGAATCGTCTACTATGAACTACTCCTCCACAGCTAAAGTCTTAATTCAAACCTGCGCCATTAACAATCTGACCGTCTGAAGCAAGCCATCGCGCCGAAGTGATTAGTTTAGGTCAATAAAATTGGAATTGTGGTCGATTAGAAACAACGACAGACCGCACACATAAATAGAGACTGGCCAGCAGCTCCGGGAGTTTGATTAGGATGCTCTTATGAAAACAGCTTATAAACCGAACTTGGCACCAAGTGATTACTCTCTTTTCTTGTATATGGCGAATACATATGCTGTTGAAAAACTTGGCCTCGAGAGAAGCTTCTGAAAATCGACTTTCGCAGTGTATGGATTTCTTTCTGCTGGACTCTTTATAATCTATATATTTTATCACAGCCTACAAAAATTAAAAATCAGCTTGGATTGTCATTCAAACTTCTCAAGTGCCATCAAGTGCACGATTACTCAGCAAAATCTATTTTAACGCATAAAATCTCCAAGTCGTAGCCGACAAAGCACTGCAGAGATTCGCAAGTGCAAAGTTTAACGTGAGTTCACGACGCATTCTGCGACTAAACTCGAATGCACCCCTAATGTGTGGGGTTAATCGGAGCGATATCATTAGCATAATGAAACCATTCAATTAAATGTAAATATTTTACATGCCACACCAAGTCATGCCACATTCGAATATGAGTGCCCATGAAATCACTTGAGCGAAGCGGCTACAAACAATTACAACAAACACCCATACATACATACAATGTATAAGCTCGGGTGCGTATGGTGGCATTAGTTATGCAAACTATTTGGCCGACGCCATTTTCGGGACCAACCAGAATCGGACGATTGAAGGCGAGAGATTTCATGCTCAATTTAGTGCATGAGCTGAGCAAATCAAAGCAACAACAGCAGCAAAGTAGGCGGCAGCTGACCTCAACGCACGAGCCAAATCTACACCAACCCGCCTTTGTACGCCAGACTTATGAGTCAACTATGCATTTATAAATGGTATATGTATGTGTGTGTATATTTATATTTTCTTGTGTGTGGTTGGCCGAAGCGCAATCTTCAAAATTGTTGTGCAAGTCAAGTCATCAATGCCAGCCGGTCCGTCGACGGTGGCACGGGCCGAAAAACGAAACACGCACTATGCCAGACCGGCGCTGGCCGCCGCTTACTCCCGTTACTCCTTCCTCTCATACTCACTTATGTCTCGTTGTGCTGTCGATTTTTTTGCTTTTGTTATTGTTTTCAGTTTTGTTTATGTCATTTTAGAAAGTTTCAACTGTTCGGTCCGAATTTGACTTTGAAGGTATATTTATTTCAGGCATAACTTTGTGCAAGTATTTGTTTAGTGTATATGTTCGAGTTGTTGTTGTTGCGTTGTCAAGTCGCCAAACCTAATGCCTGTTGTCCTGTCTCGGACACTCTTTGAAGTTCGGTTTTGTTCGCCTTCTTAGTTTTGGTTCAACCACTTCTTTTGTTTGTTTTTCGTGTTGTTGTTGTTGTGGGTTATTTTTGTTGTTCTTGCTGTGTCAACACTTTTTATGCAAACAATGGCCGAGCGCTTGACGGCTGTGCGGCGGAAGGGCTGCGGCATTGTGACAACCTCAGCAAAAGCCAAAATTTCAAAGTGGCTCAAGGTAAATATGATGCGATAGGCTTTCTGGAGAGTTGGGGTCGTTCGTTCGTTCGTTGTCAACATTGCTGGTCACTTGTAAGCCTTAAATGTATTTGTTTATTAGAAAGTTCTTATCGCCAAATGAGACTGAGCTGTCACTTATCTGCTGAAAATTCGACTTAAAACTCGATTATTTTAATATTCGCTTTTTTCTTGTTTGTGAATTCAGTCAAATATTTTTGTTGTTGTTGTAGAAACAAAGGAAGTGTATTCTGTAAATTTGTTGAAGAAGAGATTTCTGTCATGATAACTATGTTAAGTTAGAGCGTTTTACTATTTTTTGATGGATAAATTGCTGTTGATACCCAATATGGTTGGAAAAGTCAAAGTGAAGAAATCTTTCCTAACTTTTTACAAATACCGTTGAAGAAATGTAATCACCTAAGGCGAAAAGCGTTCAAAAGATCTCTCAATCTCTCTTGCGAACGAAAATATCAGACATTAGTTTGCAGGACCGTGTTGGAACATTTCGCTGAGAGTATTTTTAAAGGGGAATCCCTTTCTAGGTTCCCTACTTTTTTAAACACAACACACAAAAACTTCAGATTTAATGGGAAATGCTTATTATCATTCGAAAGATCATTCGTTTTGAAGATTATCTCTTTTAAATATTGGCCGCAGCTACGTTTTAGATGGACCATCCATTGAGTCTAATGTTCTATGACTCGTTCGAGCATTTCGACTGGTAACTGGCGAATGACAGGCGTGAGATTTTGCTTCAAGGCTTCAATCGAAGCGAAATTGTCCGCATAGACTTTAGACTTAACATATCCCCACAGGAAAAAGTCTAACAGTGTGATATCATACGATCTTCGTGGCCAATCGAACGGGCCAAAACGAGGAATTATCTGCTCATCGAAGTCTTCTCTCAATAAATCCATAGATTGATGCGATGTGTTGGAAATGGCGACGTCTTGTTAAAACCAAATGTAGTCGAGATTAAGAGCTTCAATTTTAGGTATCGAATAGTCGGTAATCATGGCGGTCGCCATTGACAATTACGTTCTTATCAGCATCATTTTTGAATAAACATGGACCGATGATTCCACCGCCTCACAAACCACACCTAACGCTTGCTTTTTCTGGATGAAATCTCAGTTCTTGAATCCTTCAGGTTGCTTGTCGTTCCATTTCCGGCAATTTTATTTGTTTACATACCCATTGAGCTAGAAATTACCCTCATCGCTGAACAAAATTTGGTACGAAAACGTCGGATCTTCTTGGAACTTTTCAAGAGAACTTGGTCAGATCGAGCGGCTTCAGTTCTTACACAAGCCGTATTTGTCGTTCCAAAGGTCAGTCCGAGTTGCTGCGAACGGAGCCGCATCGACTCTCCACGGTCTTCGTCTACACTCTCAGCTATAGCTGCTATATTTTTTTCACTGCGTGCTGTACATGGTCTTTTCGGTCGAATATTATCCAGTAATGAATGCTGGGTCTCCAGATGGGTGATGGTGTTCCGATTCTTACGCTCAGTGTCATCAACCAGCAGAAGCAATCCTTTTATTAAAAATCTAGTAAAAAGTTTCCTAGAGGAAGAACAGAAGTGTAATAATGCATAATCTTTAACTCAACAGCAGTTGTCATTTCGCTTGAAGAAGCATTAAAAGCATTATCTAATGCAATTATCCTTCATTTACAGTAAATAAGGGAATGCAGGGAAGTATCATGAAACGTAAATTCGTTACATTAAATATTCATAATAAACACTTTCATAATTGTCGAGTGCATTTAGCGTTAAAGTGTCGGCAAATAAAGCAAAAACAAAAAAATTGCATTTATTTGCATAATGAAAATGGAAGAGTTTACACACAAAAACAAGGCAGACTAAATTAGTGTCAAAGTAAATTTGCAAAGTGCCATCAAAAGTGCATTAAATTATTATGCATTTAAATGACGGCAAAAGTTTAGCAAATTAACATGCAAATAAATATTAATAAATATATATTTCTATATGTATATAGGTATTTAAGTGCAATAATATACTGTTATTTCATTGCAATAAAATAGTATTAAATTTAATGCAACAAGTTACCAGATTGCAAATAAAATTTACAGTTATGGAGTAATGACTAAATTTGAACCGGACTGATGTCAATATCACCAGTAATGATGCGTTTGAAGAATCTAAAAAAATTATATTCTGTGCACGAGTCTGGTATTGATTCGCTTTTTACCCAAAAGTTTAATCAAAAAGTTAACCAAAATATTAATCAAAGATTAAGCAAAATGGCAAAATGTGTGGCATAGGTCCTCTGCTAATTCTTTTTATATTTTTTGATTTGATCGTCATTAACAGTGGTGGGTGGACGGCTTACCTGAGGATTTCACGACCTTCACTGAATGCTTTGAGTCATGTGAATACTTGTGTTAGTGATAAATTATAGACTTCCCAAAACACATCTGCAACACTTTTAATTTTACTTGCTAATATTACCATAAGTTTTCCAAAATCTATTTTTTCCAAAATGTTTCGTAACAAAATCGATTTCTCAAACTTTAATAATAATTGCAAACGAATGAATTATTTTCTTGGGTTTAAGACGCCACGAATACATTATATCTGTTAAATGTACTGCACAAAAGTAAAGGCACAAAACTGTCGTCATCAGTCATCAGTGCAACAAACTGCATAGTTAGGTAAATTTTTAAAGGAGTTGCCACCTTTTTCGAAATTTAGTTCAATTAAGTAAGAACAATGAAATTTTTAAAGCTAGTTATCAATCTGGAAAATTTTAAGTATTTTTAAGGAGTTGCCACCTGCTTTGAAGTTTAAATAATTTTTTTTTTAATAAAAATAAAAATCAGCGATCTTTTTTTATGTAAATAACAATATAAAAAATTGTAAATATTTTTAAGTGGTTGCCACCTGTTTAGAATTTTAATTCTATTAAATAAAAATAAAGAACAACGAAGTTTTACAATAGATATGTATGTGGCCAAACATATTCGACATATTTTTAAAGTGTTGCTACCTGTATAGAATTTTAATTGGATTAAATAAAAATAGCGATCAACTGAGTTTTTCCACACAGATATTGTTCAAAAGAATTTTAAATATTTTTAGTGTTTTGCCATATGTTTCGAATTTTAATTCAGTATAATTAAAAAGAATAACGCAATTTTCAAGAATCCTGTTTCAAAGTTTACATAATTTTTTTAAATATGAATTAAGGATCAACAAAGTTTTTCAATGTCGATATCAAAGTAAAGAATTTTAAATATTATTAAGAGGTTGCCATCTGTTTAAAATTTAAATTGTATTAAATAAAATTAAAGAACAACGAAGTTTTACAATAGATATGTATCCAAATATATTAGAAATATTTTTAAAGGGTTGCCAGCTGTGTAGACTTTTAATTCAATTAATTCTTTAATATCAACGAAGTTCTCCACATAGATATTGATCCAAAGAATTTTAATTATTTTTGGTGTTTTGCCACATGTTTCGGATTTTAATTCAATAAAATAAATAATATAGGCGAGGTTTTTCAATAAAGACCAATCCCAAGAATTTTAAATATTTTTAAGTGGTTGCTACCTGTTTTGAAGTTCAAACAACTAATTTTTCTATAAAAATAAAGCTCAACGAAGTTTTTCTTTACCGATAGCAATAAAAATAATTTTAAGTATTTTTAAGTAGTTGCCACCTGTTTTAATTTTAATTCCATTAAATAAAAAATTAAGAAAAATGAAGTTTTAGAATTAATACACAGCATATATGCATTTAAATATATTTCAAATATTTTTAATGGGGTTGCCAGCTATTTCGAATTTTTAATACAATGAAATAAATAACATCAAAGAATTTTTATTTACTCATATAATGAATTATGTTCATCAATCTAAAAAGTTTTACATAGGCTAACAGTTAAAATTTTTATTGAAGAGGAAAATGTGGCAACATTTTTAAATTTTTAATAATTAAATTTTTTCAATGAATTAACCGTTTTTTTTTTCAATTTAACGAAATTAATAAATTAAAAACCAAAAATAAAAGTACTAAACGAAGCAGATTTTAAAAAGTTGTATGATAATAGATTTGTTTTTTTGAAAAGCGTTGCCAGCTGTTTGAAAAATTAGTACAAATAAATTGCACTTTTCGGTATCGGTTAAATGTTCTTTAAATATTTACCAGCCACATTCCCTCCACATATGCATATATATGAACCACTTTTGTTGTATTAAGTAAACAAATTTGGCACTCTGCTATAAAATTCGTCCAAAATACACACTTTTGCTTACAAAAACCCAAGTGAAGATGAAATGAATATTCCAACGAATTAATTTTCTCATGCATATACTCAGAATATAAGCACTGTTTGCATAATTATCTACGCAATTGTATGTATAAAAGCACATTCTTACTTATATGCACATGTTACTAATTATATGTGCGCGCCTGTACAAATGAGCGTTACTCATACGCAACGTGCGACTATTTGAGTTGCCACTTGTAGCCGAGCAAAATGTAGCATTGAAGACATTAAATAAATATGCTAAACAAGAAGAAGACAAGCGAACGCATATACATATAAGGATAAATATGCGGCACATTAGGGTGTGCATTAAAATTTTTGAATATTTTTGAAATTTTTGATCGATATCAAAAACAAAGTTATGACATATGTAATTTTGAACTCGCTTGTAGGGAAAAATCGAAAAAATTCTAAGATCCTACAAAAACAAATTAAAAAATTTATTTTATAGGATTCACTGAGTTTTGTCGCTGGGCGTTCTTCTTAGCTGTCTTCATGCAGGTTTGTAACTATAGAATAGTTTCTATGCATGAGTTTCCGAAACTTGTTCATTTACTTATGTACTTTAGTACCACCCTAACACTGTTCTTATTCTTGCGTACTTTAGGATCACCCTAATATGCATGCCTACTAACTGCGCGTTGTAGCCGCCTGATTGCCAACCGCGTTTCGCTGAAATCACTTGTACTGGTTACTGTTGCCATCGACCGCGCCATTAACACGCACACTTATGTAGAGACAGTAACACACAAACACACACACGCTTACAACATGCCACAAATAAGTTATATATAATAACTGTGTGTAAGATTAACAAGCAAGAGCTCTAAGCAACCAAGTGAACAACTTGCGCCGTCGGGTTTGTTACCACCACACACACACAGACGCACATGCATACATACAGGTATACATGAATGTGTGTATTACACCCACACCCCTAATTGACAACAGTGTCAATCGCCGTGTGGCGCCTTTGAGTTGCCGCAAAGGAAAATCGATAAAATTCGCTTGGAAGTGGTTAGCAATCAAGTGACGTACGAAGTGTTTCTGCAGGGGGTGGGTGTGTCAGTATGCGTGCGTATGTGTGTGTCTATGCATTTGTAATTCAAAAGTGAAATTATCAACAACAATCAAACGGTTCTTTGTTGTTGCGTTGGGAAAAAGTCAGAGTACAATAGGCGTAACTCAAATTGTTGCCGATGTTATCATTTGTAATATGCAAGCAATCGACAAAAATAACAAAAATGTAGCAGTGGGTGGTTGACTTTTTCATCCGCTAGTTAAAACATATTTTATTGAGGGTCTTTAATTGCGTATACATGCGTGAACCCACGGTCACTGCTTGACCATTGCTCTGCATTTGAGAGTCGAGGTTAGATAGTATTTCGGATAAATCATCAAGAGGGTGTTAAAGCGTTGAAAGCGAAATATCTGGTTTGCTTTAAATAATCGTGGCTGTGTACAGTTAGGAGTTAAAGATCTCAGAATGCGACAAATTTTGTGAAGTCCTCAGGCAATAAAACCTTAAAATGGATTATGAAGAGTAGAATTGTTTCAGTATTCAAATCACTCACCAATTGTTGTTCAGATGAAATAGTTCATAAGTTTACAAGCGAAGGAAAAACGATATACTCTGTGGCCAAAAGATAAGGTGACAATTAAATTTAAACTGCGCGCGCCGAAGGATTTGGAGAATTATTTTTTTTTAGGTTGGTACTGTCAGTCACATTTATGTCAAATTTCATATCAAAATATTCATTAGTGTTTGAGATACGTGTCGTTTTGTGAACTGCTAAAAATGAGTTTTTCGTTTTTTGCGATGTCGAAATTTGTTGAGCCAAGAATTTGCATTAAATTTTGTTTACGGAATCAATTTTCTGCTGCGGATACGTTGAGATGGTGCAGAAAGCCTTTGGTGATGAGGCTATGTCTAAAAAAAATGTTTACAAGTGGTATAGTGAGTTCCAAGCCGGCCGTGAACGTGTCGAAGACGAAGAGCGTCCAGGGCGACCATCAACCTCAACCGACGAAGCTCACGTTCAACAAATCAAAGATTTGGTGTTGAAAAACCGTCGATTAACAATTAGAGACCTTGCTAGCATATCGAGAGGCTCAGCCAATACCATTTTGAAGAATGTTTCGGGCCTCAAGCGCGTCAAATCTCGACTGGTACCGAAAACATTGAATTTTTTGGAAAAAAGGCGTCGCGTTGAAGTGTGTGAAACGATGCTTTCCGACTACCAGGGTGTCATGAAACGCATGACCTTATTTTTGAGCGACTTTGGCGCAATTTTTTTGGTCTCGGCTCTCCTTTGGCACGATATTCGCTCGAGTGATCGGTTGTTTCGGGGTCGCAAGCATAGATCCAAGTCTCATCGCCAGTTATAATGCATTTCATGACAGCCAGGTATTCGGAAAGCATCGTTTCAGACACTTCAACGCGACGCCTTTTTTCCAAAAAATTCAATGTTTTCGGTACCAGTCGAGATTTGACGCGCTTGAGGCCCAAAACATCCTTCAAAATGGTATTGGTTGAGCCTTTCAATATGCCAACTTCATCAGCATGGTCTCTAATTGTTAATCGACGGTTTTTCAACACCAAATCTTTGATTTGTTGAACGTGAGCTTCGTCGGTTGATGGTCGCCCTGGACGCTCTTCGTCTTCGACACGTTCACGGCCGGCTTGGAACTCACTATACCACTTGTAAACATTTTTTTTAGACATAGCCTCATCACCAAAGGCTTTCTGCACCATCCTCAACGTATCCGCAGCAGAAAATTTATTCCGTAAATAAAATTTAATGCAAATTCTTTGCTCAACAAATTTCGACATCGCAAAAAACGAAAAACTCACTTTTAGCAGCTCACAAAACGACACGTATCTCAAAACCTAATGAATATTTTGACATGAAATTTGACATAAGTGTGACTGACAGTACTACCAACCTAAAAAAAAAATAATTCTTCAAATTTTTCGACGCGCGCAGTTTAAATTCAAATGTCACCTTTATTTGGACACAGTAGTGTATTGGCAATCATACCTGGCAGCGATTTTCAATAATTTTTTTGATGATAGGTTGTTTTGTATGCAAGGTGACGATATGGTCTGTCCTTAAGATGGACTTACTGATATATGCACTGACACAAATAAGAGTATCTGTAATAATTATGAAGCGTATTCTTTAGTTCTCTTGGTTTTCCTACACGAAATGTATTTTTCTGACAATTTTTCTCCTTTTCGCACTGACACACTGTACTTAGTGATTTGGACAGTTGGGAAATCTGCCACATCTGCAATACTATTTTAGATTCGCTCCATGCCATACTATCGAAAGTAATGTTTGTTAGCTTCTTAACTGCTCTCTAGACTGAATACACTGATGTGTAAAATGTGTTACATCCAACAAGAAAAGCTACAAACAATTGGGATATTTTACTTTCATTTTGAATGCAAAGTTTATACCAACTGTTTTGTCCTCAGCAATGATCTGTTTTAAGAAATTTTAACAGTTCTCGGTTTGACTTCAAGGCTTTTGAGCGAAGTTGTGGGACGAGATTTGTGCTATGACAAAAAAACTAAAAAGCATGGATACAGAACTAATTTCGTTTAAACTTTACAAGAGAAAAGTTTAATAAAGGAGGTGGATGCTATCTCAATCTATTCTGACGGGGCATATGGAGAAATGGGCTGCGTAGAGGGGACGGGGAAATATTGCGAGGATATTTATATATCTCTCCCTCTATTTGTCGGCCAGACTCAGTTGGCATCTCATAAAAAAAGGTCTGTGGAGTTTTACTGAATAACTACGGCAGGATACAGAAAGCAACCATTACACAAACAGCCAGGCGGCTTGTCCTATCGTCGCCAAAGTTTAATTGCAGTGTAGTCAACAAATGTAAGAAGGTTTCTAGCTCACTGGCAGGTTAACCAAATTTTTCCACAATTTTTGTTCTCTGTCACAGGAAGATTTTCGGTTACGAAAAAGCAGACGAGTTGGCTATTTCAGGAGCCTCTCTATACGACTCCTTGGCAGAGATAATACCGTGCACGCTAGGAACATCAAGGAAAAACTCAATACACAATTTAAATAAATAGGCAAGAACAGATGAAAATATATAACGAAAAGTAAGATAGCGGAGCAGATATGATCAAAGCATGACCAAACAAGAACTAAGGACTTATTAAGTGCCATAACGGGCATTGACCGTTTGGAGAACATGCGTTAAAAATGGGCAATAATAATTGATGCAAATTCGAAGGGAATAAGTAAACGGCTCTACACTTTCTCTATGAGTGCCCAGATCTTCACATCGAGTTCTAGAAATTCATCAAGTACCAAATTTTTAATGGCTGTCTATAAAAAGCATAACGGAGTTGAGTTGTTTCATTGCGGGCTCCAAATGGTTTGAATACAACGATGAGAAGTCATATCAAGTTTTATAGATCTTATGATAGTGTATCAAAATGGCGTGTTAATTGAGTCGGAAGGGGCTGCAACCTTACCTAACTATCTACACTCAAGATAAAGAATCCAAAAATCAAACTCCGACACTTTAAAATTTCTAGATGCTAAAAAGGAGCTTCGAAGTGCGGCTCCTATTGATCTATGGATTTTATAGCTAATTAAAAACCTTGAAGAAATTTAGGACCCTGATAACTGCAAAAGATCCAATTTATTGCTGACGAAAGTTTTTTAATACCAATCCCAGGCAAAAGCCTGCATGGTAAGCATACGTTAAGACGAAAGAATACATTTTTATAAAATAACTGAAAATAAAATAAGAAAAAACTTTAGCTTCGCTTGTACCGATGTTATAAAATCCTTCACAAATAAAAAGGGTTTCTAATATAATGACTATATATTGATCGTTCAGTTTATGAGAGCAGCTTCTTGGAGAAAAGATAATGCTAGATCATATCTCAAAAACTGAGAAACGTGCGCGTATATACCGAGATACCGACAGAGACACAGACGTGACCAAATGGAACAGGCTAGACATGCCGATCGTTTTCTTCTGGGTGTTATAAATGGATCATATGTTAGTGTGGAACTTCAGAAGTATTTCAATTTTCTTTTAAAGCCAATACCAGCATTGTTTAAAATAAAAATTTGATTTAACTCAAGCTAAAGCATTCAAAAAGTAGAAATAAAAAAAGACAAGCGAGGAATTCGTCTCTATAATTGCTTCGTATGGAGCTGTCGTAACCCTTCCCAGTTGTTTCATATGATTTTGGCCTGTTTCTAGGTTGCTCTCCGGACTTAATGCTCACTTAGCATTGGGTCAGTGAGAAAATCCTTCAATGAAACCATTTTTTTTTTATTCTTCGGCTATAAAATATAAATTGGTTAAAGATGAAAGGAGCTTAAGTGATTTTAATTTTTAACCATAGAGGGTATAATTTTATATAAAAATTCTAAGCTTGGCAACATGAGTACAAAACCTAATAAATACATATGTATCTATGTATGTATATATTGGTGACTAGCTCCCAGTTATCTACAACTTGTTCATTGAAAAAAGAAAAACTGCCACTGAATAAACCGTCAAAACAATGTGCAGATAATGAGGCTGCAAAATTGAGGGCACTATGTTGTGCGAAATGAAGGATTAAAATATGCGCCGGCTAAGTGCCAGGCCAACAATAAGCAAATCAGCGGGATAAAACTACAAAATAGCGTGAGAAAAGCGGCTTGGCGCAGCTGTGGACGAACACTTGCGCAAGTGAAGGCAAGTGAGAAGAGTAAAATAATAAAGAAAGAGCAATCACGTATTCTCTTTTACTTTCGCTTATGGCACATTTCTAGTGCTTTCTTTTCGCCACTCTTAATGATTTGTTCGCACTAGCGTTGCGATGGCTTTGCCTCCAACTCATTATCCTTTCGTTGTTAAGCGTTGCAAATCTTTCCTTGGCTTTTGCTCATTTGGCGCGGAAGTAACGGTTTCGCAAAAAAAAAGCATTTGCATTCAAGCGAGATACTCGAAAGTTGCCGCTTGAGTATGGAGCGCGAGCGAGAGTGGTGGGGAGAGTCGGTGTGATGATGGCACAGCAGGTAATTTTTAATCCCCTAGAAGCAGCTAAGCGGAAAGTACGCGCATATGTAAACACAAAGTTGCAAAGTACAATACAAAGAGGTTGCAAGATTTGCAATTCGCTGTTGATTGACTTCGTTGACTTCGTTGACTTACTGACTCGCTAACTGCATGACACGCTGACTCTCCAACTGACTGACTGACTCGCGGGCTCCTTGACTCGGCAGCTGATTGACTCAAAGACTGACTGCTTCGTCGACTTACTCGTGTGCGATTAAGCCGAAATATCGTAAACAAATTCGAAAGGCAACAACAATTGTGAGTACGAAGTCGCGTATACTTTTAACGTTGCATACTTTTAAGCGCGCACGCTTTGCAAACAATTCGCTTGATTGCTTTTTGTACTTTACGATCTGCTACATGTGCTACAGCTTACATCTTACACGCTTCAATTGCAATTTATTTTCGACTTCATTGTGTCGGGTTGGCGGAGCTTAGCTAATTTTGCGCTCCTTTTCGAGGATATTATTTGATGGCAGGCATACATGCAGGTATGGGGTGCCATTTATTAGCTGTTGCCGAAACTT
Source organism: Bactrocera zonata (assembly GCA_037783105.1). Classification (NCBI taxonomy): domain Eukaryota; kingdom Metazoa; phylum Arthropoda; class Insecta; order Diptera; family Tephritidae; genus Bactrocera; species Bactrocera zonata. Next base: position 13,609 of record JBAWJQ010003803.1, on the reverse strand, counting down.
GACGTGAAGTTTGAATTTTGTATGTGTAGGTAAATCAACGTCGACATTTGTGGAATGGTTGACTGCACCCTGTGGCAGCTTGAGTGGCAGCGGCTTGACAGGTGAGTCACTCCTATTCATAAATGTAAGACATATTCATTTGAATGACTATTTCATTCAAAAATTTTTGAGAATTTTCATTCGACTTATGGCAATGAAGCTTAAGGACCAAAAATAACCGGAAATCTTTTGTGAGGTTATCTCTCACAGCTACTGCTATCATATTTTAAATATTTTATGCTCCAAACATTTATACAGTGCAATAATCAGTTCTCATCGCTAGATTTTCATATAACCGTATTAAAATAAAAAAAAATGTGTATATATTGCCTAAATTTCAGCGCCAATTTTTTCTTATAAGCTCAGCTATGCGGTCGGTATTTACTTGTAACATTCATATTCATTCCTAAAGTGAGGTAATCACCTCTGATCAACCTCTGCCTGCGATATTTAATTATTAGATATTATAATGCCAAAAGTGAAAAAAGTGTTGCCTACATTTTGGCGCCCATATAATTTTGAAATCTCAGCTTCAAACGCATAACACAATCATTTCTGCAAATAACTTCTTTAGACGTACGTTTTTTATAATTTATCCATATTTTCAGTTACCACATATAAGTTGCCAGATTATTTAAAATCGAAGCACATTCAAAAATAATTAAAAAATTTATTAAAAAAGGAAAGAAAGTTATAATAATTACTAAATTTTAGAATTCAGACAATTTGTTGGAATAAGGTTGCCACATTAAATAAAATTTTTTTAATTTTTATTCATGTGCAACAAGTAAAGAGATGTAATAGATACAATGAAAGTAAAAAAAAATGTATTTACACTGATAAAAGTTTAATTAGAAACCAAAAATTCAATCAAATTTTGTTTAATAAGGTTGCCACATTAAAACAAATATCTCCGATTCAAATTCACATCACATTTATTTTAGTAAATTACGTTTGGAGTTTATCTCTTTTGTTTTAATTCATATTTTTAGAAAATGAAGTTGCCAGATTATTAAAATTTAAGTAATTGTAAAACATAGTTTAAATGCTTTTAAAAAGTCTAAAATCATAAAACCAAGAAAGTCCCTGAAAGATGTTAAAACAATTTAAAATAAAGTGGCCAGATTGTTAAAAGTTATAATAAAATAATTTAGAAAAATTAAAGAAATGATAAAAAGGCGAAAGAAAACGTGAAAGTAAAAAATGTCAATAACAGTGATAAAATTTGAAAATATTTAGACATAAAAAATTTTACATGAATAGGGTTGCCACATAGAAACAAAATTTTCAGATACAAACTCATAACCAATTAATTTTGGAAAGGGTTTTTCTTTATTTTTATTAATATTATTAGAAAATAAAGTTGCCAGATTATTCAAAATCAAAATATCAGGAAAATATAAGTTTAATGCTTTTAAAAAATTCTAAAACTTATAAATAAAGATAAAAGTTATAAAAGCTTAAAAAAATTTAGAAATCAAAAATATTACATGTTTAGGGTTGCCACTTGAAAACTGAAATCCCGGAAACAAACCCATAACAAATTAATTTCAGTAATTTTTTTTAAATATTTTTAGAAAATGAAGTTGCCAGATGATCCAAAATTGAAAAATATTAAAAATATAATTTTAATGTCTTTAAAAAGTTCTAAAATCTTTAAATAAAGATAAAAGTTTAAAATATTTAAAACTAAAACATATTAGATGAATAGGGTTGCCAAATATTAAATAATAAAAGTAGTTATAAGAAAAATCAATGTAAATATTTTGCCTAAACTGAGAAAAGTTTAAAATATTGCGATATCAGAAAACATGCTTGAATAAGGTTGCCACTTAAGCAAAAATGTAAAAAAAAATTGAACAAAAAAATTATTAATATTAATTTTTGAATTCAACTTTGAAAACAAAGGTGAAAAAATAACATAATCCAAAAAATAAAGTTGCCAGTTTAAAAAAATTTAATTTTTTCGAAATTTCACTTCTTGAGTATGTCATCGACTGCAGTTCATATTTACATTTTAACAGCCGTAATATAAAATATAACTAATCTCGAATTACAAGGTTTAGACAGCGAAAGTAATTTAACGGCAAATTTCAATTTAGTTTTAAAATAATTTTTTTTAAATAATTTTAAATGAAAAATTGCCTCGGAAGCTGTGCACAATAATTTGACCTTTGGCTAGAAACATAAAAAATTTATAGATCTTTATTATAGCATCTGTCTTATCTGTTACTGTCTGTGTACTGTCTTGACTTTAAGCTGTTTACTTGATATCTAACGGAATGGGTAGATGTAATAAATTCTCCACCAACCGACACTTTGTGTAATTGTATGTATAATTAATTCTCATTACACCCAGACAGCGGAGTTTACTGTTATTTAGGTTCATGTGAATACTTTACAAGTTGCACCAAAGACCTAATCTACAATGCGCGTGCAAGTGCTATATGCCGACTAACATAAAAACAGACAGACAGCCTCGCATATATCACGACATCATTTAACTGCTTCGCTGTTGTTGTAGTAGATTTTTCAGCTGTGAATCTAAGCGTCAAATGAGCTTTGCCAAGTGGTGGACGAGACGACTTCGTCCTTGACTTTTAAAGTGTTTTCTTTTCGCTTCGCATTTTTCACATTACAAATTAGTTACTCTATGTTTTGTGCGTGTGGCGTATTTTAAGAAGCGAAAGAGTCAAGTGTTTTTTATATAAATATGTAAAAGTAAAAAAAAAAAAAATACAAATTTTGAGTTTACCTTGGCAACTCAGTTTACCTAATATTTAAGTAAATCTAGATAAGGCGGCAAAATTTTATAAATGGGCTTTAAACCATCAAAAAATGGTTTACCAGATTCTCGATCCACTTTTAAAATTCTCTTGTATTGTTTTGAAATTTTGACAGTTAGCCAATGGAACAAAAATGTTACTATTTTCCGTAAAAAAAATTTTCGTTGCCGGCCGTTGTAAAATCCTAAGTTATACCCATCAACTGCTTCCTCGAATTTTCAAATATTTTTGCGCTAACTTTGTATAATCAAAAATGTTGGAGAAACTTGAACTCTGTTTAACACCAGCCTTACTTGTTGAGTCACTCCAGAATAAAAACACTTTTTTTTGTATTATGGCCAAATGACAGCCCTTCAATTCTTTAAGCAATTTATTTGCACAAGCTTTTCACAAAATGTATTTGAAATAAAAGGTTACAAGCAAAAATCTCCCTGGTCGGATACCAGTGGAGGGACAGTAAATGCGTGGAAGAACCGTATATTGATGGGCTCCTTGGTCGGAGGTTGTACCAGGTATATTGTAGAAAAAATCGAAATTAAGTTGACTAAAGAAACCGAGAAAAGCTGCTGCGCGCCAAAAATAACCAGACGTAACAAGATGGTTGAGCTGCCGACCAAAATGCGTAGAAATGACAAAAAAGATGGTTGATCTGCTTGCCGAAAATACGAAAGAGGTAGAACGTCCGCCGATGTTTTCTAATCGAAATACGTGATCGAAGTGTATGCGACCAAAGTTGACGTGCGAATTGTGTCAGCTTCCCCGTTGTCCTTTTCTTTTGTTGGTTGGGCTGGTGTAAGTGTGGTGTGTTATATTGGTATTGTTTTGTAGTGGCATCCTGTGGTGAATTGCGCTATTTTATTAGGATGCGCCAGTTTAAATGGGTAGAAGGTGGTGGATGTTAACTCATTTAAACAAATTTTAAGCCATTCTCTTGCCCGAATCGCGTAGGTTTCGATCCCTTTAATTTCTAAGAGTGAAATTTTTATTGCTGCGACGATCTGATTTTTATTCATTTAGCATCTGTCACCGAAATATTATAACCCACCAGAAAAACCGGAAAAGTTAGGTTGTGTCTATATTTATACCCAGAACAGGATATATTAGGTTTGGTAGGTTGTTTATAACAGCCAAAACAACACTTTGGAGACACTTTAAAATAAATATAAATTGAGTGAATTTGCCATATCTGTCTGTATGCCCGTCCGTATGACTGTATATGCGCTAAGTAGTCCCTAAATTTAATCCTCCGAAGTTTCACACACACACTTTTCTCACCCAGAAGCTGCTCATTTATCGAAACCGCCGATATCAGGACCACTATGGCATTTAGGTTCGGTTCAGGTTGGATGGCTGATTTAGAGATCGAACGTTGATTGCTATAAGTAGTCCTTTGTAAAGCCATAGAAAATAAGAACTCCTGTTTTCGAAATTATAAATTAGCAAAACGCTTAGTAGCCAATACAAATTTACACAGGCGTTTAATTTCCATACCCGTCTGAAGGTATGCACTTCCAGGTATTTAAATCTTGACTTCTAAAACGCAGGACAGTCAAGAAGGAATCGTTGAGTTTTTTACACCTCATCTTCTTCCATACAGCTTTTGCAGATGGCATCTGGTAGGACTCCCAGCCTTAAGGCAATGGCCTGTTAAAAGCCCCAAAAATAGTGAGAAGCTAGTCTAGAGCAAAGAGATAACTAGACCTCTTGATAGTGGCCCTAGGCCTGTCAAGCTCTCGCGAAGCCCACCTAAGTATCTAGTAGTAGAACACAAGTGAATATAGAAGTACCGAACCGCTCCCATTCTACCCATAGCGGTTCTATCTTTGCTAGCTCATCACCCATCCCACTTTTATCACAAAGGCGCTCGCTGCTATTGATAGAGAGGTTAGGCACTCCTTGAACAACCCTGAACGCTCTGTTAATGAGTTCAAAACTAGTGTCGGCGCACTGCTATCTGACTGGACGGTCACTTCTCTGAAAGAGTCTGAACTCCAGAGCAGCAGATCTACTGCTTCCACTGCTTGAAAAACACTGCAATAGTCAGGAAGTCTGAAGATGGAGTTGGTAAAGAGCTCCTGACAGTAAACCCCTCCACCAACCTTCCCCCCCACATCTCCCTCGCCGGTATATGGGTAGAAAAGGAGCCGTCAGAGTTCGATTTGGAGACTCCATGATCTAAGTAATCCTAGAGTTCGGACACTTGTTCATTTGGGAACCCAGATTCTTTGATTCTGAAAGCAACTTTCTCAACCATACACCTTCCGACGGTGTCTACGGGTACTCTACGGGTACTATGTGCAAGATAGCTTTAAGTGCCATGGTTAAAGTGGAGTTGAGTGACATTCATCAGCATATGTGGTGTACTAAAGTCCACTCTAACCATGGTACTTAACGCCATCCGTTAAACGCTCTCGACTTTCTTTGAAAATGTGATCTTTTCTAGAGCCCTGCACGACTTAAAGACTCTATAGAACGGGCTTGACTATAGTGTTGTAGAGCCAGAGGACCGCTTTCGGTGAGAGACCCCACCTTTTGTCAAGGGCTTCTCTACAGCTGTACCAGGTAGTCTATGCCTGTTTTGCTCAAGTCAAGTTCCTGTATGAAAGCTTCTTTGTTTGTGAACGGTATTATAGCTTCGGTGCCGCCGAAGTTAATGGTTTTCTTTTCTTATTTTACAAACCATAATTAATAATGATTTTTGAAGTAAGCCCAATTTCAAACTCAGAAGGCAAATATTTCGATTTTAGAAATTAACTTGGACAAATGGAGAAATTAAAAAAACCAAAATGTTTAAACCAATACCCTGAAAAAAGTCAAGGGTGATCCATTTCGAGGTCCCCTATTTTTTTAAGGAAAAAATACTGAAAACTTCAAATTTAATGGAAAATATGTATTATCATTCAATAGAACATTCTATGGCATTTATTTTTTGAATATTGTCTTGTTGGCTGAGGCTATGTCTCAGGTGGTTCATCCGTTGAGTAATATGCAACAATTATTTTTTTTTTCTAAATATGAAACACATATGACCGAAGATTAAAATGGCGCTCATCAAAGTAATAAAATGTCAAATATATCTCGCATGCGACATTAAAATCTGCTAAAAGGTCACGTCGCGCTTCCAGCGTATTGTTGCTAATTGAAGTCGGCGGAATATCGGGCCACTTGTTTAAGTAATTTCACCAAAAGTCAGCGTAACACAAACACCAAAGGCGCCTAAAATATACATATACACACATACATATAAGAAATCAACACATAAGCAGGCGCATATACTTGTATATATAGATATGTATGTTAGTATGTGCATGTAGAACACACACTAAGTCAATGCGCATTTAATTAAATTGAATGCGACGCACAAAAGTATGCAACACATTTCGAAATAAAGTTTACGACCTTCGTGCTGCGCCACGAAACATAAAAAAGAATTTAAAGTGTGCGTCGCCCTTTTGAATCTACATATCTTACACCCATATATGCACACACATACATACATAAATACATACACAGATATGTGCGTTTCTGCGTCTGCCTGTCGCTAGAACTGATTCACTTTTGAAACACTGTGCGCCGCGTGATTGTCGTGCGGACACTTTGACGTGAACGTGTGCAAATACCTTTTGGAGTGTGCTTTTAGGCGCACAACCCAAATGATATGCAATGAAATGAAAGCAAGAACGCGCTGAAGTTGTAGGCAAACATTCGACACAAAGGCGGGCGCGCGTAGACACTCGGCTCGGCTACCAAAATGTATGTATTAGTGACAACAAAACTGAATTGTAATGAGTAAATGCCAGCGAAGAAACTACAGAAGAATTGAAGATGTTTGAAGGCTGTCGCGGCGGCGGCTAGGTAAGAATAAGCGAAATGAGATAAATAACAAATGAAAATGTAAATTAAAGCAGTTCATGTGAACTTGTAGCTCATGGATACGCTTAGTGTTGCGCTCGCTTGTTGACACTAACTGTAATGCAAGGGGCAACAACAAAAATTATGCAAAAATTAAAAAAACAGTGAAATTTACAAATGAGAAGCAAAATATATGTGCAAATACAAATGTACATAATTAATATAAAGAAAAAAGTTGAGGCAGAGGTACTAAGAAATCATCATACAGATGTACATATACATTTGTATGTATGAATGTGTACAAATACAAGTATATTTTAAATGTGTATGTGTTAAGGTTAGAAGTCCATTTGCTTTTGCGTAGGCACACTGGGATCCTGAAGCAACTGAACAAAATTAATATAATATGGAAAAATACATCAGGTTACACAAATTTAATATTCATTTGATTTGAAGGTTGCCATCTAATTAAAAAATGGTTTCTTCATACGAAATCACAAGGATATCGATCAATTGGACACAAACATTACTTTATATAAATTTTTTAGACACAAAGTTTTTTTTAAGGTTGCCACCTATTCGAATTTGTATTTTATTTTTGAAACAATAATGCCATCTATTCTAAAAATAAATGCTTCTGCATTAAAAAACATATGGAGAAATACATATATCGGGCCAGACAATTTTAATAATCATGTTATTTTAAGGTTGCCATATAATTACAAAATGGATTTATGGGTTTTCTCATAAACAATTATAACGATATCAATTAGACAAAAACATCACTTTATGAAAAATTTGTAGACACAAATTGTTTAAGGTTGCCACCTGTTCGAAAATATTTTTTTTTATTTTTGAAAGAATAATGCCATCTAGTGCCAATAAATAATTAATAAAATATGGAGAAATATATCGAGTCAAACGATTTTAATTTAACAATTCATGATCTTTTAAGGTTGCCAATTAATAAAAGAAATGTTTTCTTCATAAGAAATTATATCAATATCAATTAGATAAAAACATTATTTTAAGGAAAATTTACAAAATTTTTTTAAGGTTGCCACCTGTTCAAAAATATTTTTTTGGTTTTTTTTTGAAACAATAATGCCATCTAATCCAAAATTAATTGCTTCATAAGAAATTAATTGGTTAGAAAGAAATGTTATTTTAAAGAAAATTTGTATACATTAATCAAAAATTAAGGTCTCTACCTATGCGAAAATTAATTATTTGTGATTGTTGAAAGAAACTTTAACAATAACAAAACTTTATTTTAAATACTTCATAAAAAAATTAGCTGAGAACAAATACTATTTAAAATTTTCGAAATGAAAATAACATTAGCATAAATTTTTTTCAGGTTGCCACCTATGAGAATTTCTTTATTTTTATAAATTATAACCAAAAGTTATGTTAATATTTTAAGCGACCAATTTTAACAATTCTAAGGAAAATTTTTAGACATAAATATTTTTTAAGGTTGCCACTTATTTAAAAATTATTTTTTATTTATTTTCGCAAGAAGTTTTAACAATTACAAAGAATTATTTTGAGGGCTTCATATGAAATTATAATAATATTAGTTGGGAACAAAGAATATTTACATTTTTCGAGTTAAAAATTTACAAAAAATTTTTAAGGTTGCCAGCTATTTGAAAATATTTTTTTTTTCGCTTTAAAAAATTCCAACAATAGTAGTAGTGTCCAAAAGTTATGTATAACATGTTAAGCGTAAAATTTTTTATGTTCAAGGTTGCCATTTAGTTGAGAAAGGATATATGTACATTTAATTTTATAAAACGGTATAAATTAAAACAATACCAATTAATAGAAAATATTATTTTAATTTTTCGAGTTAAAAATTGACAAAAAAAATTTTAAAGGTTGCCACCTATTTGAAGATGATTTTTTTTTTCCTTTTGAAAAAAATTAGAACAATATCAATAACAAAAAAAAAAAATTGTTTATAATATTTTAAGCGTACAATTTTCTAGAGGGTTGCCATTTAATTGTAAACAAAATATACTTGTATATTTACGTTTTATTTAATTGAATTGAATTTTTACTAAATTAGTACTGGATCTTTATAGTTTTTAACACACAATTTTTCCCATTTTTCTGGGAAAGCTTGGATTCAACTTGCGATGCTATCCAAGAATCAAGCCATTTTTCGATGTCGTTCTGTGAGCGGAACAGCTTCTCAGCCAGACCATGTGCCATCGCACGGAACCAGTAATACTTAATCGGGCAGTGCAATAGCTGGGGAATATAGCGATTAGGGTAGTTCTTCGCATTAAGCGTTTTCAGGTAGATCTTAACGGATTTAAATTGTGAGGCTGAGCGTTGTCTTCTAGCAGAATCACATTTTCGTGCCGCACCTAGTATTGAGGTCATAAGGACCTTTCTGTATCATTCCCAGCGCATGTAGTCGCTTTAAAATGGCTAAGCCGGTGTCTTCAAATGATAAAGCAAGCTCTTCTTGCGTTTGATACGGATCATCATCCAGCAACGTTTCCAATTCACCTTCCAGCAATTTGAAGATTCGTGGCCTTCCTACAAGCGGGAGGAACATCGAAATCGTCTCTGAAGCGACGAAACCACTCGCGGCACTTCGTCAGTAATGTGGATATGCAGTTACTTTTTCAATTGTCAATTTTAAGTTTTTCACGTTTTGGATATAGCAAAATCGATCGCCACTAACTGCTGCATTCCATCTATGACTTTAGTTCAAAATTGCAGGATTTTTTAAAATTTATTTTTGCTTTCAGGTAATATCCCAATCTACTGCCCTCGAAATTGAAAATTAAAAATTAAAAAATTACCGTTCAAAAGTGAAGTGAACTCTCCTGTCCAAGCTAAAAGAACTCTCGAGCCACTAACATGACCTTCAATATCTCTCATAATGCCTCCGAGTTCGCTCAATCACGCCTGTTGTTCGCGGCAAACTGGTGCAGCAAGTATACGGCTGTCTCTAGTTCACTTGCAATTCTAATTTCACTCATAAATAATTTTTCGAAATTTCGAATTTGAAAAGATCTCATTACAGCGCCGCCTGCTGTGCTGCCAGCTGCACTTTGCATTCAAATGACTTAATTATGATAAAATGGAGCGGTAATAAAAAAGTTCTTGAGAAATGGCGAAGCATTCTAAAGTGAATTATAAATGCCAGCGCGAGACAAGGCAAAAGCGCTGCTCGTGACGGCGCGCGAGCAAGAGTGACGAAGCGACAGAGACCGGTAATTGCAAAAGCTTTCCAGTGGGGGAAATAGAAGTCGCGCGAGCTTATGGCCGCGGTCAAGGATTGAGTTATTGCACTTACGCGCTTTTGCAACGGTATACATGTCAGTGGATGTGTGTAGCTCCACATCTCAAAGCAAATGCATTGCAATTAATGTTGTTGGGCAAAAGTTTTGCAGTTTTGCGCTGCCCTCGGCCACTCGCCGGCGTGATTGCGCGCTCTAATGGCATGCGCCGGAGGAAACGCGAACCTTGAGCGTTGAGTGAAGGCAGCAGCAGCAGGCTCTTGACAGACGGGCATTTTGTAGTGACGGCGCGGCAATCAGCCCAGAGCGGCTTGTAATAGTAGCTGGCAGTCAAGTCCAGGGCAAGCGTTTCGCTTGCATCAAAAGTGGCCGTTGCGGCGTGTATGCTGTATATGTCTGCATACTAGTATATTTTTGTGTGTGTGTGTGTGTGTGTGAAAAACTTTCGTCACACTCTCTGACCGGAAATCAGCTGCTCCGGCGCTGCACTGCTCATGAAGTGCGCCAACTTTTGCTTGCACTTACGCTCCTTTTCGCCAAGTTTATTTATTTTTTTCGACTTTATTTTTGTTTTTGCCTTTTTCGTCGCTACTTTGTGGCAACTTCATAAATAAATTACGCTGAATTAAAATTTAAATGTTGCAGAAGTCTTCACTCAGCTTCGGCGCTTTGTAAGTTGAAGCTGCGCGCGCTTTTCATTTGTAACAGTAAATGATTCAATTTTAGTTTTTACTTTTCCTCTTTTTTTTTGATTTTTTTTCTATTTCTTTTATTTTATATTTTTTCCATTTTCTATTTTCTATTTTTTTATTTTCTATTTTTTTTTTAATTTTTTTTTACTTTATTTTTAGTTTGCCATTCTCTTTTTCTCTTTTCTTTTCTGTGCTGTTTTGCTGTCACTGTTTATTAAATTAAAAAACCCGCGCTGTCCTCAGCGTTCTCTTAAGTGCCCGCAAGCTGGAAAAAGTGGTCTCGCTGCCCTTGTTCTTACATTACAAACTGCTGCAAGCGAGTTGCGGTAAATTTGTCCAACTTCATTCTAACAGCTGGTGTTGAAATACATGGAAACGCATTGCCTTAATTTACGCAACGCCAGTATTGTTGGCTTCCGGTTAATTTGACGCGCTTCCGCTTTGAAATACATTACAAGTCGTGCAAAGAAAAAATTTCAAAAGAAGTATATCCGTCAAATAAACAGGTAAAAGAACGGATAGAAAAAAGGTTAGTTACTCGTTAGTTACTTGTTAGTTTTACCTTGAAGTTTTTCTTCAATGAAATTTGGTTTGAATTCGACGAAGTTGCTTCAAAAGCTTTCCGACTGCATATTCCCAAGAGTATTAACAATGCAAGTACATCTGAAAGATAACTGTGACTCCGTTATTTCGAGTTCTTCGTCCATCAAAAATGATGTTCAAGACCAAGCAGCTTGTAATTCAGTACAGCATACTCTTAAAGTTTGAGGTCCCAACAATTTGTTCCATACTCGCGACCGAACAGACTGAGATTTTATACCACTGAAGTACTATAACCTCAGAGCTCAGTCTCGAAAATTAGTTTGACAATATTTTATGCGCCTGGAACAGCCCTAAAACGACACAAAGACTTACAGCTTAGGTCTACTCGTTATTCTTCACCAAATCGTGATTGGTAATACGAAACCCTTGAATATATCGTTAAGTAACGGGTATGCCCTTATGAAATGGAGTTCAATGAACGCCAATAAGGTCTCTTCCCGTCTATTCCATAATTTAGCTACTTCAGTTGACAGAAGGAATGAACGCTCCAAGAGACAACATTGATTTTAGTAAAACTAAGTTCGAAGAGCTCGATTGGCCAGAAAGTAGACCCTATAAACTACTGCAGAAGCCATGTCATAAAAATCTATACATTTTATTCGAAACGTTTTATTATAAACTAACAAAAAATATTTGGGAACCATTCTATAGTGATATATATCAAACGTTAAGAAATTATTTTCACCATTTTCGGTATTTCCGCAGTAATTCGGTACATTTTATTTGGTAATTTTTTACTTAAAATTAAGACAAAGAGGCCCTATGTTCCACCTAGGAACTACGGGAAAATATATATATATATATATAAGACAAAACATTAAGCAAACAAATATATCAAAAGCAGTATCTCTAAAGAGGTATCCATCGAACTTTAACAAATTCGGTACACTTCTTTCGATGGTTTTAGAATAAAAGTTAATATAAAAATTAAAGTAAACTTAACATATAACTATGTTTTAAAGTGATATTACTACAAAATACCGTTTTCGGTACACCAATACCGAAACTCGGTACAAATTATTTGATTTATTATGAATATAAATAGATAAATCCATCTTTATAATACACTATAACCTCACTCATGCTTCACATGGACAGCTTCGGTTTATTTTTGCATTGTTAGTAAATTCGATACATTTTACTCAATTTTTATATAATTCTAAATTGTTACAAAATTATTACACAATTTTTATAATTTTATTTTTTCAATAAAATTTATAAATTTTGTAATCTGAACAGGCATTCTTAGAATTTTAATAAATTCGGTACATTTACTTCGATGATTTTGGTGTACAAACGAACGTAATTAAATACGTCGTTCAGTTTAAAAGAATTTTATATACATATTTCGTTATTTTAAGGTGATTTTTCTTAAAGTATAGCAAAATCGGTACACTAATAGCGAAATTCGGTACAACATATTTGATTTATTTTGTATCTAATTGGACTAAATCAATCTCAAAATATACTATAGCTTCACTTAGACGGGTCATAGGCTTTTTTTTTTGGATTATTAGTATATACGGTACATTTTCCCCAATGCTTCCGCTATTCTAAATTGTCATTATATTATTATCAATTCGTTATAATTATAAATAATTTATTTATATATTTCGTGGTTTTATAACACTATTAATTAAATTTTAATAAATTCGGTACAATTAAATTGCGGATTTTGTACCACAAACGAATGTAAAAGTTTTTAAAAACGTTCAATTAAAGTTGACTTTATGTATTTCTTTCTTTGAAATAATATATCTCAAATTTAGCAAAATAGGTATACCAATACCGAAACTCGGTACAAATTATTTGATTTATTTTGAATAAAAATGAACTTCATTTATTTCGTTATTTGAAAACTATATATCTAAATAGCAAATTAATAGCAAAATCGGTACACCAACATCGATACTCGGTACAAATTAATTGATTTATTTTGAATAAAAATAAACTTAATATATTTCGTTATTTGAAAGTAATAAAACTTAATATAAAGAAAAATCGGTACACCAATACCGAAATTCGGTACAACTTATTTGATATATTTTGAATAAAAATGAACTAAAGTGACTTCAAAATACAATATAACTTCACTTACATCGCTTCTGACATTTATTTCGGTATGCATAACGACATAGTGAACTGTATTAAATTAATTTTTGATACAATTCAAACATATTCTTTCTTTGTTTTTACTGCAATTTTTTCATAAGTAGAGATTTAAATCTTCCTTTCGACTTTAACTCTGCATTTAATTATGCATTTTTATTCTCTCTTAGAAATAATTAAACAGAATCTGCCTTACTATTTCTCTTACAATAGTGCTTGCTATTAACGCTGACGTGCTGCATTGATGTCAGCGTTGTTTTAATGA